>OV277350.1:25671657-25996657 GCA_922984085.1 Sicus ferrugineus
TCAGCACCATCGGCCCCAAGACACGCGCCTCCAGGCCGTCCGGCCCCACGACACGCGCCAGTGATGCCGGCCAGGCGGCACGCCTGGTGCCCGCCAGCCCAGCGGCACGCCTGGTGCCCGCCAGCCCAGCGGCTTCCTACGGAGGGCCGCGAGCGCGAGCTGTGCTGTCCCCTGTGTACGGGGCGGCATGTGCTGAGCCGTTGTCGGCTGTTTCTGCAACAGACACCAGCGCAGCGGAACTTGACGGCACACGCGCGGCACATGTGCCACAATTGTTTGGCGCAGGAGCCCCATGCGCTGCCGCAAGTGCGGGGAGGCGCACCACACGCTCCTCCACTAGACCGGAGACGAGGCACGGCGCCAGTTGTCGGGGTTTGAGGATTTGCAGTCCTGCAAGGCGGGCGGTATGTTAACGCCAACTGCCGCTCGCCAGAGGTGCTCCCTCATCGATCGGTAGGGTGTCAGGAGTGAGCACTCCAGTCTCTCTACTGTCAGCCTGCCGGTCATGAGGGGCGCCTCTCCCGTGAGCGTAAGCCCGGCTGCGGGCTCTCTCCGCGGCAACTGGCGCGGTTTGACCGGCTTCCAGCGATCGTCACTGGACCCACACGGCTCTCTTGCTTAAAAACCACATATGTTCAGAGGCAAATGCAGCGAGTGCCATCAGCGGACAATTATTGAACTTAATACTATTATTGAACTTAAGGAATTATTTTAAATTATTAATCTTAAATTGTAAACTGAGTGAATAAACATTGTGAACATTTTCGAATTAAACATCATCGTTTGGATACATTCGGCGCACTGCATGAAAAACATTAGGTGTAAGATTTTGCGCCAATGTATCCAAACTGGAAGCCATAAAGCGAAAAGAATCCAAAGAATCTGAATCCAATGAATCCAAGAATCTGAGTTCAATGGTCTTCTTTTCGCTTATGCGTATCCTCTTCGTCAGGGATACGTACAACTCTTTATTTAGGGGGATAACATTTATGTCCCCCTCAAATAAATTGAGTTTCTTAATAAATAAGTGGCAGTCATAACCAGAAAAATTGTGGAAAAATATAGGGATAAAGTGTACAATTTGGTATTTCAAATTGCACTCGTTGTGTGCTGGACCCCTATACTTTCCCGTTAAATGGCAATGATCTGCCACCCTATCTGCCCCCAATGTCTGTTCACAAATGTGACAGACATTGTACTCAGACTGATGTCTGAGTTCTGCCGGACCCAAGGGAGTCATAGGACCCAACGGACCCAAGGGAGTCATTTTCACACAATTAATTTTCATAAATATCTTTACAATCCCCCACCAAACTTTAAATAAATTTAGTGGGGGCATCCTCACCCGAATATATAACAAACTTATTCAAATTACTATTATACTTACAAATTATGTAGTAACTAAAAGCTATTGGTATGTGCTTCTGCACATTACTACTATTTGAACTTACATCTACACTACTACCTACATTTGTTAATATGCACTCAAAATCTGCATATATAACAAATGGTAATATACATCTAACTTACCTTCTAAGTAATTAAACTAAGTGATGCCTCCTCCTCCTTAGGCATCACTGTCACCACCTTCTTGCAGACGTCTTTATGATATTGTGATGTACTCGCATTGTGCGAGTATTGCAGGCAGCTGTTGCATAAGAATAATTTACTTTTATGTGCCGTTTGCTGACTTTTTATTAATCTGTAAAGAAAAGAGGAAAAATACAAAATTAGTGTTTTGAAATTATTAGTCATTAGTTTAATTTAAATTACCATGATATATTTTTGATCCATACATAGTGGCACCGCTCCTTCTCCTGAATCAGCAGAAGGTTTATGTGGGAGGACTTCTCCACCGAAGTCGAGTAATAGGGTCCCACTCACGTCTGAATTTAAAGCCTCGAATCGGGAGACTTGTGCAAGAGGCAGCGGGAACGTCAATGCAGCAAAGTTCAACAATACTCTATTTTGTAGAATTATGTTCTCAGCTTCAATGTTTTCAATGTGATAGCTGGAAGTTCTATCTGCATTCTTATTTGCATGATACATGGCCGATATATGGCCCATTTAAAGCAGTATGCGTCGTTATTTTTAACGTTAACGCACGCATGTTTATTCTGAAGGACCCTCGGCAGTGGGATATATGAACATCCCTTCAGTGGCCGGTGTTGGTTGACGTTGACCTCCAGGTGATAAATCCTCACAAGAAACCAGCCACTGTCCCTCTCTTGGAACTCAGACATTTGTTTGCATACTTGTTTGCACATGTCTCTATAAATTTTTATCAACTCAGCTTGTTCAACTAGCGTCGTTCTAGTTTGCAACGATTTCCAAACTCAGCATAAATTTCAATGTTAGAATTATATGCTGAGTGTTTTACCAACAAATCTTCCAGAGCCCACAAAATTGATTCCTTAGCCTTTTCTAAGAAAGTCTCTGGGATTAATAAACCCTCATTGTCATTTGAATAAATAAAGGTTTCAATCCTTTCTTTGAAGGCGACTTAATGACTTTGAGGTGCTCATTTATTGGAAGCCAACAATTCTTCTTATGTTTGTTGGTTCTCAGGTGATAGTTCCAGTCTTTCTGCAAAAGGTTTTCATTGCAGTTGGGACAACACACTTGCGGTGGTATTAATGTTGCTGCTGTTGCTACTGATGATGTTGATGACTGAGGGTGAGTTAAAGATGCTGCTAATGTTGATGATGCTACTGCTGATGCTGCTGATGTTAATGGTTGAGGGTGTATTAAAACTTTATGTCTCCCAAGGCTATCGCGTCGGGTAAATTTCTCTTTGCAATCACTGCACTCGAATACCCGCTTCTCATGTTTGCCCTCAACATGACGCTTAAGACTGCGATTTTCGGTGAAGCGCTGTCCACATTCATTACATAGGAAGCCTTTCGTGTTGTTGTTGTTGTTATAAATATTGTTGGTTACGGTGGTGACGGTGGCGGCAATGTTGTTGTTGTTGTTACTGTTGCCGTTGGTAGTAATGGAAGTAGTGGTGGTGACGGTGGAGGTGACGGTGGAGGTGTCGGTGGTGACGGTGGAGGTGTCGGTGGTGACGGTGGAGGTGTCGGTGATGGTGACGATGGTGGTGACGGTGGAGGTGTCGGTGATGGCGACGATGGTGGTGTCGGCGATGTTGATGCTACTACTTTTGTCGTTGTTGGTATTGTTATTGTTGTTGTTGCTGTTGATGCTGTAAATTAAGAGATATACAATATTAAAAACTTACGATCCTGTAAAGCTGTAAAAAATATTATGTATAATAAAAAATATTACAGTAAAAATATCTTTATATTTATATATTTATTTATTATTATTATTATTATTATTATTATTATTATTAATATTAATATTATATCTATATTACTATTTAATTACTAATTAATAAATATTTGTTTTTAAATTTATTTACCTCACAAGCTGCTACTTTTGTCGTTGTTGTTACTGTTGTTGTTGTTCTTGTTGTTGTTGTTTTTGTTAATAATTATTTTCTAATTTATGTTTTTACTTTTTTGTTTTAAATTTTTTTAAATGTTTTTCGATTTTTTATAATGTTTTCCTTTTTATAATGTTCTGTAGACTTTCTTTTTACTTTTTAAAACTTTCTTTATTTAAGTTTTATATTTAAGTTTTACACTTTTTGTTTTCAATTTTTTTAAATGTTTTCACTTATAATGTTCTGCACACTTTCTCTTTATGTTCTTGTTGTTGTTGTTGTTTTTGTTGATAATTATTTTCTAATTTAAGTTTTTACTTTTTTGTTTTCAATGTTTTCGCTTTTTATAATGTTCTGCACACTTTTTAGAATTTTTTATGAAAGTTTTTTTCTATTTCTTTTGTAAATATTATCTACATTTACTGTTTTTGCTCACTTTTTAAAATGTTTTCGCTTTTTATGTTCTGTACACTTTCTCTTTTTAATGTCCTGTACACTTTCTATTTACATTTTAAAACTTTTCTTTTTATATTTAAGTCTGAGACTCTTTTAAAATTTAATAAAATGATGAAGTCGAAATCAGCACAACTGTTCACTGCTACATTCAGATACGGAATGAAGTTTGATTATAAATTTCAGATCTTTCATACTCCAGCTGAAACCCTTATAAGATAAAAAAGAAAAAAAGAACATATCAACAAAACTGAAATTGAGATAACGAAGGGATCCCTCTCTGTGTTCGATCATGTTCAGTTCAGTTCCGCTTAATTTTATTACATTCTTCGAAAATGTTTACATTAGTTTAATTCCTGACAAATTCGAGTCAAGCCACAATTCGAAACCAAGCAATTAAAATAAAAACTACAACAACAACAACAAGAACAACAACCTCTGCTTAGCATGCTGCCACCGCGACCGTCAGCCGCCAGCCGACAGTCCGTTAGCCGTCTGTCCATCTGTCAGTCTGTCCGCCTGCCAGGCCACCAGGTTGCCACCTGACTCAACCAACAGGGCTGCCACCCTAAAAAAAATGTAATAAAAAAGTTTAAAAAAAAAGAAAATTTAAAAAAAATATTAAAAAAAAAATTTAAAAAGTTTTAAAAAAAAAATTAAAAAAAAGTTTTTAAAAAAAAAAAATTTAAAAAAAAAATTAAAAAAAAAATTAAAAAAAAAATTAAAGAAAAATTTTTGTAAAAAAAATTTAAAAAAAAAAATTAAAAACAAAAATTTTAACAAAAAATCCTCGATCTGGCCACTCTGTGAGGTTGTTGTTGTAGTTGTTGTTGTTGTTACGAGGATGTATGCTTTTACCTGTTGTTGTTGTTGTTGTAACACCACTTACCTGTTGTTGTTGTGAGCCAGAAACCCCATATTACTACTACTCATCCCATTTCTCTCCTATTCAAAACGAGTTTATAGAAAATGGTTTTCACAAAGTTGAAAACTGATGGAATTAATATCAAAAACTGTAGAGGGCAATCGTATGACAATGCCTCTGAAATGTGGGTCGACATACTAGAGTTCAAAAATATAATATCAAGGAAATGAATCCAAGAGCAGACTATGTCCCATATACAAATCACTCCCTTAATTTAGTATGTATACATGCAGCCTCAGTTTCCACCAGTTTTCTTACTTTTTTTGGAACAGTAGAGCGTTTTTTCACGTTCTTTTCTTCCCTTACTCACCGGTAGGATGTTCTCATATCTATTACTAATCGTAGTGTTAAAAGTATTGTGACGCGACACCACAGGTACACGTCACAAACCAAGCTATTTACGCTTTATTTTTAAGTAAACACTAACTCTGTAACGAATGAAATTAATATGAACAGAACTGAATACTTTGTGACGCGACACCATAGGTACACGTCACAAACCAAGCTATTTACGCTTTATTTTTAAATTAGCATTAATTTTGTAACGAATGAAATGAATATGAGCAGAAATGAATATTTTAAGAGTAATATTTCGCTGAGGATTAATTGAAACTAGTTCTAAAGTAGTTAACAATAGATTTAGTAGCTGGTAATTTCACCTACGGGTACTGGATACCTGGTCACCTCGAAATAACAGCTGTTCGAGGTGGGAACAATGAAATCAACAAGAAAGTACGCACAGGAAAAGGTATAAAAGAGCGTGCTCAGCAAACAGTGGGAGAGTTCTTCGCAGGCAGTGGCCTGGACTCCTAGTTCAAAGCGGGTAAGTTGTGCAGTAGCTCCTGACCCCTTCCTTGCATTAGGTGTACGGGTGTTATACATCCTGCCGAAGGCAATCCTTCCCTGCATTAGGTGTGCGGGTGTTATACATCCTGCCGAAGGCACTCCTTCCTTGCATTAGGTGTACGGGTATTATACTGCCGAAGGCAATCCTGTATCCATTTACCTCAGCTACTAGCCACAACACCAGCATTCACCAGTGCGACACCAGCGCATTCACCGGCGCGACAAAGGCGCATTCACCAACGCGATACCAGCGCGTTCACCAGTGCGACACCAGCGTTCATCGGCGCATTCACTAGCGCATTCACCAACGCGCCACCAGCGCGTTCACCAGTGCGACACCAGCGCAATCATCGGCGCATTCACCAGCGCATTCACCAACGCAATACCAGCGCGTTCACGAGTGCGACACCACCGTTCATCGGCGCATTTACCAGCGCATTCACCAGCGCATTTACCGGCGCGACGAAGGCGCATTCACCAGCACATTCACCAACGCGATACCAGCGCGTTCACCAGTGCGACACCAGCGTTCATCGGCGCGACACAGGCGCGACATCAACGCGACACAGGCACAGTCATCGGTGCATTCATCAACGCGATACCAGCGCGACATCAGCACGACACAGGCGCATTCATCAACTCGACACCAAAGTTCATCGGCGAATTCACCGGCGCGACATCAGCGCTTTCACCCGTTCACACCGGCGCATACCAGGCACATAAACGCCCCAGAGCAAGACGACACGAATGTAAAGCCGACTCCCAAGGACATCAAGCAGTCAACAAAGGTGGAGTTACCAGCTACTCAAAAAGGGTGTACAAATTATATAAGTAGTGTGTTAAGATTGAGTAAATAAATAAAGTGAATTTATTGTTCCACTAAATTTTCTGTGGACTGAACTCCGGTCTAACTCCTCGAGTTATATACCGGCCAGAGCAACGTTACAGATGGCGCCCGAACAGGGACAATAAATTCACAGTAAACACGACACTCGAGTCAGCACACACTAACGGAACACTCGGAGCAAGTGAGGAAAGACAGTCTTAAGTCCACACACTACTCAGGTCACAAAAACCAAAGATGGTTTCTACAAGCTGGGTTTATTACCTAAACAAAGATGAACTCCTTGCGACATGCACCGAATTTGGTCTCAAGGAAGCTAGCACCGCGGAGGAGTTAAGAAAAACGCTGATGGCCTTTATTAATGCGAAACAATATTTAGCAGACGACAAAACCCGACTCGAAGAATGGGAGGCATCGGACGTAAAAAAAGTGACGACTCATTCGAGATCTACGAGCCCGATGCCACCCAAACACATAGTGGATGGCGCACCAGGACAACTCTCAATCAGCACAGCCGACGGAAAGATATCAGTGCAAACTAGAACAGCAAGTCTCGTCGCAAATAAATACACAACAGAAGAGCCGCCAGGACCGCCCAAGGTGACCTTTCACCGCAGCATGAGCGAGCAGGTAATGGACAGGATTCGGAAGTGGTCGGTGCGATACAATGGCAAGGGAGATCCCATTTCATTCATTGAACGGGTCGAAGAATCGGCCAGGTCGTATGGATACTGACCTCCTCCCGAAAACCATGCCAGAGCTATTAACGGACATGGCATCCGCATAGTATCGAAATAATGACGAGCAATGGGTGGAATGGGCTGCGTTCAAAAGGGATTTTTTTACGTTCTTTCTTCCGGGCCGGTATTTCGAGCAGCTGGACGACGCTCGACGACAACAACCAGGTGAAAGATTTAAGGAGTATGTCCTAGCAATCCAGTATCTTATGAGACACGTCGAGCATACAGAGGAGCAGAAACTCGAGCGAATTTATCGCAATTCACGGACTGAGCTACAGCGGCACATTCGACGCAAGGATTTCACCAGTTTGAAGGAGTTAACTGCACTTCCCTGGAGTTGGAGTGCCTACAGGACGATGAAACGACGCCGACGTCGGCCTCGCCGAAGCATATAGACACCCGGACGCGGTTCAGGCAAGTTGAGGACATCATTGACACCCGCCAGGCGTGCTACCGTTGTGGTCAAAGCGATCACGTCGAAAGACAATGTCGAAATCCAACGTACTTTTTTTTCTGGGTGTGTGGGCGTCGGAATGTACGCACGATCGAATGCTGTCGATAGGGAAAAGCCGAAGGGTCACGTATAGATCGAGGCGGTGCGGGACCCGAACAACGAGCGCTATAGCGCGAGACGTCTCAGCCACCAACGCACCAACAGCAGCCAACACGGAGGACAGATCGGCAATAGGGTGGGAAAATAATCGCATTACTATAATCGTGGACGTCGACGAAGTTTGGGTGTAGGCAGTCATAGACACCGGAGCGACGCGAAATTTTATCAGCGAGGTGTTGGCTCAATTACTCTGGACGCCAGACACACATCGGTCAACAAAGCTCTCAGTTCGCCTGGCCGACGGCAGGTCAGCGAAGGTCACAGAATCACTCGTGTTACCCATCCGATTTAAGGGCAATCAATGCGGGACGCAGCTGTTCGTACTGCCTAACGCCATCGACGACTTAATTTTGGGACTGAACTTCCTCAGGAAATCCAACACGGAAATAACCATTGGAGGGCTGACACTTAAACTTCCTCTCGGCACTGAGGATATTCGCCAGATCCTTTGCCCGATGGTACGCAACGAAGAATCCAATCAAGAGACACAAATCGCGGCCTTTCTGGAAAATGAATTACGAGCCTTCGATTCAATAAAGGCCACCACGAACATCACGTCACACCGAATCGTTATGAAGGACGACCGGCCAATAAAGCAGCGGCACTTCCCACGGAACCCGGCCATGTAAGCTGTGATTAACGACCAGATCGACGAATTAATCAGGGATGGATGTATTGAAACTTCTAAGAGCCCGTATAGCGCACCAATTGTGCTGGTGCGGAAGAAAAACAACAAATGGAGGCTCTGTGTTGACTATCGCCAGCTTAATGCCAAGTCAGTACCGGATGCCTATCCTCTTCCGCGTATACAGCATATTCTGGACCAGCTGCGGAATGCTAAGGTCATCAGCACTCTAGACTTAAAAACGGTTACTGGCTTATCCCGTTGGAGGAATCTAGCAAGTAGTACACAGTATTCAAATCCGCGTAGGGATTTCGTTTTGTTTGGTTATAGTTAAAGCACATGAACCAGGACTATGGATTGTTTTTCAGATTTGTTGGTTTTAATTGCAGGCACATAAACCTGAACTAAAGATCTGACGTTGAAGTAGAATTCAGCACGTGAAACTGATTGTATTGGTTTAGATAGTTCAATGCTTACAATCAGCACATAAACTGATGCAAGCCCAGAAAATCACTCTTGATGGTTGAAAATAGAATGACATTTATTAATTGAATTGTTCTGCTTTTATATACAATTTTTGCTTATTGTAATAATAATTTTTGCTTATTGCAATTGATATTTTTTGGTTATGATGATGTCACAAGCTACTCGATCGTTACTGAAAAGTCGGATGATGAGGACTTTCGCCTTTTAGGTGGTACTTCTACAACATTGTCTCTGGATTGATTGGCTGGATCACTGTTAGGGAACTTATCTTTAACAGGAGTATCTACGTGGTTGTCTTCGATGGGTAATGGAGCTACCCGGTGGATGGGACGCTTAACTATTCCTCTTGCTGTTTTCACTTCAACAACTCGAACTAAATCATCTTCTCCTTTATGAATTTGAGTAATTATTCCGAGTGGCCAATGAAGTACTGCAGTGTTGTCTTCCTTGATGATTACTACCGCACCTAATTTGATGTTATTGGCTTGTTCTCTCCATTTGTATCTGTGTTGAAGTTCGTTGAGATAATCGCGGAACCACCTTTGCCAGAAATCGTGTTTCACCTGCGATACCGCTTTCCATCTGGTTCCTAAAGTTTCCTTGGTCCCAACAGCTCGTGTGTCCACTTGTGCTGTTAGTGGTTCTCCGATTAAGAAATGCCCAAGAGTAAGTGCTGTTAGATCATTAGGATCATTAGACATTGGACTGATGGGTCTTGAATTCAAAATTGCCTCAACTTCGACCACAACAGTTTCTAATTCTCCGTACGTCAATGATGCCGCTGCAACACTTCTTAAGAGGAGATGTTTTGCAGATTTGACTGCGGCTTCCCAAAGTCCTCCAAAGTGAGAGGCCCTAGGTGGTATAAAGTGAAACTGAATCCCCTTATCTCTACACATTTTCACAATTTTCTCTTGAGAGGCGGATGAATGAATTGATGTTGTTAATTCAGCAAGCTGGTTTTTTGCTCCACTAAAGTTTGTTGCATTATCGCTATACAGATTTTGACAACGACCCCTTCTTCCAATGAATCTTTTAAGTGCTCCTATGAATGCTTCTGTTGTTAAATCACTAACAAGTTCGAGATGAACTGCCTTTGTGTCAAAGAAGCAGAATATGGCTGGATACGCCTTTGTTGGTCGTTTTCCTCGGAGTTTATAATGTATCCAAAATGGTCCACAGTAATCAACTTCTGCATTTATGAATGGGCGTGCTGGTGTCACTCTTGCTGCTGAAAGATTTCCCATTAATTGCTGCAATAACTGTGGCCGCGCCTTAAAACATTGGACACAATGGTGAACTATTGACCTCGCCATGCTGGATGCCTTGACTGGCCAAAAACGCTGTTTTACGTGCGCCACTAATGTTGTTGGACCGCAGTGCATATGTTCTTCGTGTATCATCTGTATTAACAACTTTGTTAACGGGTCATTGTAGGGAAGGCATATCTGGTGCTTGTTTTCATGTGGCAATTTGGATGCATTTAACCTTCCTCCCACTCTCATGATAACGTCCTTGTCTATGAATGGTGCAAGGTTATAAATTGGACTGTTTTTGTTGACGGTTTTATCCTTCTTTAATGCTAGGATTTCTGATTTAAAATCTGCAGCTTGCATTGTTTTGACAATCACCTTCAGCGCCTTGTCCAGTTTGGCTGGAGTAAGTATCCATGAGATTTCTCGATTTTGTCGTGTATTTTTTGCATGTTCTCCAAATCGAAACACGTATCCCAAAACTCTTTGTAACTTTCGAAATGAATTTCCATGATTGATAGAATAGATTATCTGTTCTGCATCACTCTGTGTGGTTATCAAAGATGTTGGAGCCCTTCTTCTACCCTATTCAGTTGTTTTCAGTTTATCCTTGGAGACAGGTTGCAACCAATGTGATTCCTTTCCATGTAGAAAGAATGGTCCTAAAAACAATAAAGTGCACTGAGTAAATGTTCTAGGATCACATCCTCTTGACACTAAGTCTGCTGGATTTTGTTTTGACTCTATATACCGCCATTGCTGGGCAAGTCAAAGAGCTTGAATTTTTGCAATCCTGTTTGCTACAAAGACTTCATACGATGATGAATCTGCATTTATCCATGCAAGTACAACCTCAGAATCTGTCCAATAATATGTGTGCTCGCTTCCAAACTTAAGATCTTGTTGAACTCGTGCGGCTAACTGAACTCCTAGTAGCACATAATTCTAGACGTGCAACTGTCTGACGTTGGTGATTGATCAGTGCGACACGTGATTTTGCGCATTAAAGCCTTACAAGTACCCTTCCATCCTGTATTACTGAACGAAGATATATAACAGCACCATACGCCTTTTCTGATGCGCCGGTAAATACATGCAGTTGCCATGATTTTGGTGTTTCATGGTTATAGATGTGACGAGGAATTTGCCAATCATTTAACCCCTGGAGCTGGTCTCGAAAGTTCGTCCACGTAGTTTTCAAGTCATCAGGTAGGGCTTCATCCCAAGAGATCTTCAGATTCCGCAGCTGTTGTAGGAACATTTTTGCGATGATGACAACTGGAGCCATAATTCCTAGTGGATCGAATATTCGTGCGACGTCGGAACTGACACTTCTTTTGCTAATTCGGCTGGTGCTGCTGACAGTGTGTCCAGTTTTAATGCAGAAAGAGTTGGCTTTTGGCAACCACGTTAATCCTAGTGTCTTAATGCAGTCACGGGATTCAACATCAAAATCTAAATTTATCCTTGTGATCTACTGGAATTCCTTGAAGTAGTTGTGGATGATTAGCGCACCACTTCCTTAATTCGAATTCAGCTGATTTTAAAATTTCTGTGATTTCTTTCTATTTTCTATTTTCTTTATTCTTCTATTTCTTTATTTTCTATTTTCTTTCTATTTTCTTTAGCTAGCTTCAACAAACATTTTATGGCTAAATATGGAGCTGCTCTAGTCCCGTAGGTAACAGTATTTAGTTGAAAGAATTTCAACTCCGCCTCTGGATTTTCTCTCCAGATAATTATTTGATGTGGTCGATCAGCTGGGTCGATAAAGATCTGCCTGTACATCTTTTGTATGTCTGTCGTAAAGACATATCGTGGCAACCGGAATCGCAGCAGGACTGTGAAGAGGTCATTTTGGATGTCAGGCCCTGTATGCATGATATCATTCAGAGATTGACCTGATGACGTTTTTGCTGATGCATCGAACAATACGCGAAGTTTTGTGGTGCTGCTGTCTGCTTTTATGACGCAATGATGTGGGATGAAGTAGCTTATGTTGCTTGATTGTCGGCTGGAAATTTCTCTCATATGCCCAAGCTGCTCCTATTCTCTCATGAACTCGACATAAGAGTTTTTTAGTTCAATGTTTCTATTTAAACGTCTTTCGAGTGCCATGAATCTATTCACGGCCAACTGCTTTGAGTCTCCTAATGAAGCTGGATTGTCCGAGAAAGGCAGTCTTACCATGAACCTTCCCTCAAGTGTTCTTATTGTGTTATGAGCAAAATGTGCTTCACAGCGTTTTTCTGCTGCTGTGAATTGCGGTTCATTCTTTTCAGTTTCCTCTAATCTCCAAAATTTTTCTAGCAAAGCATGAGTGGGGTCATTATCTGTGCTAAATATGCCACAAGTAGTTGTATCTTGCTGTACTCCGTCCACTTTACCAGATACTATCCACACAAACACCGTGTTTTGTAATATGGGTAACTTACTTCCCAAGCTGATTTGTCCGATTGACAAAATTTGGTGAAAGAATTCTGCACCCAGTAGTACGTCTATCCTGCCAGGTTGATTGAATGTGGGATCGGCCAGCTGAATGTTATCTGGAATCTGCTAAGAGGAAACGTCAAGTTGTAGTGATGGTTGATCGTTGACTAATTTTGGCAACACCAATGCCTCTAGCCGTGTTGCAAATTCATTTATAGTTGATCGCATTTCTACATTGATTCTGTGTTTGCATTCCTTTCGGTGAGAACCAATTCCTTCCAATGCGATTGATGCGTGTTTTGCTTGGACTCCTAACTGCTTCACCAATCTCTCTGTTACTAGATTGACCTGAGAGCCGGAGTCCAATACTGCTCTACATACTACCTCAAGCCCACTGTTTGTAATCAACCGAAACGAACAGTACTGAGCAGTACATATTTGCTAAGAGAATCGCCACTTGCTGCCGACAAACTCACTGGCTTGGACGTAACTGTGACAGTCGTTTTGTTACTGGGGATGCAGAACCTTCATCCTTGGACTCGTCAATGTGTAGAAGGGTGTTATGTGATTTGTTGCACTTCGTACACCTTCTTACTGAACAATTCTTCACAAAGTGTCCGTCTTTGAGACAATTTACACATAATTTGCTGCTTTTTACCACTTGAAAGCGATCTGCTGGCTTTAATTTTAAGAATGACTTGCACGTAAAGAGCGGATGTGTTCCAATTTTACATACTTTACATCCTCGTATTCCGTGATTGGTTGAAGTGACTGAGGTACATGATCGTGGTTATCCATACTTTTCCTTGCGATCAATTGCCTCCAATGCCTGAAACTGTGTCTCAAGGAAAACCAAAAAATCTTTTATGCTGGGCACTTCTTTTGGATTCTTTAGTGATCGTTCATACATCACATGCGTTGATTTGTCTAACTTTCTCAGCAGTAGGTGCAGAAGGATCGGATCCCATGATGACGTCGATATGCCAATACCTTCTAACGACATCAGACACTCATGTGTGGTGTCATGTAAGCTTTTAATGGATGTTACCGATGACGCATTGAATGTTTGTTCCAGCAACCTTTGAATTAGAGTGGAGCACAAAACTCGTATATTGTTATATCTTTCCTTCAACATATTCCAGGCAATGTCGTAGTTGTCTTCAGTAAGTGATATATGCCTTATTAATTTCTCTGCTTCTCCAATGACATTTGTTTTAAGGTACCACATCTTATGCACCTTAGGAAGTTGTTGTTCATGCACTAACTGCGAGAACAAATCGAAGAATTGACGCCATTTAAGGTAATCACCATTAAATTGTGGAATGGTGACTCTCGGTAACCTTAAGGGCTCATCGTTGACAACGGTTGTTGATGTTTGTGCTGTTCTGGATACTAGTTTCATGCGAGTAGCAAGCACCTTTTCTTCGCATGCTAAGTAATCTTCAAAGTTGTATCCAAGTTCGGACGGTTGATCACAGTTTTCCAATATCTGGTAATTCATGTCTTCAATCTGCTGCCATAACTTATCTATTTGTTGAAGATTCATCTCAAAACACTGCATATTTCCCTCTGGAATTCTTGAAATGCCGTCGAGTAGTCGCCTCATAGAATTTATCAGAGCATGTTGTCGTCGTCATATTTTGATGACATCTTCAGAATATTGATTAACAGATTGCTGGCCCGGCTGTTGAGTAGTCGACTGCTTATTGCTGATTGATGAACCGTTGTCGTCTTCCAGTCCGGCTACAGAATCCTTGCCAACTACTGTTGGATTTTGCTTAATAGCTTTCAATTCAGCCTCAAATTCTTTTCGGTATTGTGTGGCTAATGTCATTATTTCCAGATAGTAATCCTTGGAGAAGTAGTCATGTTGCATTGGCACTTCTGGTAGTGCCTGTATATCTTTGTTTGTGGCAGCAAACCGCGACATTGCTTCCCCTAAATGGTCGATACGCTTTTCATAGTATTTGGGATCCTGCTTCCTGGTTGCAGGATCCTTTTTATAATTTCTAATGACGTTGGAAATGGACTCTCCTGTTGTCTTCTGATCTGAAACTAATTCTTCAAAAGTCTTCATCTTGTTGTCTGGTGAACGAAACAGGTGAACGCTGAGCTGATGAACGAAACTAGTAGACGCTACACTGGTGAGCGGACTGGTGAAAGTTTAATTGATGAGCGAACGAATGCTGCACTGGTGGACGAGGTGAATCCTTTTTGCCCACCCGGGGGCGCCAAATGTTGAAATCCGCGTAGGGATTTTGTTTTGTTTGGTTATAGTCCAAGCACATGACTATGCCAGGACTATGGATTGTTTTTCAGATTTGTTGGTTTTAATTGCAGGCACATAAACCTGAACTAAAGATCTGATGTTGAAGTACAATTCAGCACTTGAAACTGATTGTATTGGTTTAGATAGCTCAATGCTTATAATCAGCACATAAACTGATGCAAGCCCAGAAAATCACTCTTGATGGTTGAAAATAGAATGACATTTATTAATTGAATTGTTCTGCTTTTATATACAATTTTTGCTTATTGTAATAATAATTTTTGCTTATTGCAATTGATATTTTTTGGCATTTCATGAACTGCATTAACCTGTCTGGGTTTATTCTCGGTCAAGCGAAATTGTGTAAGCATAAGCAAAATATGCAGGCATAAACGAAATTACTTAACGACGCTAGCTGTCGGTCAATTCTGCTGACGCAGCTCATGGAATGACAAAAAGAAATGCACAACGTTAAAAACAAAATACATATGTACATATATGATTTTAATAATTCTGTTGACAATGGGTTTAATAGAGTAAAATGCAAAGAACATTTATGATTTTGTACATACAGCATTCACCGTTCTGGGAAGTGGACTGTATCAGTGGCGAGTTATGCCGTTCGGGCTCCATTCGGCTCCTGCCACCTTTCAACGAGCTCTCCATAAAATCACTGGGCCCGAATTGGAGCCATATGCATTCGCCTACTTGGACGATATCATCGTCACCGGGGAGTCCGTGGAGCACCATATGGACAATTTGCACCAAGTCTTCAAGCGGTTGAAGGAAGCCAACCTACGAATTAACCCGGAAAAATGTGAATTCTTTAAGAATGAGATCCGCCATTTAGGACATCTGGTCACTTCAAAAGGGATCCAGACCGACCAGGATAAAATTGCAGCCATTCAGGAACTACAACCACCTACTACACTGAAGGAATTACGACGTTGCCTGGGTGTTACCTCGTGGTATCGGAGATTTGTTCCCAATTTTTCGAATATTATTCAACCACTAACATCTTCTTACGAACGCCGAAAGCAATTACTAGTGTACGGAAAAGGAATGCCTAGCAATTGTATGGGGCATCCGGAAGATGAGGCAATACCTAGAGGGGTATGAATTCACGATAGTCACGGATCACTGCAAAAATGGTCGCCGACGCGTTGTCGCGACAACCAAGAGACATCCTCGAGCGGGCTAAAGCATCGGCAGAAGGCCAAACATGAGCATGGGTCGAGAGGAAGAAGGCGGAAGTACGACGAGAACCCAAGAGACACGGCGACTATATCATCAAGGAAGAACAGCTCTATCGTCATATTCCACGGCGAGTCGGACACGAGGAGGGAAGCGAATGGAAACTGTGCGTTCCATCATACCAGAGACGGAGAGTGCTGTCCGAGAATCACGATTCTCCGACAGCTGGACATTTTGGGGTCTACAAAACCATCCACCGTCTGTAGCAACGCTATTACTGGCCAGGTATGTTTAGAGATGCCAGCACCTATGTACGCAACTGCAATTCTTGCCAGAAGTATAAACCGGAACAACAGAAGCCAGCCGGAGAAATGTTCACGCACATCGCGGAGGAACCTTAGGCCACGGTCTGCGTAGATTTCGTGGGACCCTTACCTAAGTCTACTCACGGCAACACGGCCATGCTCGTGTTCGTGGACAAATTTTCTAAGTGTACGGAAATAGTATAGTATAAATAGAGAATCCTGTCCCGTTTTGGGAAAGTATTGATTTCGGACAACGGTACGCAGTTTACAAGTCGTATATTTCGAAAATACGTACAACAATACGTCCGCAATGCTGCTCTGTCCACTGATATTGTTATAAGAGGTTTGCCGTATAGAGATGGAGAAAATTTACTATCCACCTTCACCAAAATCTGTAAGGCTGTGAGGGTCAATACAAAGTGTCACGAGATTTTTCGCCCACGTTCCGTTCATAGACGGTAAACACACATGATGGTAAACACAATACCATGTCGCCTATAATTGCTATACTGGCGTCTTCGAATGAGCGCTCACACTTGCTAAAGGCGGTAGCTGAGTTTCGTAAGCGAGAAGGGCGAGCAATAACACTCAACGATGTGGATATCAGTGGAGATGGTCGAATAGCAATTTTTGAATCGCTAACTAACAAGAATCGTGAAGATATGCGTCATGCTTCACAACTCAAGAAGCGGAAACTTCTGCATGCAGCGTTCTCCATGCGTGGATTTGTGTACATCAAAGCTAGTGTAGATGCTCCTCTGGAGAAAGTCAGGACTGTTGAAAGCATCAACTGTATTGCGAGCGCAAGTAAAAGAAACGAGGATACTTAAGATAAACTTTTTGTAAGACTTTTGTAATTTCTGTAGTATCATTCACTATTACATGTAATAATGTTTCATTTCTTTACCTTTTCTTGCTTTCCTATTTACAGTTTCACTTGCATCTGTCATCTAACTCATCTTTGCAGCGCCTATAGTTTTAATTTGGGTAATAGAACAACATTATTATGGCAGACTTAAATTCCAGCTTTAGTGGTGCTGATGGAAATCTTAAAACTCTAATCAGTATTCTCTCTAATCGATACCAAGGCCTGGTAGTTGCGCATTTTAATGCTAGAAGCCTAAATGACTTTAAGCTTGACTGCTTAAAGTATATATTCGAATCGTCTTCTGTTGATATATTATGTATAACTGAAACTTGGTTTCATACTGACATCCATAGTTCACATCTGCAGCTGATGAACTATAATTTATTTCGGAATGACAGAGTCGTATGCAGGGGTGGTGGTGTGGCCATTTACTGCAAAGCAAATTTGAATGCGAGGATTTTGAGTGTAAGCTGTGGTTCGGAAGTGGAATATTTAAATATTGAAGTCTATAATGACTCTGCAAAAGTCTTTCTCTCGTGTGTGTATAATCCCAACCGAATGTTCAGTCTGGATTCTTATTTCTCCTCATTATCCGAGTGTCTAATTGATTATGATCATTATATTGTATGTGGAGATTTCAATATCAACTTGCTAGTTAGGGATAGACAGTATGCTGAACTCACAGATAGTCTAGCGGAAGCTGGCTTAGCTTTAGTTAACAGCACGATACCTACTCGTTACGCTAAAAATGCCAGACCTAGTTTATTGGACTTTTTTGCTGTTTCCGATATTTCCTTAGTTTTACTTTTCGATCAGATATCTTTTTTGAGCGATCATGACTTAATACTTTGTACGTTCGATATACATCTTAAACCTGCAATAATAGCAACAACAGTCAATGCTCTCACGTATCGTGATTATAACTCGATTGATCGCAACTCTTTGGCTGTTGCCCTGTCTATGATCGACTGGTCTGAATGCTGGTTTTCTGCCTCAATTGAAGACAAAGTGAAAGTTTTTAATGATAAGATTTGTGAGCTATATAATTTGTATGTGCCATTACGCACTTTTACCACTAACAATAGTGCATGTCCATGGTTTACACGCTCAGTCAAACTTTCGCTTAAGAGACGGCAGAAGATGTACACTTACTGGAAAAGGAATCCCATCGAAGAGAACTGGAAAGCATACAAAATTGCAAGGAATTATGCCACTATCGCTGTCAGGCTCTCCAAAAAATTTTACTACATGTCAAGGCTAAGCAGTTCATTACCCGCAAAGAAGCTGTGGAGTAATTTAAGGCAATTAGGGTTGTCCAATAAAAATTTTGAGTGCAATATTGACCCTGATGTTTTAAACAACTACTTCATAAGCTCCTCTGAAGTTACTAGCACTTCTGAGTGTACTCTAGCGCTGTCTAATCAGTTGCATAGATTTCATTTTGTGCCAGTTGAAGTTTCGGATATTGTTAGGTGTATCTTGAAAATTAAGTCGAATGCCTTGGGTGATGATGGAATTTCTCTAAAGTTTATTAAACTTGTGCTTCCCTCTGTAATTGGTCCCTTAACGCACATCTTAAACCATTGTATAACCTTGTGCTTCCCTCTGTAATTGGTCCCTTAACGCACATCTTAAACCATTGTATAACCTGTTCGACCTTCCCAAAAATATGGAAATCGGCCACAATTTTTCCAATAGCGAAACGGGCGAATGCAATTGACGTGTGCGATTTTCGACCTATCAGTGTGTTATCTTGCATCTCAAAGGTTTTGGAATCACTTTTAGCAGAACAGATCAGCAAGCATTTGAAAGATTTCCACCTTCTGTCACCCCTTCAGTCTGGATTCCGACAGAATCATAGCTGTAAAACAGCTATTATAAAAATTATGGATGATATCAGGAGTCGGTTTGACAGTGGTCACGTTACTGTTCTTGCCCTGCTAGACTTCTCCAAAGCCTTCGATAGTGTTCATCATTTATTACTATGTAATAAACTAGAGCACTTCTTTGGTTTTGATGATACATCTGTGAAGTTAGTAAGAAGTTACTTAGTAGATAGGACGCAAAGGGTCAGAATTGGACAAACATACTCTGCTTATAAACCAATTTATAGTGGTGTTCCACAGGGATCAGTGCTTGGTCCACTGTTATTTGTTATGTTCATTAATGACATATTTACAGTGGTTAAACACGTGAGTATGCATGCCTATGCGGATGATTTACAAATCTACCTTTCTAGACCCCCAGAACTTCTTGATGACTTGATCGTCAAAGTTAATGATGACTTAAATGCTATTAGTAGTTGGGCAAGTGCACATAAATTATGCTTAAACCCTGCAAAATCGTTTGTGCTGCCAATAGCGAAAAATAGTAACTGCTTTTTGGGTCTAGGGTCTGTTGTTCTTAACGGCAAGGAACTAAAGTGCGTTAAGAAAATAAAAAACTTGGGATTTGTCATTAACTCTACATTAACATGTTGTGATCACATAAATTATGTTGTGAGTAAGGTATATTGCACGTTACGAAACCTAAGATTATCTGCTTTGTACGTTCCTGTGCAGACTAAAATAAAACTCGTTCTCCAACTTGTTGTGCATTTCTACACGTATTTTCATGTTGTTTACTGTAGGTTTGATGCAAGATCTGAATCTAAACTTAGGGTTGCCTTTAACAATGCTGCGCGTTATGTTTATGGTCTAAAGAGGCCTGTTCATATTTCGGCTTATAGCAATCGAATCCTTGGCTGTAATATATTTAATTATCTAAAAGCAAGAAATTGTCTCTTTTTGCATAGGCTCATTCATTCTGGTAGTCCTTTCTACTTATATGAGAAATTGCGGTTCACCAGGTCTGTAAGAGGTGTTAACTTTATTACTTCGCGGGTAATATATAGAGAAACTAGTGGTCTCTTCTTCGTCAGCACTATTCAAATGTGGAATTCATTACCACTCAGTATCAAACGAGAACGCCATAATGCAAACTTTAGGCGGCTAATTTTTCAATACTTTTCCTAATCATTCTTAACTAAATATCTTTTCTTTCTTCTTTTAATTTAATTTAATTTCTTTTTTTTCCCCTCTTTCTTTCTTATTTCTTCTTTCTTTCTTGTTACCCTTATTTTCTATAAATTATTGTTAAGTTTTATAACTAAGATGTATTTATTGTTTATATATTTAATGGATATTTGTATAATCATTGAAATATGGTGCATTTAAAAGACATTGTTCTTACATGCCGATTAGTAAATAAAAAGAAAAAAAAAAACAACTGGGGGACAGCAGTATATGGCCCTGTATACACCACAGGAGAACGCCGTCGTAAAAGCCAACCGAACTATCAAAACCCTGGTTGGTCAGCTGACAGAAATTTATCACAGGAGATGGGACGACACATTACCAGAGATCACTCTAGCTATTAACACGGGCGTGTCTGAAACAACTGGATACAGCCCGGCCTTCTTAGTACAAGGCCGCGAACCCAGACTGCCGGCGGCACTCTACGACGAAGTCACCTTGGGCAATGGGAATTCCACCCAGAACCCGACAGGAAAAGCAGAAAACCTCAGAGAAATTTTCCAAATAGTTCACAGGAATCTTGAAAAGGCCTCGAAAACGCAGGCTCATCATTACATCTGCGAAGGCGCCCATTAAATCCCGAAATTGGGCAGCAAGTACAGTCAAAGGCAGCAGAAGGCTTTGCGGCGAAACTAGCGCCAAAGTACGAGCTCAAACAATTTCACAATGACTCCAGGTAACGGTCCCACCAAGTGGTGGCAGTGAGTGAGATCAAAAGCGCAGACAGAAGGATCATCAGTCAGTCTACCCACTCCATGAGGACAAGACGTGCCTATTCAAATCGCTTTGAATTTAGTGAAAAGTGAAGAAATTTAATGCTTACCGTACCAACAACAACCACGTTGAATTCCAACAAACAATAGACGATTACAACAACAATCACAATCAAGACAATTAGCACATGCCATAAACTATTCAGTGCAGACAGCACAGCAACAACTATCAACGGCACCCAAAACAATACCCACCAACAAAAAAGAAAATAAATATAATTTTAACAACCGCGGGTGCACTCCAAATTTACCTCGGGAGTGAAACGGTGAATCCTCAAGGGCATTAACTACAAAAACAACACAGACAGCAGAAATCATCACCTTCAGTAGAAAAACAACACAGACAGCAGAAAGCATCACCTCCAGTACAAAAACAACACAGACAACCAGAACTTGAGATGAATGAGGATAGAAAATTCGAGCAGACTGCGCAAGCTGTACGGCGCAAATACGACCACTTGGTGGCAGTAGAACCCCGTACCGTTCTCCTGGGATCAGAGTTGACCGAGAAATGTGACCCGAGCGGAGAGCTATGCGTCTGTCATGCACGACTGGACATGATTATTTATGAGTGGTCCCAGTAGCGTCAAACGCTGCCGTACAACCTCACCAGAGTCTGCGAGAATCGCCGAAGACCCCGAAGAGGATATCATCGAAACCAATACTGACATCGATACACTTGTGTACCCAACGACGGGAGGCGTGAGAATCATGAGGAAGGACTATAAACTCCTGGCTCATGGGCAAAAATTAAATGACACGATTGTCAATTTCTTCCTTCGATGGCTTTGGGAGGAGGGACTGCCGGAAGAAACAAGGGTCAGAACCCATATTTTCGACACCTTCTTCCAACGGGGGCTGTTGCGTCAACCAGCCCAAACGGCCGAAAACCGATACCTGAGTATGCGACGCTGGGTACGCAAAGTCGATTTGGTTATCCCGGTTGTCCGTAATGAGCACTGGTACGCGGTCATCGTCACCAACCTGGACGCTGCATTATATCCGAAGGTATTTCGAGGAATCACCGACACAACCCACTGACTGGGATAAGGTGCCTTGGGCAACCAGCCGAAGCGCCGATCTGAATACGGCACAAAGCCGACCAAGAGCATCTCCGACCCAGGATTCCAGAGATCAACCTTCCGGATGTGGTCACCAGCGACAAAAGTGACAGCTGCAGCAGCGGTAGCAGTGGAGGTGACAGCAGCAGCAGCAGTGGAAGCGACAGCAGCAGCAGCAGTGAGAGCGACAGCAACAACCACAGTCACACCAACAATAGGAACACGCAACACGACCAAAGCAACCGGAACCCTTCCTCAATAGGAAATGAAGCAGGCGACAGCCTCATGACACCTCATGTCAGCTCGCGGTATCTTCCAAAAGCGAAATGGCCTGAAGAATTACGCCGACACTTGGAGAAACCGGAAGAGCGGGCTACAAGACACACCCGCTACCTAATAACCGTAGGCGGACAGGCTTACCGAGTCCTCATCAGCCGCTCCGGGGAAACGAAGGTCCTTCCTCATTACGTAAAGTAGGGGCGAGTGTGACGCGACACCACAGGTACACGTCACAAACCAAGCTATTTACGCTTTATTTTTAAATAAGCATTAATTTTGTAACGAATGAAATGAATGTGAGCAGAACTGAATATGTTAAGAGTAAATTTTCGCTGAGGATTAATTGAAACTATTTCTAAAGCAGTTAACAATAGATTTAGTAGCTGGTAATTTCACCTACAGCTACCTGGATACCTGGTCACCTCGAAATAACAGCTGTTCGAGGTGGGAACAATGTAATCAACAAGAAAGTAGACACAGGAAAAGGTAAGTAAAGCTGGTAAGTTGTGCAGTAGCTCCTGACCCCTTCTTTGCATTCGGTGTACGGGTGTTGTACATCCTGCCGAAGGCACTCCTTCCTTGCATTAGGTGTACGGGTATTATACATCCTGCCGAAGGCAATTCTTCCCTGAATTAGGTGTACGGGTGTTATACATCCTGCCGACGGCAATCCTGTATCCATTTACCTCAGCTACTAGCCACAACATCAGCATTCACCAGTGCGACACCAGCGCATTCACCGGCGCATTCACCAGCGCATTCACCGGCGCGACAAAGGCGCATTCAAAACGCGATACCAGCGCGTTCACCAGTGCGACACCAGCGTTAATCGGCGCATTCACGAGCGCATTCACCAACGCGCCACCAGCGCGTTCATCAGTACGACACCAGCGCATTCACCGGCGCATTCATCGGCGCATTCACCAGAGCATTCACCGGCGCGACGAAGGCGCATTCACCAGCGCATTCACCAGCGCATTCACCAACGCGATACCAGCGCGTTTACCAGTGCGACACCAGCGTTCATCGGCGCGACACAGGCGCGACATCAACGCGACACAGGCACAGTCATCGACGCATTCATCAACGCGACACCAGCGCGACATCAGCACGACACAGACGCATTCATCAACGCGACACCAGAGTTCATCGGCGCGACACCAACGCGTTCACCGGTTCACACCGGCGCATACCAGGCATATAAACGCCCCAGAGCAAGACGACACGAATGTAAAGCCGACTCCCAAGGACGTCAAGCAGTCAACAAAGGTGGAATTACCAGCTACTCAAAAAGGGTGTACAAATTATATAAGTAGTGTATTAAGATTGAGTAAATAAATAAAGTGAAATATTTGTTCCACTAAATTTTCTGTGGACTGAACTCCGGTCTAATTCCTCGAGTTATATCTCGGCCAGAGCAACGTTACAGTATCATAAAACTCGGTGGAGTGTGAGAGCTGAGGCAGTGGTCGTCGTAAAAAAAATATACAAAAATTTTGGATGCTCAGGAAAGGTTGACCGGGAGGATGAAAATGTCACTACGATCGTAGATGCATTGCAATCCTTTTCCTTTATTTGCTTAATGGGAATATGGGAATCAATTCTCGTGTAAATTGGGATTAAATATTTACCAGTGTAGTAAAGACTTAAAGCCCTACAAACTTTTTTAATTGAAAGTAGAGAAGATCTAGTTGCTCGTTCTATTACCTTTGCTACAGAAATGTGCAATGAGTTAAAAATAGTCACCAAACGACCGCGTCGAATAAAAAAAGAAAACACCAATGTTTGATGAGAAATATCAGGAATTGGAACTTCCTTGATCTAAGTGATCCAAGAAATCAAAAATCGTTTTAAACAACTTCACGATCTTTCGCAAAAATACTTTTTTAGTTTGCCATCGAATCTTCTAAATGACAATTACGATAGCAAGTTATTGGACGACAGCATTGATAACGAAGATTTTCGTATTGAAAGAAAAAGGCTGTAAAATTTTGTCAAAATTGCTACGTTGATACAGGCATTATAGATGAAGGGCGTTTGGGACTCTTAACGTTCATAAAAAAGTACGGTCTGGAGAATTCGGTTCCCAATATTTTTATCCAACTTCGTATACTTCTGACTATTCCAGTGAGTGTAGCTAGCTGCGAACGGAGGTTCTCGAAGTTGAAAAAAATCAAGAATTTTTTAAGATCAACAATGATTTCTCTCAGATGTAGGAATCTTGCAATACTATCAATTGAACGCGAAGTAACAGAAAAGAAGAACTTTAATGCAACTATTGACGATTTTGCCAAAAAAAAAAAAACAAGAAAATTAGCTATTTAAAATTTTTATTTATTTATTATACTCGTATACAGAGGCTGAAACTTTTGTAATTTTTATTAATAAAGGTCTTTTGAAGAACTCTTATCGAAGACTTTTAAAAGAAATACTCTTATCAAACACTTTTAAAAAAACTTTAATAATAGTTATATTGAAGTTTTAGGAAGAAGCTTTCAAAAAACTTTCTTTAATGACTTTCAAAAATTTAAAGTATTTTTCAAAAGTTAGAAAAAAGTTAAAAGTTAACTTTTAAAATAAAAAGGCTCTAGTTATATATTATTTATTATTAATTTTATTTGCTAAATGACAAGCTTGTTTTGCTTTAACATGAATAAACAACACAACAATAAATAAAAAATCTTCAAAAACTTTTTTAGATGGAAAAAATTTCTAGGAATTTTTTGGGCGACAACTTCATTAAACGCTCCGAGCTCCATGACTCCAAGCTACGCCACTGAGATTACACCTTGTCAACGGAAGCAACTCTGTCGCGTGAAATTAAAAATCTTCCTAATAGCTCAGTGCAGGAATCATTTCAATTAAGAAATACTCTAAAGGACTACTTATATAACGATGTTTAAAGATTTCAAAAAAATCATTAAATCTTTAAAAACACTAAAATACTTAAAACTTTAAATTGATTTTTTTATATATTTTTATACCCTACACCCGAAAGGAGTAGGGTATATTCATTATTTTCTCTGTTTGGAACGCAGAAAAGGAGACGGGATAGATGTAGAAAACTTTATATATATTCTTGCTAAGCGTCACCTCTTGAATCAATTTAGCCCTGTCCTTCCGTCTATCTGTCAAGTTATTACGATAGCAAGTTGTCTGTTAAAATCACGATTACGGGAGAACGAAAAGAGATATCGCAATGTAATTTGGCACAAATATTCTTTGTTAGGCAGGATTGAAAATAGGCGTGATCGGTTAACAACCAGGCATACTTTACATGCGGATGGTGAAGGCACCTCGTTTCAAGAAATGTTACAATGTGAATATCTCATTAACCGTACTTCACCGGATATTGAGGTATAATTTTATTCCGGAACATATATATTTTTGCGCCATCACAAAATTTTATGCAAAAAATTGGCGTGGTGCGACCATTACTAATCTGCTTACCAAACATGCGCGTGCCACACCCACTCATAAAATAGTTGCCAATATCTCAAAAACGGTATAAGATATTAAGACTTAGTTTTATCACGACCCATCTGGAGGCATTACCTATCTTTTTACCAAAAATGGCTGAGGTAAAAAAAAATACAAAAGTTGTCAACTGGAGAAATTATTTTTTAGCTACTCGGGCGTAGGGTACTTAGACTTCGGCCTGGTCGAAAACAACACCTTTACTTGTTTTATTATTATTTAGAATTAGGTGCTAATTTTTTTAAGTTTATCGTAAGCTAAACTGGCCACATCAATCTCAATTTCGGCCAGTTCATCGGCGCCAAGATGGGTCTAGCCAAATTTCTCTGCCAAACATGCTTAAATTTGGCTTGTGGCATTTTGGTCCTACAGTTTTTGTTCTGCTTTCACCAGAAATTCAAGAAATGGTCGAATTCAATTCGAATCGACTTCCCGTGTTCGCTTTAGTGGAGTGTCGTTGAAGAATGACAATTCCAGCTCATTGCCAAATTCCGTATGGGGAGCGCTGGAAGACTCTGAATCATCCTGGAGATTTCCTAGTGTTCTAAAAAAACATAATCGTTATTATAAAAAAATTACATTTTCTTTTAGTATTCACTTTATACAGCTTTACGCACTATCCAGGAAAGATATTTGACTAAAATATTTCCATTTTTCAGGATCTGGCGCCTGGCTCCCGGAAGGCAGCGCCAGCTCAAGCTTTTTTTTCTTATGTGTCCTGCAAGGTCTTCCTCCTTTTCTTACAATCTTCACCTTAAATTATAATTTGATTATTGAATTGATTCAATAGGAAACGTTAAATTTACTTGAGGTATTTAAATTGTCGTCAATCTTCCCCCAAATTCCTTGTTTTGTGCACATTTTTATACTGGCTGTTCGACAAGTCATAAACACTCCGCTCCTCCTGCACAACCAATACTATTGTAGTTCCTTAGAGAATTTCTCAGTATGGCTACACATTTTCAAAGCCTTTGTTGAATTGAATCCTTATTTATAAATCTATGACAGCTCTACGCATAGGCTTCAAAAAATCAGGTCTGCACATTTCAATTAATTTTTAGTCTTTTTACTTATTATGGAAGAGAACTCCACTTTTACACGTTTTTGCTACGTTGTCTGTTTTCTTTATTAATGGAAAATACCGTACTGACTAGATTATATACAAATAATTGTACAAATTAGACTAAAATAAACTTATTACAATTTTTTTGAAGTCATTTTCCGACATAGAAAACCTACATTTCGCCTGAAAGCAGCGGAGAAACAGGGAAGCGGATAGGCGGAGCTTAGAGGAGTTTAAATTTTGTTTTGGTGAGTTCTTTTTATTCATTGTAAATTTTTAAAGAGTTTGCGAAATATTGAGGAAGCTGGGAATTTTGGATGTTGTACAAAATTTAAATTTTTAAAAGAAAAATTATGCTTCGTGTTTTTAAAAAAAATTTTAATTAAGAGATTTCAATAGTTATGTTAAATTTCGGAGTTCGTTTAAAGGAAAAGAAAGAAAAACAGAAGGGAACTGAATTGCAAATAAGTATAGCAGATGGGAAGTTTCTTTTACAGAACAATTATTTTTTTTTGTACCAATAAAACTCAATCCTGGGCAAGACTCCTTTACACTTTAACCTGAGGCTGAGTCTGGCTTTGGGGGGATTGATACACTAACACAAGCTCGAATGGAATTGGTCCTGGCTGAAGTTAGTAACAATTGCAGGAGAATCCGACCCAGTGGCATATTATGCCGGTTTGATTTTTTTTTACACCTCTTTACTAATACAATAGCTGTTACTAATACAATTAGCTGCCTCGATAACGAGGACTTTTGCATTAGGATTACATGACCCCACCCTGAGGATGAGACTGATAGGTTCTTCGGAAACAAATTTAGAGAAGCTGGTAGATCTGATTTAAATTTGTATGCAGTTGTTAGCAGATCACACTTCAGCCAGGGGGGTTGGGAACTAGGAGATTCCACTCATGTACAGCCCAGAAATAATTCCCCAATACAACCAAACGCGAGAAATTAATACCGTTCGAGTAATCCAATGGAAGCGAATTCAACGACAACCCCAAACCTAAAATTGTGTGTAGTTTCTGCAACAAAAAAGGGACAGAATATGCAGAGTAAGAACTCGTCGCGGGGACCACCTCAGTGGGGACGACAAGAATATACGCAGCAGCAACAAACAAATAACGGAAGCGAAAATAAGAATAACAATCGCTGGGGCCCAACGCAACAGAGTTCCACCCAAAGGAGGTTGGAAAACCCTTCACACAACGCTAGAGACAATCGACCTCAACAAAAGGATCCAATAACATGCCACTGTTGTAACAGACCGGGACATATTTTAAGAGATTGTGAGGCGAAGAAGAATTCGCATAGGTTTCAGGGAAATCTCAGAAGGCCCAGACAAGGCCCATAGTCTGGGAACCGTACACAAACAATAACTTAGTGCCAAATGAGGTAGTAACTGTAAGTCCAACGTCTGAAGAGATTGTGGATACGTTACCAACATCAATAAATGAGGTAGTAACAGTAAGTCCAACGTCTGAACAGATTGTGAATACGTTACCAACCTCAATAAATGAAGTAGTAACAGCAAGTCCAACATCTGAAGAGATTGTGGATACGTTACCAACTTCAGCAATTTGAAGAAGGCTACAAAAGTGAAAAATACAGCTGATATAAATATAGAAAACAAAAATAATATTCAGGGAAAATCCGACGAATCAGCTCAGGCTGTAAAGATAATTGAAGTTGGAGTACAGTGTTTAATGACCATACTCCTAATTACACAAGTGGTTGCTGCATTTATTATAAAAACAATCTCCCGCAATTTTCAGCATTGTAAAGCAAGGAACATTAGTCTTAAAATAACGGAATATATTTCCCGTATAAAAGCACTTGAAAGTCATATAAAATCAAAAATAAAAGCCAAATGGAGAGTTTCTTTTCTTAGGTTGCCAAATCGAGGTATGAATTTAAGTGTTCATGTTCATAACTTACATAGTAAAAATAAAAAGATTGAGGGGGAAATGTCTAACTGGGAGCAATTTAATATGAATGACGTGTTTATTGAGTTGCCTTGCGAAGAGGCCAGAAATAAAAAACTCATCGCTGCTAGTTGATACCGGAGCCGACACTAGTCTAGTAAAAGAAAACGCATTGTGGGGGAAAATACACGTAAATACCAACGACGTGAAGAATTTATGTAGAGCATTCGGTGGTTGTGTTAGCACTAAAGGCTCCGTGATACTTAATCACAAAGGCATACACCGTCTAGGTTTAAAGCTGCACATAGTGTCATCTAAGCAAGGTGTGTCACCTGATGGTATTATTGGAAGAGATAACTTGTGGAATCATGCCATAATAAACGCGTTGAATGAAGACAAAAGGACTACCTTCTTCAATGAAAACAAAAAAACAACAAACAAAAAACATATAGTAACATTGCCACTACACACAAGTAAAGATTGGCAACAAGAGGAAAATACTACAATTTCAGCAAGAAGTATAAAAATAGTTCCGATTAAGCTGAACACAAATATACACACCGTCGTAATTCATAAAAAGGAACTTAAACAGAACGTGTACATAGGCGAAACCTTATGCAACGTGAACAACAGGAAAGCCTTTGTACCAATTTTAAACGCGACAGACGAAGATTACGTCCTGGAACGAAAATGAACAGTAGAATTTACTGACTTTAATGAATACGAGTTGCCAAAAGCAGGTAATATAAACCTGATCGAAAACGCAAGACAAAAAAATGAGGCAAGATTAATGCGACTGATGCAGGAAATACAACTAGATCCAAATCACAAAAAGGAAGAACGAGAATCAATAAACCAGCAGGTATTTTTCCACATTGGATTTAGCAAGCGTCTACCACCAGGTGTTAATTGATGACCGTTATAAAGAAAAACTGCATTTAGCACGGCATTAGGGCATTCCGAATTCAACAGGATGCCATTTGGATTAACCGTTGCTCCAGCAAACTTCCAGAGAATAATTAATCATATTCTCACTGGGTTACAAGGTATAGATTGTTTTTTGTATTTAGATGATATAGTTATTTACGGTAGGAATTTGAAACAGCGCGAGGAAAGATTAAGTAAGGTTTTAATAATTATTATATATTTTATAATATAATTAGGGAAAAAAATTTAAAATTAAATACACAAAAATGTCAATTCTAACGTAAGGAAATAGTGTACCCAGGACATAAGTGTTCAGAGTTAGGTGCACTACAGGACCCGCAAAGGGTCGAATGCATCATGAAGGTCAGCCCGCCAAGAAACGGACGGAGGTACAAGCCTTCTTAAGTTTGGTTAATTACTATAGGAAATTCATAGAAAACACGGCAAAAATAGCTTTACCAATAAACAAATTGCTGAGGAAAGACAGTAAATTCGTGTGGACAGACGACTGTCAACGAGCATTTGAACAATTAAAGCTAGCAATAAGTACACCACCAATATTAGCATACCCAGATTTCACAAAACCATTCAATCTTACAGCGGATGCAAGCAATGAAGCGTTAGGAGCAATTTTATCTCGGGGGGAAATAGGAGCTGACAGATTTTTCAAAATTTATGTGAAAACAGGTGGCCAGGCATGCAAAAACAGATAAAATAATATGTTAAAACATGTCCCAAATGTCAAGTCAACAAAAGTTCAAAATTTACGAATATGCCACTAGTATTAACAGACGCGCCAGTGCGGCCCTTTGATAAGGTTTACATGGACATTGTGGGTATTTTACCAGAAACTGTGTCCGGTAATAAGTACATCCTAACATTTTAGGATGATTTGTCAAAATGTATGACATGCTCAGCTATCCCTGACGCTGAAGCAAGCACCGTAGCTAGGGCTTTCTACGATGAGGTGATAACGCGGCACGGAATTCCACGAATTCTGATAACGATAACGGTACTAATTTTACTTCATTATTATTTACCGATACTTGTAAATTGTTAGGTATCGAAAAGTTACACATAACAGCGTAACACCCACAGGCTAATGGCTCATTAGAGATAAACCATAGACCTCTGGCGGAGTATTTAAGGAATTTTGCAAAAGAAGACCGTTCAAATTGGGACAGATGGTTAACTGCAGCTATGCACGTTCATAACCACACACCCCATATAACGTCGAAGCAAACAGCTTTCCGAACTCTATTCGGTTTTGCTGTGGAGATGCCAACAAAGTTAAAAAGAAAATGCACTCCGCTATATAACGCGGAAGACCCGAATAAAATTCTAAAATTCCGAATACAAAGGGCACACGAAATTGTTAGGAGAAATCAAGATATAGCTAAGCATAAAAAACAGTAAGACATTAAACTGAATTTAGTAAAATTTAAGGTAGGAGATAAAGTATTAATAAGGAATCAAACTAGGAAAAATAAGTTTTCGCCTATTTGGCTAGGCCCATATGTAGTAGTCGCGGTTAAAGGTCCAGTGACTACCACAATAGCAGTTAGAAATAAAAACAAAAACTTTCATAACAACCTACTCAAGGCATTTAAATCTACTTTTAATGAGAATAAATAGTATTAGTTGTAAGTGTAACGAGTTTCTGTTTGTTTTGTTTCTTTGTAGGGCAAGATTAAAATGGTGAGAATGAACATAATAATATTACTGGTTTTGTGGGCAATATGCGCAGAATCTACGGAGACGCTATCTGTGTCGATAAAAAGGATTTCGTCAACACCAATTTTTTTCGAAAAATTAGGGGAATGCTTGTTTTACGAGGACGAGTGGACCGTAATAACAAGCATTAGTTTGTTAAATTTTACGGAATTGGTGGAAAATGTACATAGGTACTCGGAGAAGATTGAAAAAACTTGTGAAGAACTGGACAAAAAGCTTGTAATGTTGGATTTTAAGGAATTGTGCGCTGCGTTTACGAGTCCAACGCAATCAATATTGGAGAGATTGCGAAGCAACGAAAAAATAATAGATCCCATACTGAGAAGAAGGGAGAAACGCGCATTAGATTTTGTAGGGGAAGCCTTGAATTGGGCGTTTGGAACCATGGAAAACAAAGATTCGGAATCTGTAAGCTTACACATAAAAGAATTGGACAATGAACAGAGCAGAAACTTGGAGCTACTGAATAATCAAGTCACAGTAATCAAGAATAATTATGAAGATTTAGCAATACCTTTACAAAAATCAATTGAAAGGATAAATAAAATGCAAAGCGAACTTACAGAGACCGTATCTAAACAAAACCAGGTAGCCGACTTCATTGAAGAAGAACTGAAGAACATACTAACCATGCATATGCAATCTGTAATCGAGATTGGATTAATGGAGATACAAGGACAACAAGCTTCAGGGCTATCCCTCATCGATGATCTTCAGAAAGGAGTGCTACACCCGGCAATCTTGGATGAAGATGATTTGATGACTGCTGCAAAATCTCTAAATCTAAAAGACAAAGCAAAAAGGTTTATGGAAAACAATTTTGACATTCATGAAGTCACGACAGCAAAATCATTTAGAGAAGAAAATACACTGATTGTCATAATAAAAATTCCGTTACCACTTGCCGATCGATATGTATTACTGAAACCCACCATCTGCCCATTTTTCTTCCAAGAAAATGGGATGTGATGGCAAAGGTTACATACGATTACATTGCAGAATGCGGGAATGACTGGAAGTTCGAAGATTTAACGCAGATTGAAATTAATAAATGCAAATACGTATTAGATAATAGTCGGGAGAATGAAGGAAAGGAAATGAAAATTTGCAGAAAATCCAACAAAATTATACCAGGGTCGCACAAAATTTGTGAAATTAACTTGATTAAACAAAATTATTTAGACAGTGAAATATGTAAACAGGTTGCGGTGCCATCTAGTCAAGGCGCAATAATTAAAATGAGCGTACCAAATGTTTGGTTATTCACGTTTCGATATACAATGCACTTTAATTTAATATGCGGAAACAACTCAGAGGAACTAAATTTGGCAGGCGTAGGACAAATCAGGATAAATAAAAATTGTGATCTCAGTGGTGAAGGAGTAATGTTACGATACGACAAAAACGAAACTTACAACCTAGACACCAAATTTAAAACGTTCGATTACGAAAGGCTTATGAAAGTATTGCAAGAAAATTTAACTCTGATAATTGGAGAATTAGAAACCGACATCACAGCAAGTCAACCAAAGCCCATAATAGTAGTCAAAGAACGTCAAAGTAGTCAGTATAACGATTTCCAATCTAGTCTCTGATAAGTAAAACATTAAATTTTCCATTTAATTTTATCTTTATTTAAACTTTTCAATTCAAATTATTCTAAATATAATTCAATTAATTTAAATATAAAGGTTCAATCCAATTGTTCAATTACTTCAAGTATAGAAGCTCAACCGGCCTAGAATGCGAACGACGTACGTCCACTGTTCCTTAAATGGTCCCGAGCGAGGTGAAGAAGTCCCACGATCAGTTTAGCGGTGTTGAGAGTTGGTTTCTCCTGGAATTCCTCCTTATACGCTTCGAGAGAGTCGGCCAAAGGGTCGCACTCCCAACAATCATCCCGAATATGGTCGATCGCTTCCTTTAAATATTCGACAAAACCCGATTGTTGCGACATGACTTGTCTTACCAAAACTCGCTTGATTGGTTAAATTCGTGAATAATCAAGCGAATAGTTATACTATGTTGGATGAATGAAATATAGCCCACATAAGCAATATTGAAAAGAAGCAACTATTTTTTTTTAAATTTCATTTCAATTCTAAAAAAACCCAAATTGCAACAGAACGGAACACACGTCCATAGGCGTTACACTAAAGGAAATTTAATTTTGAATTAGTTTTTATACGGGCAAATTTTAGATAGTATAATCAGTAAACTCGAACTGAAACAAACAGTAAGCGATGTCCAAAGATTCGTAAATCTTACTTACAGACTAACCCTAAATGTTGAAAAAAAGAAAAACAAAGAAATTATATAAAAAAAAACCAAACAAAAAAAAAAATAAACAAAAACAAAAACAAAAAAAGAGTTATATGAATTAATATTAAAATAAAAAAAAAATTAATTGATTTAAAAAACAAACAAAAATACAGAAAGAGAAAAAGATGTAGAATAGAATAAGAAAAAAATGAAATATAAAAAAAAGAATGAGAAGAAAATAAAAAAGGAGAAAGAAAATTACTATCACAACTAATTGAAACTAACCACTAACTTTTAGCCACGCGCGTTTCAATAAGCAAAGACCTGCTTACTTGAACGCATATTATATCATTTGTACAAAACAGCATACAAATTACCTCGTTTCTCCAAAACTGCAACGTCCCATGTTTTTGAAAACTGAAGAAATTCAGAACCAGAGAAAAAAAAAGCAGCAACATCCCAGGTTTTTGAAAACTGAATAAATTCAAAACCAGAAAAAAAACTGAGGAAGAATTGTTTCAACCCGCCTTTAGGGCATTGCACCTAGCAAGTAAAATTATGCTTGCAAAGTATTTATTTGCAAGTATTAAAATATAAGAAAAGAGAAAAGAATGAATCGTTTCAACAAGCAAGACAAATTTGCTTATTCAAACGAAAAAAATGAATAAAGGTAAAATGATAAGAAGAAAAAATTGTGTAAATAAGTTCCAGAAAATTAAATCCTAAATTAATCAATATCATAAATTAAATAAATTTAAAGAAAAACAAAAATAATTGCTCGAAAAGTCAATCAATGATTGGTGTAATTCTTAAGACGGGATATATTTTAAGAATAAATTAATTTTCATTAACACACTTGTCAAGGATAATGAATATTAGAATCTAATAGATAATAAAATAATTTCAATTACAAATACATGTCAGAAATATATATAAATATATTATATTATATAAATATATAAATATATTATATTGTCTTATATTTATCCATACGGATTTAGGAATTAGCTTCTAATTAGTTTAAAAAAAAAAAACTCCTAACAGCAACAATGTTTAAATTAATGGCGAAACGAAAATAAATTGGATATACTTTATAGATTTATATCATAGAGTATAAAGAGTTAAGGATATGTAATCTATATTTACTAAAGAGAATTAGGACAACAGCAACAATAACAACACCAAGAAGACAACAACAGAACAGCAATAACAGAACAACACAAATAGTGCTTAAAACACGAGAACTTCAATAGCAACTAAAACCGTCGGCAACAACAACATCTCCAGTAACAAAAGCAGCAATAACAACATCGCCAGTAATAAAAGCGGCAATAACAACATCGCCAGTAATAAAAGCAGCAATAACAACATCGCCAGTAATAAAAGCAGCAACAACAACGGCGGCAAAAAACTCCAAAATTCGAACGTCGCTGATATGCTGCCGACTTAATCCAGATATGTTATTCGCGACTTTTATATCAATATCAATATTAAAGGAATTACTAGCAGAATACCTATGATGTTCAATAGTTCTTGGGAAAACTCTAAATTTCTGCCTTGATTAAGGTTCCCAAAATTATTTAGGATCAGAAAATTATTTATGGTTCCTCTTAACCCCCGACTCAATTGAACCTATATATTTTTTATACAAAAATATAGAGAGGAACTTAAATTGTCTTCTGAATTTAACAAATTTTGCCTTATAATACACAGAGTTAGATTCTTTTTATTTCCTATGAGAATTATTTTCAAGATTTTTAAATATTGTGTTATAAACCTTGGGTTATACCAGGTTAGCTTGAAAAGCTTGATAGCATAATTAAGAGATACAAATAAGATAAGATATAATAAGATTAAAAATCTTTAGTGTTATGTTCTTTGGAATTGAAAGAATACATGCGAAGTATTAAGTGAATATAATTAACAAACGCAAGCATCATGGTATCGTAGCTCGTTTGGTATGAAGTGTTGTTGACCTCGGCCGCCGGTTTATGGGCTCAATTCTGCTTAATACTCAACTAGAACAATCTAGTGTCCAATCTCTATCTCAGAAAAATTACACCCATTCGCTGAGGTTTCTTTGAAACTTTTTATCTACTTATTGAACCGCTCGTATGTAGCACAAAAAATGCTCCCAAACTAAATTAACAGTTTTAGCAGCGCTAAAATTATTACTAAGGGTTAGGTCTATAAAATATCTGTGAGTGCTGTAAAAGCGTAATTAAAGCTAAAAATGTTAGCTTCTTGAAAAGCCATTTTTTAAAATGGATTTTTACTGATTTACAACTTTCAAACTGATTTCTGTCAGTAGTCGCGATACTCTGCGGCAGTAATTCTAGTTAAGAAAAATACTTCACTGAAATGAAAAACGTTTCATACCTGTGCTATAAAATTTAGTTTGCATAGACTAAAAAAATAAATTCATTAAAATCTATTTAAAACCATAGAAAATACACAGGCTTTAAACAAACACTACAAACGAGGGCATGCATTTAACCTACCCGGCTCCTGTCAACCTTGCACCTATGCCGCTCGCATTTGAAATGTCAATAAGCCTATCCAAATCTGGATGCGAACACTCGTAATTATGTTTCAGACTCTTATGTGACTCTTGCAGCAGCTGTGAAAGTAGTGTAGTTACGGGAACGAGGGAACCACTATCTCCCGAATAATTTGATGCATTTTCACTAGTACATTGGACGTAATTACCTTCACATAAAGAACGAAACTCCAGAACTCGCATTGATTCTTAGGAAAAAGCAGATCATCACAGTGTCATATAATATATAAGAGAACCATCTGCAGCATACCTTGCAAAACGTGATGGGCCCTCTGTCTCAATTTAAAAGTTAACATATTGCGAGTATTTCTTGGAAGAAATTCTTGTATAAACTGCTGATCATCTATGTTAAGCTCTGTGCAAATTTCAGATCGTGAATAAATTTCGTTTGGCAGCCATTTCGCAACTATAGCGTCAAATTCTGCCAAGGTGCAACCCAATTCCTTCTGCAACTGGGCAAGGTGAGTTAGCTCACGCCAATTAACAAGCGACATTTTTTTGGCCAATATTTGACAGCTAAGACGACACTCGACCACGCGTTGGTTAAAATCAGGCGAAGCAGCTTTATGTTTTATTGCCAGACTGTTAGCAACAACAAAACAGGCTCCTTCAGGCAAGCGAACCGGCACAGCGCGCAATTTCGGCTGAAACTCAATAAAATGCGCAAAGCCCCTTTGGGCTAAGAATGCAATGGCTTGGTCCATGCCACCCCCTTGTGTGCCGATGTAGCGCTCAGATCTCGCTGATATTGCCGCTAATTCTTCACGATTCAAAGGTAGTTGATGTACATATGCGGTAGCTAACGTTGCTGCACTGACAATAGCACTAGAACTGGACAGACCTGACGCCAAGGGAATATTTCCGCTGACTGCTACGGTCATTCCGATTCGCGCACTATTATAATCCAGTGCTTCGTAAATGCCTTGGATACCGCAAAGATAATATTTGTACCATTCGGGTCCATTTGAATTAGATAGATCATACCTGTTAATTAAAATAAAGCTAATAAAACTAGCTAATAAAATTTATTCGACAAAGATTGTAGAATCCAACTTGGGGCGGCTGTCGTTTGATATTTTAGATACAAGGAGTTCATAATCGAACCAATGCTTTAGAGTTACGTTACAAAAAAGAAAAAAGACAACTGTTGTTTTGTTGCCAATTTCACTCACGCACAATTAACACAACATAAAATTTCCATTGGTAGAAAGCTTCGCGACCTGTATACAGACGCTTAAACTTGTATATGCCACAGATGAAATTAGACAGAAACGTCAAACCGGCTGCTCCAATTTGGGTTCTACATTTATAAATTACCATAAATTATCAAGATTATTTTCGTATTTTTGAAACTTTTGGCAATCGAGGTTCCTCAGCAGTAGAATGCGGTTTTTCTTCGTAAAACCAACGGCCAAAAGAACACACTGGTCAATGGCCATTGGCATAACGGGATAACCACAGTAATCGACGTGTTCACCAATTATGTTTACTCTAAAAAAAATTGGTACTAGTTAATAAATTATAAATAATATATATATATATATATATATATATATATATATATATATATATATATATATATATATATATATATATATATATATATATATATATATATATATATATATATATATATATATATATATATATATATATATATATATATATATATATATATATATATATATATATATATGTGTGTGTATGTATGTGTGTATGTGTGTGTGTGTGTGTGTGTGTGTGTGTGTGTGTGTGTGCGTATGTGTGTGTGTGTGTGTGTGTGTGTGTGTGTGTGTGTGTGTGTGCGTATGCGTGTGTGTGTGCGTGTGCGTGAGCGTGTGCGTGTGTGCGTGTGTGTGTGAGTGAGTGTGTGTGTGTGTGTGTGTGTGTGTCCTATATGTATGTTCGTTCCTATATATATTGTGTATACATATATACTTTGTACCATTCGGGTCCATTTGAAATATATATATGTATATAATACCTGTTAAAATTTATTCGACAAAGACTCTAGAATCCAACTTGAGGCGGCTGTAGAGCTACGTTCACAAAAAAGAAGGAATGAACAATGAATATCAGCAGACAATTGTTGTTTTGTTGCTAATTTTACTCGCGCGATATCAAAATACTACAATATAAAATTTTCGTTGGTAGAAAGCTCCGAGGCCTTTATACAGACGCTTGAATTTGTACGAGTATATTCCAAAGATGACATTAGAAGTTACAGTACACCCTGTATCACAGTCCCAACATGTATTTACAACTTAGATTTACGCTACATTGTAAATCTAAGTGTTGCATCGTAAACTTGAATACATTATAAATCTAAAATACCACCCTTGTTTTCTTGTCTTTAACTATAAAATTTCAATCCACTTAAATTCTGTAAACTTCAAGTCATTGCCTCCAGATTGCAACATTTTAACTTTATGTTGCAACACTTCACTTTCAGTTCCAATGATTTCCATTTAAAATTTCCAAACACTTAAGATTCAATAAGCAGCAATTAAATCTACCATTATGCAACTTTACATTTTATGGGTCACAAAAATCGAATTCTCAGAACCCGCTTATTTGACCAAGTAAGGGTTCATTACTCTGCGCAGCAACGACCAAGCTAGAGAAATTCAAAGATAAACAAAATAAGCGTTCTCTCTCAGAAATGCAGTCAAATAAGAGAAACGCAAAAGCAATTAAAGCGAGCGTTCCCTCTCGCAAATCGATCATGCAGCCAATGACAATTTTAGACCAAAATTAATTACTTTGCCTTTGCCAATCAGAAACTCAGAGATTGGATTTAAAACTTTCTACACTTTTCCTCTCTTGCGACAAATATGGTAGAAAAGAAAAAGAATTATTTGAGGTATCGATGAAAAACACTATAAAAACCCAGGAAGTTCAGTTCAAGGGAGCAGTTCCAAATATTTTGATTTAGTGAAGTTCAGTTCTAAAATATTATATTGAAAAAAGTGACTAATAAAGAAATGAAAAATTAAAAGGAAACAAAGTATAGTGTTATTATTTAAAACCTTTTGGTAATTTAACTGGCGCAGTCGGCAGGATTGTTGAAATATCGAAGGAAGATCTTGGTATTTGCGTTTTAACGCTTAATCAACAATCTATAATCTTCTAAGAGGAGGAATCAACAGTTTTCTATAATTTACAATCTTCTAAGAGGAAGAACCAACAGTCTACAATTTCCTACAATCTTCTAAGAAGAAGGATCAACAGTTTCCTATAATTTACAATCTTCTAAGCGGAGGAATCAACCATCTATATTCGGCTAAAAGGAAGAATCAGCACGAGGAAAAAAAAAGGGAAACAAGAGGGAAATTCCCCAAGGACAGGAAGGACAGCCAAGTAAAAATAAGTTGAAATCAAAGGTCACGTAAGCTAAAAACACTGTTATATATATTTAATAGAATTTAAATATAACCTGTGAAATATTTATATAATCGTGAAAAATTCTAAAATTTTGACATTTTTTGGTGAAAATTTTTTTTTCCCCTTTTAACAAAATGACTGATCCAAAACCAACCAAACAAACAGTAACTTTAGATCCTATTAAATACCTCAGTACCCTGCCAGACTTTAACGGCAATAATAAGGACATACAAACTTTCATTGAGTTAGTAGACAGAGTAAATCCATTTTTGAACACTTTCGACGACAGTTCACAATTACTTTTTTCCGACATAATTAAAAGTAAACTAAAAGGAAAAGCTAGGGAGGTTATAGAAATAAATAGACAGGCTTCCACTTGGGATGAAATAAAAGAAGTACTTTATAAGAATTTCGGTGATCGACTTAGTTGTGAAGAACTTTTTGACGAAATGCGTGGTGTCGTTTTTAAAACAAATGCAATAGACTTTTATAATGAAATAACAGACAAACTACGAAGACTCAATAATAAATATACAGTGCTACTGGGGAATACAGCTGCAGCTAATGAGTGCGCTGTAAACAATAAGAAAACTGCACTAAATGTTTTTAAGCAAAAAATACCTGAGCCCATGCGTACAATTTTATATTGTAGAAATCCCAGTAATTTAGAATCTGCAATGGATATTTTATATGCAGCCGGACAAGCATATATAAATCCATCCAGTAACCCCTCCAGATATAATAATACAAAAAACCATTACACTAATAAAGGACAGCAACCTCAAACAAATAGAACTTATAATAGCGAAAATCAAAATAATCATAATAATAATCGAAATCAATTAATAAATAGAAATTATATTAACCAAAGTCAAAATAATTATAACCGATATCAATCAACAAACAGAAGTAATAACCATAATAATCAAAATTACAATAATCACGAAAACAATAATTATCAACCAATAAATAGAAATAGTAATTATCAAAGAGAACGAAATAATCATAATCCATCACCACCAGCTAGAAATTATAATGGCAGCATTGATAGAACTAATCAACCACCCCCAGAACCTATGGACATAAACACTTCTTCTATTACTGAACATGAAAATTTTCGCTTAACAGCCTCAACCGAAACTTACCCTATATAGTAATTAAATCTAAAACGAGACCTTTAAAATTTATAATAGACACTGGGGCAACACATTCGATTATAAATCCCAACATATGCAACCCCAAATGGAAAGTTCCTACCGAAAAAATCACTCTTAAAACTTTGCAAGCAGAGGTAGAAATTAAAGAAAAGGTAGTCATACCACTGTTTGAAGAATTAGGAGATACAAACAAAAAGGTGAATATGTATATCTGTAAATTCCATGACCAATACGATGGTTTAATTGGAAATAATATTTTGCGAGAAATAGAAGCAGTTATTGACTACGGAAAAAATAAATTATATGCAGGAAACAAGAGTTTGCCTATTAATTTTAATTTCATAGATAAACGGTTTTTCTTTTTCTCACAAAAAGGTTTATATAAAATCGAGATTCCTATAGACTATGAAAAAGGACTTTTTTATTCCCCTGAGAAAATATCATCAGATAATATAATAAAAATAGAAGAGGGAATTTATAACGCTGAAAATTTTAATACAAAAATAAACGTTACAGTTTTACAAAATGTACCACGACAAGTTCAATTTAAATTAAAACAAATTACCCCAGTCACTAGCGAAAATTTTTATGTATCTCAAGAGAGATCACATAAAAAACCGCTCCTCGAACAATTACGTACTGATCACCTTAACCAAGAGGAAAGGTATCAATTACAAAATATTGTAAAAAGATTTAAAAATTTATTCTATGATGATGAAGGAAAATCTGACTTGACTTTTACAAACGCAATAAAACATAGAATTCGAACGATCGAACATGCACCCATTCACGTAAAGTCCTATAGATATCCCTATATTCACAAGAGTGAAGTAGAGGAACAAATAAAAGAAATGTTAGAGAAAGGAATCATTAGGCATAGTCACTCTCCATACTCAGCTCCAGTATGGATTGTTCCAAAAAAAATGGATGCTAGCGGTAAACCCAAATGGCGCATCGTCATTGACTATAGGAAACTCAATGAAGTTACTATAGATGACAAATATCCAATTCCTAATATTGATGAAATATTAGAGAAACTTGGAAGATGCCAATATTTCTCCACACTCGACTTGGCGAAAGGATTCCACCAAATCGAGATTGCTGAAGAAGATATTGAAAAAAACGCATTCAGTGTAGAAGGAGGACACTACGAATTCCTTCGTATGCCTTTTGGACTGAAAACAGCCCCTGCCACATTTCAACGTTTAATGAACAACGTTTTGGCAGAATTCATTAATAAAATTTGTCTCGTGTACCTCGATGATATTATCATTTTCTCAACATCGTTGCAAGAGCATATCGATTCAATCACTAAAATATTCAAAAGACTTGAGAGTGTGAATTTGAAGGTACAACTAGATAAGTGTGAATTCATGAAACGAGAGACCAATTTCCTTGGCCACATAGTGACTAGGGATGGCATTAAACCAAATCCTGAAAAAATCCAGTGCGTGAAAGAATTTCCACTTCCGGAAACACCAAAAGCAATTAAGCAATTCCTTGGACTGACTGGATATTACAGGAAATTTATAAAAGACTACTCGCTTATAGCGAAACCAATGACAAAATACCTAAAGAAAGGAGCAAAAATTAATGTAAATGACCCACAATATTTGGAAAGCTTCGAAACACTGAAAAAACATTTAATCAATGAACCAATTTTGCATTACCCTGATCTAAATAAACCTTTCATTCTTAGTACTGATGCAAGTAACTATGCATTAGGTGCGATTCTATCCCAGGAGGGGCATCCAATTTCCTATGCTAGTAGAACCTTAAATGAACATGAGCTCAATTATAGTACAATAGAAAAAGAATTACTTGCCATCGTTTGGGCAACTCGTTACTTCAGACCTTACCTTTTTGGTAAGAAATTTTTTATAGAAACTGACCATAGGCCACTAATTTGGCTTTTTTCCATTAAAGAACCAAATTCAAAATTAGTTCGTTGGCGATTGAAACTTGCTGAATATGATTATGAAATAAAATATAAAAAGGGTATCAAAAACTCAAACGTGGATGCACTTTCACGAATTATTGATAAAAACAAAGAAAACCATGAATTGAATGAATCAATCAAAGAAGAAACCAATCACATACAACAAACTTTAAATACAGAAAATAATAATAAAAAAAAAATAATATTAGAAACAACCTGTCCAATAAACATATATAAAAGACAAATTATAATAAAGAAAGCTAATTCAGGCTCACTAAAAATTAAAAACTTAAATATATTCGGAAATTCTAGAAAAATAATTTATGCAAAAACCCTGGATGAATTTACAATTATCACAATAATAAAAAACCATTTCCAAATGGATAAAACCAATGCAATAAACATAGAAGATGAAGATTATTTTAATATTTTCAAAACTACAGTAAATAAAAGATTTACTAATAAAAATAAATTTAAAATAATAAGATGTACAAAACTACTCACAGATATTACTGACGAAAATGAATTAGCCAAAATAATAGAGAAAGAACACTTAAAAAATAATCATCGAGGAATAAATGAAAATTTCCTTGAATTAAAAGACCAAATTTACCACCCGAAATTAAAAGAAAGAATAACTGCTTTTATTAACAACTGCGAAATTTGCAATCTAGAAAAATATGACAGGAAACCTATCAAACAACAGTTTAAATTAACAGAAACACCGAATGGCCCAAGAGAGGTAATACATGTAGATGTATATTATAGCCTCAATAAAACATTGTTTCTCACAATAATTGACAAATTTTCAAAATATGCACAGGTAATTAAAATCATAGGCCGCACCTGGACCGAATTTAAAAAAGCCATTGTTCAATATTTAAGTACCGTTGGAAGTATCAAAAAACTGATTGTAGATAATGAATTGGGTTTTAAAGCATTACCAATGCAGGAATTCTTAAAACAGGAAAATATAGAAATACATTTCACATCCAGTAATAACCACACATCTAACTCTGACATAGAACGACTTCATAATACAATTAACGAACATCTAAGACTACTTAGACATGACAGTAACGTTAATATTGATACAGTAGAGGAAAAAATTTACAAAATTATTAAATTCTATAACAACACTATTCATTCCACTACAGGTAGGAAACCAATAGACTTTTATAATGGAATAATTAATCAAAATGAATTCCCATCAATCAGAGACAAAATACATAGATATAAAGAACACGTAATAAATAAATTAAATCAAAACCGAATTGAAGCAGACCTACACACAGGTACACAATTTATCAAAGAAATACGAGGAGGTAAAAATCATGCCAAATTTAGGAAAGTAACTGCACGAAAACTAGATTCCGAACATATTATCACAGAAAAAGGACATAAATATCACAAATCACACATTAAAAAACAAAAGAAATATCAAGATAATGAAAACCCCACAATTAAACACAACAAACAAATAATCAAAAAGAATCTATAAAAGATAATAAAATAATTTAAATTAACATTCCCATTTCAGGATGAAGATAATAAACATGATTGTGTTTCTTACTATACTGACAATAATAAAATCACAAATAATGGACTATCGTGTCTTAAAAAACAATAATGGATATATACCAATTAAATTAGAAGAAGTTAAAGTTGTAGACAATTATATAAAAATATTACATTTTATTAACATGACCAAATATGATGAAACAATTAATATAATAAATAACAATATACAATCAATATCAACAGTAAACTTAAACAATAAACCCTTACTAGAGACAATACATAATAACTTCATACTTTTAAAAACTAAACTAGAAAATATGACTCCACACTACAAACAAAAAAGAGGACTAATAAATGCCCTAGGTAAAGGACTAAAATTAATAACAGGAACAATGGACAATGACGACGAATACGAAATTAATAAAGCTTTAGAATCACTCAAAGAACAAGGACAGTTAACAACCAATAAAATCAATGAACTCACATTCCTCAGTAACACACTATCCACCCAAATTAACGACATCACTGAACACATAAACACACAACAGTCGAACATCGAAAATTTTATCAACAAATTTACAGGATATATAGGCAATAAAATAGTAGGCTTAGAGGACGAAATCACATTTTTACAAAACATATATCAAATTGACAATGATATTACACTACTACGGAATCACATAGATGACATAGCTCAGGTTATATTTACCAGCAAATTAGGTATTATACCTTCAGACATACTATCTTCCACAGAACTTGACATAATAAAAGACTTCGACACTTATACGGACACAAAAATAACTGTTAGTTTTCAAGAAAAAATTATAATCCTAACCCTTTTGGTCCCACAGTTTTCGAACGCCACCCTTTCAAAAATATCCTTTGAACCAATCCCAAATTCAGAAAATAAATCAATATATCTAGAAAATAATGAAATATTAGTTGATCAAAACAATAACTTATTCGACATTTCTGTAAAAAACAGACTTAAACGAAACCTAAAAAAGATTAAAAATGATTGTATACAAAACATAATACAATTTAAAGAAGCAAGTTGTAAAATGATACTATGTGAACAAGAAGAAATTAAAGAAATATTACCAGGACTAATTATATTTAAAAATTTTTATAATAAATCTTTAAAATCTGACTGTAATAATTTAATACTTGAAATAGAAGGTACATTTTTAGTCAAATTTGAAAATTGTAAAATAGAAATCGATAACACAATATACGAAAATTCAAACATTAAAATACATGAAGAATTTATATTACCCAATTTCATCACAAAAATAAAAGAGAATTACACACTTCCTAATTTAAAATTAGAAAAATTATATGAAAATCAGATCAAACACAAAACTACGATAGATGACATTATTTACGAGAAAAAAAATACCAATATGATATATATAAGCACAAATGTAATAATATTCATATCAATTATTTGTATTGTAGTTATTCTTTTTATAAATTATAGAAACAAAAAAATGTACATTTCGTCGGTGCCTCAATCTAACGGTGGGGGAGTTACAGTACACCCTGTATCACAGTCCCAACATGTATTTACAACTTAGATTTACGCTACATTGTAAATCTAAGTGTTGCATCGTAAACTTGAATACATTATAAATCTAAAATACCACCCTTGTTTTCTTGTCTTTAACTATAAAATTTCAATCCACTTAAATTCTGTAAACTTCAAGTCATTGCCTCCAGATTGCAACATTTTAACTTTATGTTGCAACACTTCACTTTCAGTTCCAATGATTTCCATTTAAAATTTCCAAACACTTAAGATTCAATAAGCAGCAATTAAATCTACCATTATGCAACTTTACATTTTATGGGTCACAAAAATCGAATTCTCAGAACCCGCTTATTTGACCAAGTAAGGGTTCATTACTCTGCGCAGCAACGACCAAGCTAGAGAAATTCAAAGATAAACAAAATAAGCGTTCTCTCTCAGAAATGCAGTCAAATAAGAGAAACGCAAAAGCAATTAAAGCGAGCGTTCCCTCTCGCAAATCGATCATGCAGCCAATGACAATTTTAGACCAAAATTAATTACTTTGCCTTTGCCAATCAGAAACTCAGAGATTGGATTTAAAACTTTCTACACTTTTCCTCTCTTGCGACAAATATGGTAGAAAAGAAAAAGAATTATTTGAGGTATCGATGAAAAAGACTATAAAAACCCAGGAAGTTCAGTTCAAGGGAGCAGTTCCAAATATTTTGATTTAGTGAAGTTCAGTTCTAAAATATTATATTGAAAAAAGTGACTAATAAAGAAATGAAAAATTAAAAGGAAACAAAGTATAGTGTTATTATTTAAAACCTTTTGGTAATTTAACTATTAGACAGAAACCTTAAATTATCAAGATTAAATTATCAATTATAAATTACCTTAAATTATCAAGATTGTTTTCGTATTTGTGAAACTTTTGGCAATATATATATATATATATATATATATATATATATATATATATATATATATATATATATATATATATATATATATATATATATATATATATATATATATATATATATATATATATATATATATATATATATATATATATATATATATATATATATATATATATAAGTAAGCAATCAACCATGATAGCAGGGATCAGAATCATTAAAGGTAGCATCCATAGTTCCTGAACAAACTGTATCAATACCTATCAATATGATAGAGGATTAGAAGAGCGCAAAGATATACCGTCGAATATTGTTACTGTTTCCGATGTCGACCTCATCGATCGCTATTCCGATTTCATGCGCTTCTTTCGCATTACTGCATTGGTGCTACATTTTATGTATAATTTCAAGGAGAAAAAGCTAAATGTTGAGAAATGAGTAGGGTTGTAACCACTCGTGAGTTACAAGCGGCGCACTCCGAGGCCTTTATACAGACGCTTGAATTTGTACGAGTATATTCCAAAGATGACATTAGACAGAAACGTCAACAGAAACGTTCTACATTTATAAATTACCTTAAATTATCAAGATTGTTTTCGTATTTGTGAAACTTTTGGCAATATATATATATATATATATATATATATATATATATATATATATATATATATATATGTATATATATATATATATATATATATATATATATATATATATATATATATATATGTATATCTATATATGTATATATATATATATATATATATATATATATATATATATATATATATATATATATATATATATATATATATATATATATATATATATATATATATATATATATATATATATATATATATATATATATATATATATATATATATATATATATATATATATATATATATATATATATATATATATATATAAGTAAGCAATCAACCATGATAGCAGGGATCAGAATCATTAAAGGTAGCATCCATAGTTCCTGAACAAACTGTATCAATACCTATCAATATGATAGAGGATTAGAAGAGCGCAAAGATATACCGTCGAATATTGTTACTGTTTCCGATGTCGACCTCATCGATCGCTATTCCGATTTCATGCGCTTCTTTCGCATTACTGCATTGGTGCTACATTTTATGTATAATTTCAAGGAGAAAAAGCTAAATGTTGAGAAATGAGTAGGGTTGTAACCACTCGTGAGTTACAAGCGGCGCACGATACCTTGGTAAAAAATGCACTGGCAGCATCATATTCAACCGAAATATAAACTATTGCAGGGTAGTCAACTCCCTAAATCAAATAATTTAGTATCCCTTGCACCCTTCATCGATAGTAAATGACTACTTAGAGTTGGCGGCAGACTAAGCGAGTAAAATGAGTCTTGGTAGACACGTGTCCGCGTACCAAGCAATAATGCTTGGACTCATGCATGCGCTGGACCACCTGGTTGATGAAAAGGTGCAAGATAAGAAAGTTTTGATTGCACTGGACAATAAATTGGTGATTAGGCGTCTGGAACGGACATTTCTGAATTCAAAACTGCTACAGGAGTGCGCCCTAAAGCTTAGTGAGAGTGCTCGTATTAGTGACGTCACACTCATGTGGGTGAAGGGGCACATTGGTATCGAGGAAAACGAAATAGCTGACGACCTGTCCAAGCAGGGGTCATCTGCTGAGTTCTTTGGGCTATAACGAAAAGTTGCTGTAAGCAACGATGGTCGAAAGGTGGATGGATACCTACCATCTGCAGACAGTCGAATATTGTTACAGGTGGTTCAGCGAGTTGGGTAATACAACTTTCAAGGAGGACCCTAAGCAGGCTAAGCGCTATTGTCACTGGACACTGCAACTTCAGGTACCACCTCAATAAGATGAGTCTTGCTGAGGGAAGTGTCTGTAGGCTGTGTCTAGAGGAGGTCGAGACGGCGGTACATGTTATATGTCAATGTCCGGCACCGGCAAGGAGGAGGACAACCATAACAACATTCTCGTCACTTCATCGGTGGCGACAACATTGGTCTTAGCCTTAGGGAACTGCTTGCATTTTCACGGGATACAATTATGAGGACGACGGTGGATATGTTTGCTAACTCCAATAACAATATCCCGGTCATATTACGGTGAGACGAAAAAGAACCCAAGTTAAGTGGTCTGCTTCGACTATCTCATTGCTATTATAAGAAGAGATTAAGGTTTAGTACGTAGGCGCACTGACCAGCAAATTCGCCGTATGACGGAGAGCCATGAGTGGCTTTGCGGATAGTTCGAATCTGCATACCGGCTTGGTCCGGTATCTTTGGAAGACTCTCCCTCTATAAAAACTGGTATCTGCAATGGTCTTAATTAAGCCGAAGAGGTCTAATTAAGCTGAAACCTTCCATATATGGACGGAATTTTTAAACGTTAATATTGCTGCATAACACTCCAGCTCAGTGACACTATACTTCTTCTAAGCTTTGTTGAGCTTAACAGACATGTAAGATACCGGATGCTTTCTGTCCTTTCGTCGTCTACCTACAAAAGTACTCCATCTACCCCTTGCGTCGATGCCACTTCCGGCTGTCTGTCGTAATGCAGCCGTTCACCACAATGTAACCCAGATACCTCACGTCCTTGTAGAAAAACTTGCTCTTCTCCATATTAATTGTCAGTTTGGCATCCCACAGACAGTTGTCCACCCGATTCAACAGCGCAAGATGCAAGTCGAAACTGGCAGAACAATCGAGAAGATCGTTGAGGTAGACAAAGACATTCTCTCTTAAGGCAGAGGGAATGACTTTGTGTATCAGCCTACACATACGGTACGCGACGTTACAAAGCCCTAACGGCATTAACGGTGGTCTGCCTGGAACTGCCATTTTTATTGCTTGCTTTCGAACTGTGGCTTGACTTGAACTTGGAAGGAATTAAATTAATGTAAACATTTCCGAAGAATGTGATAAAATTACGCGGTATTGAACCGAGCATGATTGAAGAGACACCGATCTCTTCGTTATCTTATTTTTGTTTTTGTTGATATGTTCCTTTTTGTTTTATAAGACCTCCAGCTGGAGAATGGAAGGACTGAAACTTATAATCAAACTTCATTCCGTATTGAAATTATCAAGTCGTGTGTGCGTGAAAAAATCCCTTTGAAAGATAAAAATAATAAAAGAAATAATAAAAGTTTAAAAATATTTTTGAAAGTGAATAAAACATTCTAAAAAATTAGCAAATTTAAACAAAAGGCGAAAGTGAACAAAAAATCGAAAAACTCAATTTTTGAGTCAAGAAGATTTTAGAAAGAGTGAAAAACTTTCTCAAGTCTTAAAATGTTATTCCTGCTGCTAAAAAAGTAAAAACATTTATAAAGTGAAAAATTTAAATAAAAAGATTTTAGAAGGTGCAGAGAACATTTTAGGAGGTAAAAACATTTTAAAAAAGTGAAAGAAAGAAAACAATTTAGAAAAACTTGTAGCGAACCAACAGGTTTCTACAAATGTCATATATATTTTATTTGTGCTTAAACTAAAATATAGGTTAATTTAAGAATAATTATTAGCATTTAAAAATAGAAATAAGTTAGTATTGGGAATAATAATAAGCTTTCGAATTCATAGCATTAAAATAAGGAATACACAAGAAAAAAAATTAACTTAAACAACAACAAACCAGAATTAGCTAACAGGAACAACAAAACCAGAATTGAACCAGGAAGTTGTAAAAACAAATTAAGCCCCGCAACACACGATAATATATACATACGCTCAGAGATAAGACATACGCACAAGTAGAGCAACGGCAATTCTAAAAATAGAATCATGCGACCTGCTTATTTTCACTTTCGCTTTTCTTCGCACTTTCGCTGGCTAATTTTTGGAACGGGTTAATCAACTCGTGATACATTGAGTAGAGTAGAAGTAGTTGCCGGCGTATCCTAAGCGTATTTCAGGAGTATCTTTGGGCGTATTTTGGACTATCCGGAATCATTCCTTCGGGAATTTCAAGGCTTCGGCCGGAATCATTCCTCTGGGAAGTTCAAGGCTTCGGCCGGAATCATTCCTCCGGGAATTTCAAGGCTTCGGCCGGAATCATTCCTCTGGGAATTTCAAGGCTTCGGCCGGAATCATTCCTCCGGGAATTTCAAGGCTTCGGCCGGAATCATTCCTTCGGGAATTTCAAGGCTTCGGCCGGAATCATACCTCCGGGAATTTCAAGGCTTCGGCCGGAATCATTCCTTCGGGAATTTCAAGGCTTCGGACGGAATCATTCCTCCGGGAATTTCAAGGCTTCGGCCGGAATCATTCCTTCGGGAATTTCAAGGCTTCGGCCGTAATCAGTTCTTCGGAGCTCTCACCCGTATTGTGAGCGGCCTTCTGCCGCGGAGCACTCAGCTCCTCCGACTTTGTATTCACCAGCATTGTAAGCGGCCGTCTGCCGCGGAGCACTCGACTCCCCGTCTCCTACACCGACAAACTATTGTACGCGACCCTCTGTCGCCAGGCATTTGGCCTGGCCAACCCATTGTAACCAGAGGCGTAGAAAGTAAAATTGTAAACTTTGTAAATTGGATAAAATAATAAATAAAGACAAAAAAAACGAACACCAACCCGCATACGTCCGAGCTGAATTTTCAGTGATAGATTCGCTCCATAGCAAATCGTGTGTAATTCTTGACCGTAGCGGTGGTTGGAAATTTTAGGGTTACGAGATCCCCCAAAATGGACCTTGGGGCGACTGACGCTACCCCAGCTGGAAACAAAAACTCGTTACAAACGTAAAAAACATTTTAAAAGGTCGAAAATTTAAAACTACAAAATTAGAAAATATAGACTTAAAATATCATCAGCAAAAAAACAAAACTAAAAACAACAACACCAATAACAACAAAAACTCAAGAACCAACAACATAATTATACACCAACAACAACTACATACAAGAGCGTCAAATAAAAGTGGAAAAAGAAAACTTCGCATTATTTGTGAGGTAAGCAAATTTATAAAACAAATATAATAAAATATTTGTTAGTGACAGTAATTAGTAATTAGTAATTAAATAGTAATATAGGTATAATTATGTTTGTAAATTAATAATAATAATAGTAATAAAAATAATAATACAATAATAATAACAATAATAATAACAATAATAATAATAATAATAATAATAATAATAATAATAATAATAATAATAATAATAATATAATAATAATAATAATAATAATAATAATAATAATAATAATAATGATAGTAATAATAATAAATAAATATAGAAGTATAAAGATATTTTTTCCTTATTTTTACTGTAATATTTATTTCCATTATATTTTTTACAGCTTTCCAGGATCGTTTATAGTTTACAGCTTTCCAGGATCGTTCCAGTTTTTAATATATTCATATAATAATATTATACTATATAAATTAAAGCATCAACAGCAACAACCACTGTAACAACAACAACAAAGCCGCAACCTCCACTAACAACAACAAGAGCAGCGAACCGATTAAAAGCCGTCCTCGTCTCCCTCTTCATGGTTTAATCTCCTTATCCCAGTTTCTACTACAGCTGTATTTCTAGGCACTGTGTTGCGTAGAATCCTTACTAACGTGCAGCCTCGCCGTCGTCTTGTCCCGTAGGCGACATCAAACTGGATAGCCTTATGATCGGAAATCAGGTTCAAAACTCTTCCATGCCAAGACTGGCCAAGGTGATGCCGATAATCTCGCTTCTGATTGCATTTAGAAAGTAGTTTCCGACCCCATGTTCATGATTTGCAAGTTATGTTTGCCCACAAATTCGAGGATATTCTCTCCACTGCGGTTATCGTTGGAGCTACACCACACTGTATTGTGAGCGTTAGCGTCGCAATCTATAATCCTCTGTGTATCCTTCTCCAAATCATATCTCAACAGTCTCACCCCCTCCTCAGGTGGTGATTATTAAGGCGCATCATATGGCATGTAGGCAGATGCGATAGGAAAGAAGCCTTTGACCTCTTCCAAGGTCTTGGATGCACCCTCCCTTAGATCTCTACTCCTGACGGAGACTAAACCTTCAGCAAGCTCTACCTCTGAAAGGACCTTTTCTACATATTTTTTATTATACGCTACACCCGAAGAGAGTATATTCTCTTTGTCCTTCCGTTTGTAACGCAGAGAAGGAGACTAGATAGATATAGAAAATTATATATATTCTTGCTCAGCGTCACTTCCTGAATCGATTTAGCCCTGTCCGTCCATCTGTCTGTCTGTCTGTTGAAATCACGATTACGGGACAACGAAAAAGGGATATCGGAATGAAACTTTGGGATTGAAAATGGGCGAAATCGGTTAACAACCACGCCTATTTTACATAAAGCACCTTGTTTGTAACACAAAGGAATGTAAAGGCACTTTGTTTTAAAAAATGTTATAAGGTGAATATCTCATAACCCGTGCGGCCTCAATGTATAATTCTATATCGGAACACAGCGCCATTACAAAAATGTCTGCAATAAATGGGCGTGGTTCACCCACTCATATAAATGTTGGCAGTATCTCATAAACGGTATACAATATTAAGACGGTACTTAGCCGTAGGTCTGGCCGAAGACAACACTTTTACTTGTTTTTAATTGTAGTTATTTTATCTACTTTGGTCCCGCGAGTAATGGAGAAAGAAGGTGGACCTTCGCAGAGCCCCGTACACAGGCAAGGCTAGCTAATCCGGTGGGCGACATGATACTCCGGTGGGTAACCTGATACTCCGTTCACGACCGAGCTATTTGAGTGGGCCCTCAGCCAGGTTGATTCTCAGCACGGCTCGTATTACACCTTAATCCAGCCCACGGAGTACGAGGTTGGAGATGGGATGGAAGCAGTGGTCAGAGAAAAGTAATTCCAAAGAAAGGGAAGGGAGTCGCCGATTCTGTTAGAATAGACAATCTCGTCTCCATAGAGAGGAGACAAGATTACCCAGTTACCAGAGAACAACAACGAGGAAGTAGAAGACGACTTGCTTGCCCGGGAGAGTTACTGAGAGCCGTCTTCTGGGTCCGTTATCCCCCAAACCCAGACAGACCATTTGATCCGCCACAAGCGACAATACTTCTCTCTGTTATTCCAATCTTTCTAGCACTCTCACTAACATAACTTCCGCAGCGATTTTTACTTTTTTTATTAAGGCCCACAACACACTCTCGTTTATGTTCCATGTCGTGTTCGTACGTTGGGGAAAAGAATCCATTGCTCATGCAACAAAACTCCAAAAGAGGAGAAATTAACGCATCGCATCGAAGTCATTGTACGGAGATGTGAACTTACTCATCACCCTTATTACATCTACAGTGTCAGGCGACCCTACTGAGCTAGCCGGATCAGCTGTTACTCTCTGATTCATATTTCCCGTTATTCATGCACAACTTGACGGTACGAAACATTGCACGAAAATGGCTTGATCCGCCTGATACTGCGACCAGTTCAAGGTGTTTACTGCTTTATACCTTTCGCGTGGATGGTTCCTAGAAGCTTTCCATTCAAGGTTTTGACTTCGTATATGTTATTCTCAACGCCTTTCACGATTTTAATCTAAATTAAATTCACGATTTTAATTCTAAATAATCTAAAGATTATTTAATCTAAATTTACTGAAAAATTTCGCATTTATATTATGTTTAAAATCACTTTGAGGAAAATTCCTTTTGTACACTTCCTCACCTGGAAAAAACCTCACTCTACGCTTACGCTGAACACATTTCGTTGAGCTTTTCTCGTAGGCTTCGTGCATTTTCTCCTGTATTTTCTCTCTTCACAAGGCCAATTTATCTTCCCGTCTAAGCATTGTGAACTCGCTACTGTCGAGCAACTTTAATTTCTTACACAGTTTATATTCCGGTCCCCGCAGTACCTTATCCTGGGAGTAACCCGTATGACTGAGTGCACCGACCCGCGCAAAGCACACTCTATTTTCGCTAGCACCGCTGTACTCCTTTTCATTAACGCTATAGTTACGTTGATTTTTGAGAAAAGAAAGCAACCGGTCTTTCGTTGTCCTCCTCATCGATTTGAAACAGTACTACTCCTATTCCTACGCTTGAAGCGTCACACTGGATCACTAAGCGGACTGGATATCACAGCGAAATCCCTGATGAAGCGCCTATACCATCGTGCTGTTCCGAGGACTCCTCACTTCGGTGAACGCGGAATTGGAATTTTTTGAATGGCTGAAATTTTCTCTGGATCTGTTCTCAAATCACTACCTCCTATAATGAAACCCAAATATCGAAGCCCCGTAAAGCAAAACCTCAACTTACTCAACCCGATGGTTAAATTTGCCTCCCTCAGGCATTGTGCCACTTCACCTAAGAGACTCGAACGAGGTTATCAATCGAAATCAGACGAAATTATCAAGAGGTTATCTAGGTATATGAACACGTTCGATTTAAGACGTTGAGGAATCATATTGTTCATGAGCCGACAGTCATTGAGCCGCGTTGCATAATACGAACAGCATAACCATATATTGGTAAAGCGTACATCCAGGTATGGTGATTTATTACCCCTTCTATACCCATTTGTGCCTCTTCAGGATTTTCTTCTTAACTGAGTCTTTCATGGTGGATTACCATTCTTTGCACATTTCAGACACTACTTTTCGCACGTACATAGCGTTCCGGTTTTCTAATTGTCGTTCCTTCCCACTATGGAGAGAGTTTGTACCCGAGGCGGGGTTTCGATTGGGAAGGACCAATCTTTTATTTCCTACCGACATTCTACTAGTTATATTCTGTGTGGCCCCCTGAGATTCTGAAACTATTCTTCCTTTTATCGGCAAAGGTTGAGCGTTCGGATCGCCAAACTCGTGCACTGGTTCGGTTATTCTTATATATGTAGTCTTTGATAAATCTACAAAGCTGGAATCCACTGGCGTATTTACCTCTCTAGTTGGCCCCTCAGTCATATTTAAATGCCTTAAAGGTGTTCTAAACCTGATACTTTCTATTTGTGGTGAGAAACGATTTAAGTCAAATTTCCTCTGCCTTTTTGACGATACTTGTTTCCGCAGCGTTTCAACCTTTGCTGACATCACCCTTATTGGGGATCAGTATTTAGTACCTGAAGTAGTAATCAGTGTAAAACACTTACCCTTCCTGTTTATGCGAAACTCAGGTAGTTTTGTTTTTGTTGGTTTATTTGAACTTTAATTTCACCACAGTTATATATATATTTTGTAAAAAAACGGTAGTCAGGTGCACTCCGCACGCGTCCACGATTGAGAAAGAAGTGAGTGGTGTGGGTCCAGCGACGATCGCTGGAAGCCGGTCAAACCGCGCCAGTTGCCGCGGAGAGAGCCCGCAGCCGGGCTTACGCTCACGAGAGAGGCGCCCCTCATGACCGGCAGGCTGACAGGAGAGAGACTGGAGTGCTCACTCCTGACACCCTACCGATCGATGAGGGAGCACCTCTGGCGAACGGCAGTTGGCGTTAACATACCGCCCGCCTTGCAGGACTGCAAATCCCCAAACCCCGACAACTGGCGCAGTGCCTCGTCTCCGGTCTAGTGGAGGAGCGTGTGGTGCGTCTCCCAGCACTTGCGGCCGCGCATGGGGCTCCGGCACTCAGCCAATCTGTGCGACCGCGCCAAACAGTTGTGGCACATGTGCCGCGCGTGTGCCGTCAAGTTCCGCTGCGCTGGTGTCTGTTGCAGAAACAGCCGACAACGGCTCAGCACATGCCGCCCCGTACACAGGGGACAGCACAGCTCGCGCTCGCGGCCCTCCGTAGGAAGCCACTGGGCTGGCGGGCACCAGGCGTGCCGCCTGGCCGGCATCACTGGCGCGCGTCGTGGGGCCGGACGACCTGGAGGCGCGTGTCTTGGGGCCGATGGTGCTGATGGAGCCGGCGGTGCTGGTGGTGCACGTCGCGGCGCCGGTTCTGGTGTGGCAGGTCGCACCGTCTCGGGGCCGGTGTGGGTGGTGAGAGCGCACGTCTCGGGACCAGCTCTGGTAGTGGACGTTGCTCGTGGCGCGGCGGATACCGCACCGACATCGTGCGAACTCGCAGACTTCCGCGATCTCGGAGGTCTTCGTGATAGATGGGCATCTGTGCTGGGGCCGGACAGAAGGGGCTTCCTCAGGCCGGACGAGAGGACTCCGGAAAGCTCGGGTTGGCGGTGTGGGCGAGCGTCGTGTCGTTGCAAGCGCTTGTGCCTCGTCGCCCGAGACGTCATCATTTGTCTGCCGTTGGGGACAGCTCCAGAGGACGGTGGTCAGCAATAAGCGGCGCGGCGGCGCAGATGGGCACCTCCCCGGGTGGTGCCAGCAGACGCCCTCTTCGCGCATATTGCCAGCGGATTAAATACATGTGGGCTCTGTAATGAGAAAATGTGTCACTAATGGGCTGTCATGTACAGGGTTCGTTGCTTGGTCCGATGTAGGATGCAAGGCTTGCAAGTATGGGTCGTCGTTTTGACAAGGGTGTAACCTTGGAGATCCAGAATTGGGTACGGCCCAGACAAAGAACTAATTTTCGTGTATAAAACGAATGAGCAATCGCGAGAATTGGCAGCCGTACGGCAGAATAATCGGGTACCGTTCGTCGAAAGGCAAGTTGGGACACGAGGACAACGCGCATCGTGTTATCCGTGTGGAGAAAAGGGGTTCAACGAAAGTAAGCTGCTTTTAGATCGCAGCATCGTGTGGTTTTCGAGAGCGGCGTACTCGTCCGCAAAATGAATCTTCTGGCAGGAGATGGCGAGGCAGCGTTTAGTTTCCTTTATTTCTCCCGGTGGGAGGTGCAGGTTGGGGTGCGAGTGCAGGTGACGCTGAGCTGGATGAGCGTTGTGGAGAAATCGATATACGTATGAGTATACACGTAGGGCTCGTGGCAGCGACGAAAATCGTTCGAGAGGATCCTCATCGGTAGCGCAATGGGTGTGCAGCGTTTTGACAGCTTTCTGCTCTTTTGGTGACATATTCGTCGTAGGCGCGGAATTCGGGTCAGCGATTCTTGTCGTGGGCAAGCCAAGCAGGTCCATTCCACCAGAGGGTGCTCTCAGCGAGATCTTGGGGCGTGGCACCGCGACTGGCTAAATCCGCGGGGCTGTCCTGGGAATCCAGATGAAACCATTGCGACTGTGGTACCTTCTCGATGATTTTGGCAACTCGATTAGCCACGAACGTCGCATAAACGCAGGGGGATTTCTTCAGCCCGGCCAAAACAATGGTGGAGTCGCTCCAACAGTAGATCGTGTAATGGGGCAGCTGCAGCGTGGGCACGAGAGTGTCGATCATCTCAGCTACTAAAGTGGCTCCGCACAATTCTAACCTGGTGAGAGACAAAGTTTTAATTGGGGCTACACGAGTTTGGGAGTACAAAAGGAAAACTTGGACTTCCTTCCACGGAGCAACCGTGATGCGTGCATAGATGACTCGTGCGTAGGCCTTTTCTGAGGCATTGCAAAAGGCAAAAGGCATGGAGTTCGGCTTTCTGGGGCGTAACTCACCCATCGCGGGATGCGGATGGCGCGGATGTGCTGATAATTCTGGAGAAAACTTAACCAGTTAGCGTGAGTTACCTGAGGCAGAGTGTCATCCCAGTCGATTTTGTCCAACCAGACTTGCTGAATCAGAATCTTTGCTGCAACGATGATCGGAGCCAGCCAACCGGCTGGGTCGAACAGCTTGGCGACCAGAGACAACATTTCTCGTTTCGTGTACGCAGCTTTGATGGCGATGGCTTGGACATCGAAGTAGAACTCATCATGGGTCGCGTTCCAGCGAATTCCAAGCATTTTGGCGGTGCTGGAATCTTCTAGCGTCAGAAAATCGGAATGGAGCAGATGGGATGCCGGTAAGTCTGCCAGAATGCCTTTATGGCTGGCAGCCCATTTTCGAAGGGCAAACTCTGCTGAGTCGAGAGTTGCTATGAGTTGGTCCCGGGTCTGAGTAGCGGTCACCAGGTCATGCGTGCCTGCGAACACATCATGCATGGAATGCTGTAGAATGTATAACGCAAGCGGAAACTTGTGCTTCACCTCGTCTGCCAATTGAAGAAGGGTGCGTATAGCAGGAAAAGGGGCGCAATTAACTCCAAACGTTACCGTTTGAAGCTCGAAGTCGGTCAGTTCGGACTTGTACGGGTCTCGGAAGAGAATGCGCTGATATGGTGTGTGCTTTGGGTCGACCAATATTTGGCGATACATTGTGAATGTCTCGAAGCCCCTGAGCGGAGCGTGTCTGGAAAGCCGACTTTAAAAGCAATGGCACGATGTAGCGGCCGTCATCGCGTCTTCGCGTATTTTTCTTCGCGAAACTTTTCGGAGTGGGATAGCAATCTAGTTTTGGGAAGTTCCTCAACCTCCCAAAAACGATCGAACTGTTGTTCGAAGGTGACTTCGTTGTGTAAGCCACTTTTAGGGGTGCCGTGGCAGATTGTGTGCTGGGTACCGGGCCGGTTAGGATCCAACCGAACACGGTTTGCTGAGCCATGAGGGAGCCCAGCACTTGGCGGCGGATGCCAGCAGGATTGCTGGGTATAAATCGGCTCCGATGAGGACGTCGACCTGCTCGCTTTTGGAGAAGTTGACATCTGCGAGCTCGATGTCTTGAGGGAGGCCACTGAGAAGTGACCTGTCTAACGAGTGGGAGGCCAACCGCCCTGTGATTTTTGGGAGCACGAGCGCCGTCACGTATTTGAAATTTGGGATCAAGTGGGGAATTCAGCAGAAAATCGCTCGATCTTGATATTTTTGCAGCAACAGTCTCGTTGAGATCTGAAACTACAGCTGTAGTTGGCTGCACGGGGAGCTTTAAGAGCTTTTGTATGCGTTCAGAGATGAACGACACTTCGGACCCAGGATCAATCAAGGCGCGCGGGATGTAACATGTACCGTGATGGCGTATTGTTACCATAGCAGTCCCTAACAGTACCTGTTTTGGTGCTTTCGCGAAGCACACCTGATGCGTGTCCTGTGGATTTCGCTGTTGCGCGGGTGGAGAAGTGGACTGTATATGCGTGGGAGGTCGCATCGAAGAATGCGGCCTTTCTTGCTGGGAAGCATGTTGAGTCGAACCTGGAATAAAGTTCGAATAGGCAGGGGCTTGAGTACGCGGAGCGTTATCATACCGTTGCTCTTGAGTTCGTTGCTGTGTGGGTGGAGGAGTGGACTGTATATGCGTGGAAGGTCGCATCGAAGAATGCGGCCTTTCTTGCTGAAAAGCATGATGAGTCGAACCTGGAATAAAGTTCGAATAGGCAGGGGCTTGAGCACGCGGAGCGTTTTCAAACCGCCGCTCTTGATGTGAGGCACATGGGTTCGAATCTGATACAGCATTCGAGGAGGATGGAGCGTGCTCACGATGCAAGAGGGTGTGATAACTGCCATTACATTTGACGCAATTGAATCTGCTTGGACAGATTTTCACGGAATGAGATCTGGCCAAGCAGTTGCTGCACAAGCGGTTTTTCTGAACGGTATTCAGCCGCTGCGGGACGGGCAAGCTGGAGTTGAGTGAGTCGGAGCTGGGAGCTCTGTTGACTTCGACGCGGGTGTGCACTTAATATCTTGCACCGTTTCAAGGGTCTGGAAGCGATGAGTCAGAAACGCATCCAGATCTGTCCATTTTGCGATCTCCGTTTTGTTGGTGAGAGATTGCTCCCAGAGGGAAAGCGTTGCTTCTGGGAGCTTGCTGGAGCACAAAAAGACGATTATCGCGTCCCAATGCGAGGTATCGACACCTTGTAGCGCGAGTGCGGCGAGAATATTATTGATTTCGCGCTGCAGGTCTTTAATAGCGCCACCGGTTTCCTTCGTGATGGGGGACAGGCTGAAGAACTTCTTCAAATGGGCGTTGGTGAGAACGCGCCCGTTCTCGTACCTGTCGGACAGATTTTTCCACGCTTGGGCAAAACCTTTATTCGTAAGAGGGGATTTCTGCACGATTTCTTTAGCTTCGCCGGTAGTTTTTTGATTCAGGTGGAAAAGACAGAAAAAACAGACAGAAAAAACAGGTTTTTGTGTTCTGTGTGCACTCTGTATGACTGATCCACGCAAGCAGAAGAGCGCGAGCAGCAGAAAAAAATACCCGCAAAAAATACCCGCACAAGTAATTCGCTCTTCGAAAAGCTAAACGAGCGCAGAACAAGTAAGCGAAAGTGTGAAATGTTTTCACTTTCTTTGTGAGAGCGCGGGGCTTAGTAGAAACCAAGCGGTAAATTTTTAATGTGGGCTTCACAGCAAGCAATGCTTGCGAAGACGGTCAGCAACAAAAAACCTCAAGCCTTGGTGCTGCCGTTACTTAAGGGGACCGTTACTCACGAATCGAAAATTCTCGTAAGGTTTGACGGTCAAGCCAAGGGTATATATATATATATATATATATATATATATATATATATATATATATATATATATATATATATATATATATATATATATATTATATATATATATATATATATATATATATATATATATATATATATATATATATATATATATATATATATATATATATATATATATATATATATATATATATATATATATATATATATATATATATATATATATATATATATATATATATATATATATATATATATATATATATATATATATATATATATATATATATATATATACAATTTATTGTTCGCGACGAGTGCTTGCAGAAAAATAGTTAAACAACAAAACCGAACATATTCACAAAAAATAGAAACACATAAACACCATAAGAAAATAGAAACACAGTGCACATTAACCTAACCTTGTTGACCTTACCTAACCAGCTGACCTTACACTTCCTTACAGTAGGTGGTGATGGCAAAATTCCACATAGATTCCACTAATGTACGTGGCTCAAGGGCGAATTTTTTCGCGGTCTATGCGCATATTTGTTCCCACAAACCACATGTAATGGCACTACGTGAAACTCAGCTGTCTGAGGGTGCAGATCCACTGGATTTTTACATTCCTGGGTACCACTTACTGCCATTGTTTTCATCACACTTACCTCCATGTGGGTTAAGTTCAAAATCCAGTCGCACATCCCACACTTCTGTTTTATTTATAGAAGCCTGGGTCTAGAGAGGCTTCCCACTTTTGATAAACTGGACAGTCTCTCTGATTCTATCTCTAAAATTCTGGAAACGTATCCGAACAGTGAAATTTTTGAGTTTGCTGGTGATTTCAATGTTCATAATTCAAATTGGCTACGTCATTCGAGTCACACAAGACCCGAGGGTTTGTATGTTGAGTTGTTTGCTGAGTCTAATAATTTAACTCAATTAGTGAAGGAGCCGACGCACTTTCTCTGCGTTGATGGAAAAAACCAAAAAAATTTTGGATCTTTTTTTGTTAAATTCTATAATCTGGATTTTCATTAAATCGGGATTTTTATTTTATTTTTATTTTATTTGAATTTTTTATTAAATTCTATTAAAAGTAGGTTTTCATTAAATCTGGATTTTTATTTTTATTTTATTTTTATTTACATTTTCTGAATCATAAAATATATATTTTTTTCAGAAATATACAGTCGTAGTGGCGTAGGTTTTCATTAAATATGGATTTTTATTTTTATTTGATTTTTATTTTATTTTTATTTACATTTTCTGAATCATAAAATATATATTTTTTTTCAGAAATATACAGTCGTAGTGGCTTGTGCGCCCTCCTGTTCCCTGGCAAACGTGGGTAAAACTAGAAACAGAGAAGTTTTAGTCACAGTGGCTGGTGTGCTCTCCTGTAGAAAGCTACAGTAAGCAAACTCACCAGATAGACCTGAGAACGGTCGCGGCGGCTTGTAGATCTTTCCGCCAGTGCAGACAGCAGAATAATGAGCAACTCAGTGGGAATATCAACGTACCAGTGAATCAACCGCGATCTCGAAAACTCCTCGAGATATCGGTTCAGAGAACCATCAGTGATCTCAAAACGCAGTGAAACCCAGCAGAGTTCCAGAGATCTCAAAAACGCAGTACAGAACAGGATGGTTATACCGGCTAAATAAAGAAGAGCTTGCTCAGTGCTTGACTGAGTTCGGACTTGTCGCCGAAGAAACCTTAAATGACACGAGGTAAAACTAATCGAGTTCATCAACGAGGGAAACCACGCGGAGAGTGTGGAACGAAGGTTGAGGGCATATGAAACGGAAGATGGTCGCGCAACACCGGAACCCAGTGACCTGCCAAAAGCACTGATGATGGATGTTCCAACGAGGGAACGCAGCCCGATTGGCCTAGGGAGCGTAAACACCCCACGGGTGAGGGACAGCAACCTGCGGGAAATAATTGGGCGTCATTCGTACCCTGATGTTATCGACAAGGTGATGAAATGGTCAGTGAGGTATGATGGTGGCGTTGACCCTTTAGCCTTCGCGGAGCGGACCATATGGAGGAACTTGCATACACATATGGTCTCGACAGTAATATGTTGCCACGCGCGATGCCAGAATTGCTGGAAGGCAAAGCCTTGCTCTGGTATCGCAACAATGCTAATCATTGGCGATCGTGGGAGGCCTTTAGGCGAGACTTCCTAGAATTCTTCCTACCTAGTTGGTTCTTTGAGAGACTCGGCGATGACATTCGCAGTCGGCAACAGCGCACAAATAAGAAGTTCAGGGACTACGTCATTAGCTTGCAAAATCTGATGAGATATAGCAGGTACAGGGAGAGAGAAAAGCTGGACAGAATTTACAAAAACTCGGCGCTCGAGTACCAATTTTACATAAAAAGGCAAGATTTTCGGGAACTAAAAGTGTTACTCTCGTTAGCCGAGGATTTCGAGTGCCTACGATTTGCCAAGTCGGACGAGTCGGCAGAGGAATACCAGAAGCGGCCAGTAGCCTCAAGACGATGTCCATCCGAATGCAACCCCATGCGGTGAGGTAGGCGATCTCAAGGCCTTTAAACCCAAAAACGGCATGCGGACGCTGCAGGCAGGAAAGACATATGCGACGTGATTGCCGGAACCCTGTCGTGATTTTCTGCTGGGAGTGTGGCCGAGAGGGGATAAGAACTATTGACAGACAGGCACAGGAAAACGACCTGAGACCCCGCCGGAAGCGAGAGAAGACGGGGCCCAGCCAGAGAACCTCTCGCAGAAACTAAAGCCCCTCCGAATTAACAACCGACGCCCCAGTCAGAGAACCTCTCGCAGGAACTAAAGCCCCTCCGAATTAACAACCGACGCATCGTGGCCATGGTATCCATCCAAGGCAAGCGAATACAGACGACAGTGGACACGGGAGCGACGCGAAGTTTCATGAGCAGGACGCTCGCGGAAAGGCTGGTGGGAAACCGGTCGTTCGAAAAAGCGGAGGTTGATATTCGCATGGCGGACGGGACAACCAGGAAGGTGTCCGAATGTACGACGCTGGAAGTTTCTATGGGAACTGGTACATGCGAGTTGTCCTTCCTTGTTTTGACAGAAGTCCTAGACGACTTGCTCCTCGGAATGGATTTTCTGTGCGGGATGGGAGCGACACTCTCCTTCGGAAGCGAGACCGTGGCTTTGAGCCCGACGGACAGGCGGGAGATGCAGTCATGAGCAGTCATTTGTACACCAGCACAAGAATCAGGTCCTAAACAACCGGAGGACATCGAGAGTTTTCTTCAGGAGGAAATGAAGAAATTTGAAACCCTGAAAGGCATCTCCAATATTACCGAGCATAAAATAGTGATGCGGGACGAGCGTCCTATAGAACAACGGTACTTTCCCAGAAATCCAGCGATGCATGCTGTCATCGACAAAGAGATCAACGAATTCCTAGAGAAAGGCTGCATAGAACCTTCAAGCAGTCCATACAGCGCACCAATCGTGTTGGTGAGAAAGAAGTCTGGTGAATGGCGATTATGCGTGGATTACCACCAGCCGTCCTCGGTGGCGCAGTGGGTGATAACCTCGCTGCGAGCTCCGGGGATGCGGGTTCGAATCCCGCCTTGGGCATGGATGTTAATTGTGTTGTTTTCAGCGTACTTAAGGCCTAGCCTAGCGCTATTAGTTGTACAAAACCTAAAAAAATAGTTCTACAAGTTTACAAAAAAAAAAAAAAAAAAACTTTCCACTCCCCTCCCTCGAGCACAGGAGCTCGTGCTATCAGCACAAAAAGCGTTGAAGCTTAGCAGCTCCTGAACTCTGATATAGAAAAAAAAAATAAAAAAAATAAAAATCAGCAGCCTTGACTTAAAGAGCGGGTACTGGCAGATTCCAATGGCGGAGGACAGTAAACAATACACGGCGTTTACTGTACCTGGAAGAGGACTTTTCCAGTGGCGGTTGATGCCCTTCTGGCATCACCCCAATTCGGCTCCAGCCACTTTTCAGCGAGCTCTGAACCAGGTTATCGATCCCGATTTGGAACCTAAATCTTTAGCCTACCTGTACGACATAATTGTCACAGGATCGTCCGCGGAAGAGCACATCGCGAGAGGCTTTACGGCGTTTGAGACAGGCGAATACACACCCTGATAAAATTTCGGCGATACAGAATTTAAAACCACCAACCACCACCAGAGAATTACGAAGATGCTTGGGCATTGCCTCCAGGTATCGCAGGTTCGTGCCCAATTTCGCGAAGACCGTCCAGCCAATGACTACACTACTATGAAAAGGAAAACATTAGAAATGGGGCGAGGCACAACAGGAAGCATTCGAAACCCTCAAGCAAAAACTCACGGAGGCACCAGTATTGGCGTGCCCAGGTTTCAATGAGAGATTTCAACTGCAAACAGATGCGAGAGACTTTGGACTTGGAGCCGTGCTCACACAACAATTGGAAGGTCAGGAGCGTGTTATCGCGTACGCCAGCCGACACCTCAACAAGGCCAAAAATAATTACTCGGCAAAAGAGAAAGAATGCCATGCATGAAAATGTTATGTTATTGAATAACACATCAAGTTTGTGGGACGAATTAGAATCAAATTTATAATAAATTAACTCCGCGTAAGTCAAGATTGGCGTGATTAATTGTAATATTAGTTTACGCTTAAAGCTATAGGAAAACATGAAGAATAGCGTAAGTTCCTAAGTATATTATACGCTTTACTAACCACGGAGTTAATATTATGTATGCAGGTTAAAGAAGAGTTAATAACAACACCAAGGCTTTTAATTTTTGTCACAAACTTAAGAACAGAATAATCGAGATATATAGGAGGAATACAGGAAATGTCTAAACTGGCCTTAGAAATAGGTAACACAAACGACTTGGAAGAATTTAATTGAAGATGATTATTCTCAGACCAACTTTTTACACGTTTTAAATCATCATTCACCTTGAAACACAAGTCTTCAATCAGATACAGACAATTAGAAATATATAAATGAACATCATCCGCATATGCATGCATTGACGAATATTGCACTACGGAGAAAATATCATTTATGAATAAAGAAAATAACAAGGGACCCAAAACAGATCCTTGTGGAACACCAACACAACACGCTTAAAACTAGAGTAGGCATTGCCAAATTTGACCCGCTGAGAGCGATCTGTAAGATAATTCTTTATTAATTTAGTAGCACTTACTGAAAAAGAGAATAGGCTGAGCAATTTTCAACAAAGTAGTGCATGATTTACACTGTCGAATGCTTTGGAAAAATCCAGAAGACTAAGTAAAGTCACTTGCTGCTTATCAAAAGCTATTCGAATATCATCTGTGATTTTAAGCATTGCAGTGACACAGCTATGTTTAGGCCGAAATCCCAACTGGAGAGGATGCATCAGATGTCTATCACCAAGATAAAGGTTTATTTGTTCAGCTAGAAGGACTTCACATTCACATAGTAAGTGCAGCCAAGATACTAATTGGACGAAACTCAGATAGTTCAACAGGTGCAGATTTCTTAGCAATTGGCAAGCTTCCATAGAGAAGAGAATATAGAAGTAGTAATTATCTGATTAATAAGATCAGTGAGTGGCAAAACGATAAACGGCAAAATTAATAAATTGAATCGGGATACCATCCTCACCGATAGCAGATGACTTAACCGTCATAACGCGCTTTGGAACATCAGATACAGAGACACAATGGAATTGGAAGAGATTCAGACTATATTCTTCAGGCGAACTGTGAACATAAGATCCATCATCACGTGAATTCGTCAGAAAATACTCATTCAGAGCATTAGGGCAAAGTTTACATTCTGCTTCCAAAATTACATGAACTACAGGAATTGTATTTTTTTGCACCAACTCATTATCTCATCGACTCCTTTTTTTTAGAAGGGTAAAGGTTAATGAGAAGGGGAAATATGGGAGTAGTGTCGATTTTTACCTCTTTTAAAAGCTTCGATGTTATAAGTTGGTGGGGAAAACATGCACAGGGAGATTATTCCACAATTTAACAGCGCGACCGAAAGACAATTCTCGCGGTAATGAGTAGTGCGTTGGAACGGGATCAAGAGGTAAAAGGGGTGCACCACTCTGGAAAGCCGAGTAAATCTGTTGAATACGTGAAACAAAGGAACCAGGCTGAAACCAGGCTTCAGAGGAACATTTACCATTAAAGTATCGGTAAAATAAGGATACACACCCCAACTGCCGACGACATCCCAAGGTTTCAATAGAGCTGGATACCCTACTGTCTTCTATAAGTTTTATCGCACGACCTTGGATACGGTCCATAAGCTGAGGATATGTTTTTGAAGCTCCCGACCATATATGCGAGTTGTACTTAATTTTGCGGACGGATATAGGTGGTGTAGATACAACAACGACCAGTTGGAGTGAAATATTTCTTGCAACGCTTTAAAGAGCCTAAGCACTTGGCTGCTTCTTTCGACACATCAAAAATGTGATCGTTCCAATGAAGATCGCATTGGATTGACATGCCCAGAACATCAAGAGCGTCCGACTCATTAATATCCACACCACTCATATTTAGAGGTGGAAAGTTCTCACTCGCCAGACCTTTGACGAGTGTGTCATTCATAACTCTGCGCCTTTTATTGATCTCCCGTATAGAAGGACGCGTGAAGAATGACAAATGCTGCTGTTTTCAGCAACCATTTTGGCTAATAAGTTTGCCTTATCAACCGAGTGAGTGAAGATCTGATCATCTTTGAGAAGAGTTGGAATAGACCATCTCGTCTGATTCTTCACTCTCCCCCCCAAACGACCAAAAGTTCTTACTACTTTTAAGGTATTGAAGAACTCTACGTCCAAGGCGCTGCTCGTAGAGAGCTTTTTCGCGCTTTAGAGTGGCAGTACACCTGTTTCTCGCCTGGTTGCGCAGCAGTTTAGCTTTCTCTATAGACCTGACTTAAATCAGGAATGGTCTTTTGGTTTAATGGAAATCTTTTTATTGGGTATGAAAGACTTCATACCAAATAAAATTATATTTTCTACTAATTTTGCAGCGGCATTTATGTTTCTATCCCTGAAACATAATTGCCAATTGAAATGGCTGAAAAAGGAGTTCAGCGCATCCCAATCAGCCTTCTCATAAAGCCACACTACCCGCTTCGGAGCTGGCTGGTGAGCGGATTGAATACTAGAATATGGGAAGATAGCAGAAATTGTAGCGTAGTCCGGATTACCAAGAGGTGCAAGAACATTCACATCATACTTGATGTGATGTGAAGTTAGAGAAAGGTCCAGAGTATTTTGGTTTTGCCCATCAACGCAAGGAAAGTGCGTTGGTTCCTTCACTAATTGAGTCGAATTATTAGACTCAGCAAATAACTCAACATACAAACTTTCAGGTGTTGTATGACTCGAATTATGAACATTGTAATCACCAGCAACAACAATTTCACTGTTTGGAGACGATTCCAAATTTTTTGAGATCGAGGCGGAGAGACTGTCCATTTCATCAAAAGTTGGCAGCCTCTCTAGACCCGGGCTTCTATAAATGAAGCAGAAGTGCAGGATGTGCGACTGGATTTTAAACTTAACCCACATGGAGCTAAGTTCGACATCCGTCGTGCAAAGTTGTTGCTGACACTGGTACGCAACATCACTGCGAATATATAAGGCGAGGCCTCTGTGTGATGAAAACAATGGCAGTAAATGGTAACCAGACATTTGAAAATCCAGTGGATCTGCACCCTCAGACACCTGGATCTCACCTAGTGCCATTATATTGTTGGTTGGTACAAACATTCGCATAGACCGCGAAGAAATTGGGCCTCAATCCACGCACGTTTGTGGAATCTATGCAAATTTTTATCATCGCCACCCACTGTAAAGAGGTATAAAGTCAGCTGCACCAGCGGCCAAGCCTACACCGCAGGCAAAGCAAAACGCGACAAGACAAGTGTTATGCCTTTATCTTGCCGCGCTTCAGCACACGGTGCACTCACAGCCGCTTGCACACCTAACGGGACCAGGAAGAAATAGGAGGAAAGGAAAGAAACGAAATGCCGAGCTTTACTGCGGAGAGCATAAATAAGCCCTTAGCTTGGTTATCTGCATTCCGTTTGATAGTCTATTTGAGTTATTTAGTTTTATTATTTGGTTCTATTATTTTTGTGAATTTATTGAATTTAATATTTATGCACTGTCTTTTAATGTAATGTTTTTGCACTGTGATTTTAGTATGTTTGGTGTAAAACTAGTTATGTTCTATTTATTTTTGTCTTTTCCGCGAGCACACTTTGCAAACACTGCATCCACCTTCGACCGTGGTCACGAAACAACTCAAGGGAGTGTTTTGAATTTGGAATATTGGGAGGGATTTTAGTTTGGAATATTTATGTTTACATCGGAAGGGTTACTGTATTTTCATTTGTATACATTGAAAATGTGAGCGTCTCATAATCTATTTTACATAGAAATTTGTTTAAGAAATCTCTTCCTATTATCCGTTTGTTTCTATTGGGAATTCCTCCTCTACCAAATGAACATTGTGATTCAGAGTTTCTTCTCCAATGTTTAGTTTTAGCATGTTGTGTTCCTAAAGAGTAACAATTTTTTAAAGTGATTCCCGTTAGTCCACATTTTTCGTCAGTGAAGTGTTCCGGATTATTTAATTATGCGTTGTTTTGCATAATGATATGTAACCGCCTGTGTCGACTAAAAATTTTAGGTTTTTATTTTTTAAATTGAGTGTTATGTAATTTGTGTTGCTGTCAGAGACTTTGCAAATCTTTAGTTCATTAGTTCAGCCTGTCTGGAACGTTTGTGTATTCCGAGCCCATTTCGTTTCCCGATTCATGTACAATGTTTATATTTCTGTTATTTTGGTTCCTGTAACTGTTTCTGTTTTCATATGTAGTATTTCTAATATGGCTATTATTATGGTTGGAATTGTTACTGGTGTTGCAATTAAAATTTATCTTGTTACGATTAAAGTTGTTGTTGTTGTATCGTGTTATGTTTGGTTGATAATTTGACTGATTTCGGTTGTTTTGGTAATTAGTATTGTTGTTATATCTTTGAATGTTCTTGTTGTTGTTATATCTTTGATTGGTGTTGCTGTTATTGTATCCTTGATTGCTATTTGTTTGTTTTAACTCAAGTACAAGGCTTATTGCATCAAAACAGGTTTTTGGTTTGTGATGCGAATATGGTCTGTTTGTAATTTTCATTAATTCCGTTATTAAAAATTGTAAGTGCGTAAGTGTCGTTGATTTTATTTATTGTCGTTTTTTATTCTGTTTTCGAGTTTGTACCTAGTTCTCTTGTTTGTAAATTGCTTAATTCGGCTATCGTCGATAATATTCTTGTAACGTGACTGTAATGCAGTTTTTAGTTCAACGAATGTTGTAGGAAATTTTATTGAATTTAGTGCAGTTTTCACATTTTGGATAAGTTTGATGTGGTAGAATTAAATCTTACTTAGCATTTGTTAGTTTTGTCTATGATTTCGATAATTTTTAAAAAGGACTCTAATTCTTTGTAATTTTTGGGATGGTTTTCATCGCCGTTTCTATATTAAAACTTGCCATGTTTGCTCGTGTTTGTGTGGATTCTGTTTTAGTCGGTTTTGTTTCTGTTTAAGGGTCTTATTTTGTCTCTGTTTGATTTGTTAATAATGTTTTTGCAGTGTGATAGTTGTTTTTAAATTGTTAGATTTTTTCACTTGTAGTGCTATCGTTTGAGCTTAGTGTTCCTATAAGAACTCAATTGTTTCTGGTTTGTACTTGTTTTCTTAGTATTTGATATAATTTTTTGTACTGATTGTATTATATTTTATAATTCTTCCATTTGAATATTTAGCTATATTAATACATAGTACCTGGTATCCCGAGCAGTTGCTCAGACTTAATTTTTGTCTTTTTTTTTGGACGGGCGAGGTTGGGTAAAATACTTTCGTATTGTGTGACGACCTGCGCCGTTACGTATTAGTGTAGCCACTAAAAAATCCACCTCATCACTTGGAACCTCTCTCTAGAGGAGATAGAGACCCTTTCTTTGGTGTATGTCTCTTACTCGCCGTTTGCTGTTGCCCTTTCTGCATCTTCGAGGTCTCCTTTCTTTTGTTTTTTTACTGCCTCTCTCCAGACAACATTATGGGTGTGACATACATTTTCTGGTGGTAAAAAAATTTCTAAGTTATTTCCATTCTTAACCCTGGAAAAAGCCACGTAGAGCATTCCATGCATGAAAACTGCTATTCTACACCAACAAGGTCTACACCAACAAACTCAAATGTTTAGTCTTCTGCTTTGTGAATTGTTATGGCGAAAGCTGGTCTTACTTGATGAGCTTTGTTTCAATCGGGGGTAGTTAATGGAATGTGGAAGGTATTCCATGGGATGATTTTTTCTTGTAATTTTTAGAATTCGCAGAAACGATGTGGAAGGATCGCCATGTAAAGTTACGTAGTATACAAATCACTTTCCAAAAGTAAGGATCGACATATGTTCGTTCATATGTAAGGTGCCTAAGCAACAAAGCTGGCAGTCTTAGTAATCAAGGATATGTGCCGAGTTTTTGGCATGTAGCGAACCAATAGGTTGCTACAAATTTGATATATATTTTATTTCTATTTAAAACTAAAATATACCTGAATTACGAATAATTATTAGATTTAATTAATATTTACACAACCGGAATTAATTCAATCCCAAAACCAGAATTGAACCCGGAAATTGTAAAAACAAATTAAACCCCGCAACACACGATAATATATATATACATACGCTCAGAGATATACCTACGCACAAGCGAAGCAGCGGCTGTTCTAAAAATAGAACCTGGCAACCGGCTTAGTTTCGTTTTTTCTTTTCGCGGCACCTTCGCTGCCGCTGATCTAAAAATAGAATCAAGCATTCAGTTTACACATGTTTTCTTTCGTCGCGCAAGCACTGCATACAGTTCTCATTTAGTTTTGATCAGCATGCGCTTTTAACGACTAGTTTGTGCAAGCTCAAGTCAGCCTTCTGGCGGTAAGCAACGACTCAATTCGTGCTTGCTCTTACAGAAACTCTTTTTGCTTGGAGCAGTTGACCACCTGGTTCGACAGCCCCAAAATTGCATAAACGAGTTGCCTTAAACACAATCACGGACGCAAGACGCAGATTCACTTTTGAACTGTCAAAATTACACGGGCTCTTATGGAGATCGAGAAAAAAGTTTGTTTCCATTTTGCTTCCCTGTTTTGCAGCCGCACTTTGCATCCCGCATCCGAGCTAATTCTAATTTTGACGGATGCAAAAGCGTTCTCGCTCTTTTTCGTTGTTTGTGTTTGTTGACATTTCATTCTTTTTGTATTTTTCTGTTGCTTTTTTTATTATTATTATTATTTATTTATTATTATTAAAAATAAAAAAATAAAATAATATTTTATATTTTATTAAATTACTGTAAACAGCTAAACTAAGAGAATTTAAAGACAGAATAAACTTCGAGAATTTGGTATTGTATTGAATTGTATTTAATGAATCTCTACTGTGAAATTTTTGACCTTTCATACTTCTGCTTCCCGAAAATGCTTCTTTGCTATTTGGTTTAAATCCGAGCAATTTCTTGCTTCCCCAACTTGAATCTGCGTCTTGCGTCCCTGATTGTGTTTAAGGCAAGTGGCTCACATATTTTGAAGGGTTCACCAACCCTATCTATACATCCAGTAGAGTAAAAGTAGTTGCCGGCGTAGTATAGACGTATTTTAGGAGTATCTTTGGGGCGTATTTAGGACTAGCCGGAACCATTCCTTCGGGAATTTCAAGGCTTCGGCCGGAATCATTCCTTCGGGAATTTCAAGGCTTCGGCCGGAATCATTCCTTCGGAAATTTCAAGGCTTCGGCCGGAATCATTCCTTCGGGAATTTCAAGGCTTCGGCCGGAATCAGTTCTTCGGAGCTTTCAACCGTATTGTGAGCGGCCTTCTGCTGCGGAGCACTCAGCTTCCCCGAACTTTGCATTCACCAGTATTGTAAGCGGCCTTCTGCCGCGGGGCATTCGGTCCCTTCGTCACCTGTACACCCGCAACAGTTGTAAGCGGCCTTCTGCCGCGGGGCATTCGGTCCCTCCGTCACCTGTACACCCGCAACAGTTGTAAGCGGCCTTCTGCCGCGGAGCACTCGGCTCCGGTACTCACAAATCATTGTACGCGGCCTTCTGTCGCTAGGCATTCGGCCTGACAAAAGCATTTGTAACCAGTAGCAAGTAAGATTGTAAAAGACCTTTTTGTGAATTGGAACAAATAAAAGAATAAAAAGGAAAAAACGAACGCCAACCCGCATACGTCCGAGCTGAATATTTCAGTGATAGATTTGCTTAACAGCAAATCGTGTGCAATTCTTGACCGTCGCGGTGTTTGGTAATTTGAGGGTTACGAGATCCCCCAAAATGGACCCTGGGGCGACTGACGCTACCCCAGCTGGGAACAAAAACTCGTTACAAATGGCGCCCGAACAGGGACTGACTTCGTCAAGAAGCAGTTCACAATCAAGAGAGAATGAGAAGGAAGAAAGACTCCTCCCCGATCATCTGAGTTTTATTTATAAGCTACGAAAAGAAGAGTTGGAAGGACAAATGCAGCTGATCGGACTGTCTACAGAGGGCACGGTAAAAGAGATGCGACAGAGACTCACCAATTTCATCAGAGAGCAGAGAAACAGAAAGTCCACCGAGAACCTGTCAAAAGAGGAGGCAGCAACAGAGAAGGCCACCACCAGCATACCTGTACCCGACATGACCGCAAAGCATTCGACAACCAGCTACCTGCCAGCAGAATGCGAGATCATGAATACTATCAGAAAATGGGGCCTACACTTCAACGGCACTCGCTCTATCTTGGACTTCATAGAAAGCATCGAGGAGTCAGCAAACGGTTACCGCATCCCTCATGACCAGTTACTCATGACCTTCCGTATTCACGCTCCACCCACTGTTGGACATGCAAGAAACCAGGCCACACACGCAGAAATTGCCGTGGGAAGCGAATAATGTTCTGTTCATATTGCGGCAAACCCAACACCCTCACACGAGATTGTTCCTGCCCGAGAACCGTGACCGCCGTCGAAAGTTCTCCACAATTCGAGGCCAGCACACCTGAACCTCGCTATCAAATGAGCATCACCTGCAATGGCCGCCAGACAAGGGCATTGGTAGACACAGGGGCTACACTGTCCTTCGTGGGAGCCAAACTAAACGACTATTTGCGAAAACACGCCCATATTATAAAGGAAGAGCAATGGCTGGCTCTCGCCAACGGCAAGAGAATATGCATACACCAGAGTTACCAGGCTACAATTCAAAAGAATCGGCAACAATTCACCCACAGGGTATACTATTTGCCCGGACTTAAAGAGGAGTTCATTCTGGGCATGGATTTACTAAGCAAGCTTAGCTGCAAATTGATTATTGATGGAGAGGAACAAACCACTGTGGGATCTCGGGGCACTCCACAAGTACTTCTCATAACAAGTGTGGCCTCCGAAGAAAATTGTATCATCAAAGAATTTGAGCATCGTGAAAAGACTCTCATGGCCACCATGACTGGACTGTGTACTGTGAGTCGCCACTCCATCCGAGTCACGACAGAAATTCCATTCAAACAGAGGTACTATCCACGAAACCCCGCAATGCAGCAAGTAATTGATAAAGAGATTGATCAACTACTAGCAGACGGAAAAATTGAACCATCAAAGAGTCCATATAGCTCGCCAATCGTATTAGTTAAAAAGAAGCAGGGAACCTGGCGACTCTGTGTAGACTACCGCCAGTTGAATAAAATCTCCGTCCGCGACGCATACCCCCTACCGCAAATACAAGCTATATTGGACAAACTGAGAGAGGCGAAATATATCACCACCATTGACTTAAAACAAGGCTACTGGCAGATTCCGCTTGAGAAAGCATCACGAAAATATACAGCTTTCACTGTTCCTGGTCGCGGCCTCTACCAATGGACGGTCATGCCATTCGGACTACATTCCGCTCCCGCTACCTTCCAGAGAGTGCTGGACACTGTGATTGGTCCAGAGTTAGAACCGTTCGCGTTCGCGTACCTTGATGATATCATCGTACTGGGGAAAACATTCGAAGAACACATGACAAATCTTCAAACCGTATTCCAGAGGCTTAGAAACGCCAAGTTAAGGGTTAACTTTGACAAAACCAATTTTTGCAAAAATAAATTACGCTATTTAGGGCACCTGATAACTCCTGACGGCATTCACACCGATCCTGAAAAAGTAAAAGCTATACAAGAGCTGCCAGCCCCACAAAATATTAAGGAACTACGCCAAGTGCTTGGAATCGCATCTTGGTATCGCCGGTTTGTCAAAGAATTCGCAACTATCACTGCCCCTCTCAGGCAGTTACTCAAGAAGAAGGCACGTTGGCGATGGAGTGAAGAACAGGACACCGCCTTTCGAAACCTGAAGCACGCGCTCACTATTGCCCCGGTTCTCCGCTGCCCCGATTGCACTCGACCGTTCACCCTTCAAACTGATGCAAGTAACATCGGTCTCGGAGTGGTACTGACCCAGAAGGCAGAAGAACACGAGGTGGTGATAGCATATGCAAGCCGCGCGCTCACCGAGTTGGAGAAAAAGTACTCCACCACTGAAAAGGAGTGTCTTGCAGTACTATTTGGCATACGAAAACTCCGGCCTTACTTAGAAGGGTACAGATTCACCGTCATAACTGATCATCATTCGTTACGTTGGCTGCACACCCTACAAAACCTCTCAGGCAGATTAGCTCGCTGGGCGTTAGAGTTACAACAATACGACTTCAACATTGAATATCGAAAAGGAGCACTCAATGTCGTCGCAGACTCATTATCACGCCAACCCTTGTCCGACACCCACCAGCTGCTGTACAGTAACGTTACCGATTGGTATCAACACCAGTACAAGAAAGTACAGGAGAATTCTACCGAACATACCGGCTACAAGATCATCGACCAGAAGCTGTATAAGGAAAAATCAAAGCAGAAAACCCACAGCAACAAATGGGCTCTCTGCGTACCCCTCAATCAACGACCAGACGTTTTACAAGAAATTCATGACAGACCAACGGCAGGGCACCTCGACTACTACAAAACGCTTCGACGAGCCAGAGAGCGGTACTACTGGCCCTACATGCAGCGCGACATACTACGCCACGTCCGCTCCTGTCTGACCTGCGCGCAATATAAGGCGAAGAACCAACCTCCCCCCGGACTAATGCCAACTACCGTCGCTCACCGACCTTGGCAAGTCGTCTCCTCGGACTTCATAGGACCGCTACCCCGTTCACGAAAAGGAAATACTATGCTCCTGGTATTCATACACAAATTCACAAAATGGGTTGAATTTGTCCCCCTACGTCAAGCAACCAGCAGTGCCGTTCAACATTATTTAAAGGAAAGAGTAGTTTTCCGCTTTGGTTGTCCAGAAGTTCTCATCAGCGACAATGGAACACCATATGCTAATAAGGGAATGAGAGAACTCACCAACAAATTTGGAATTCGACACCAGTTCACCGCTGCCTACGCGCCTCAGTGCAATCCGACTGAGAGGGTCAACCGAGTCATCAAAACTATGATGGCTATTTACACTCAAGGAGATCATCGAGACTGGGATGCCAGGATTCCCGAAATCATGTTTGCAATTAACACGGCCGTACATGACTCCACCCAACTAAGCCCCGCCGAACTAAACTTGGGACGCAACCTCTGCCCGCCACAGTGCATCGCAAGCCAGCCGGTGGCGGGAAAGCAACACACCTCTCCTGATTTTAAGGTACTCTACGAAACGGCTCTTCTACGAAATCGTCAGGCCACCCAGAAACAAAAAAATTACTACGACTTGCGACGTCGCCCATGGCGGCCTACTATTGGCTGCCAAGTTTTACGGAAGAATCATGTGCTGTCCTCCGCTTCCAAAAACTTCTCGGGAAAATTAGCTCCAAAGTACGTCGGGCCTTATCAGGTCAAAGCTTTCGTCTCTCCCAACATCGTCATATTATGCGATGAGAGCCAACCCAAGAAACGAATCAAGGTCCATATCAACGATTTGAAAGAATTCTCTCGACTTCCAGAGAACGACCAGGGTCATCCTCCAACTCCCGACCAAACGACATAAAATACGCTCCCACTACAAAAAAAAAGACACTCCAGTTCAAATAGTATAAATAGAACTCATTATAAGAAAGTTCCTCCAATCAATCATGGACACCTAAAGAGTACGCACGCAACCGCGCCGACCCGGAATTCCACCACAGGCAGTAGCCAACCTGGCGGGACCACCACTCCCGTACAAACCACCGATGGAGGCAACCCTCAGGAGAAGTCGCCTTATACAGGGAAGCACGTCGACGGTGCGACGAACTGCCGCGACTCCAACCCACACCATAGGCCGATTAACTCGAAGTCACCCACCGTCACCCAAACCTACCACAGCCATCCCCAGACCCAAGCCACCCGCAAATAAAACCATAACCGCAATCAAGAGAAACCTACCCACTCCACCGGACGGGAAGCCGCACTAGCACAAATTAAAAATTAAAACCCGACTCAAGCAGCAGCGAAACCGACCTTACCGGCCCCTTCAAAGGGATTAAAATTCCACCGCAACGAGGTCCAGAAAGACGACGGTTTCGTATTCAGAAACCCTGGGGAACCATCAAGGTGGTAGTTGAAAGCGGCTGGGCAAAACTACAGTTAGGAAGCCATGAGAAAATTTTAACCACCGGTGGCCAGCACTCCACACTCCCCCGGCGGACTTTATATATATCGTTTCCAGTTATTTAAGTGAATTTAATTTTATTGCATTATAGAGGATTCTTTTGATTTCATTCTTTAAATATGGTATAATATTATGTAAATTGGATTAAATTGAAATTGTAATTATGAATTTGTAAATGAATTATGAAAAAAAAAAAAATAAATAAAATAAAATATATATATATATATATATATATATATATATATATATATATATATATATATATATATATATATATATATATATATATATATATATATATATATATATATATATATATATATATATATATATATAGCAAGCATATTCGTGGACGACCGAGCTGAACCAGATCCCATCTGGTCAGTGAATAGTCTGCTCTCGAGCAGACGTGCCTAAGTCCTGTCCCACGATTAACACTGGAGCTGAGGTATCTATACCGCTCTTGTTTTCTGCTATCCCGTTGTTAGGGTAGAATGTAGCGAACCAATAGGTTGCTACAAATTTGATATATATTTTATTTCTATTTAAAACTAAAATATACCTGAATTACGAATAATTATTAGATTTAATTAATATTTACACAACCAGAATTAATCAATCCCAAAACCAGAATTGAACCCGGAAATTGTAAAAACAAATTAAACCCCGCAACACACGATAATATATATATACATACGCTCAGAGATATACCTACGCACAAGCGAAGCAGCGGCTGTTCTAAAAATAGAACCTGGCAACCGGCTTAGTTTCGTTTTTTCTTTTCGCGGCACCTTCGCTGCCGCTGATCTAAAAATAGAATCAAGCATTCAGTTTACACATGTTTTCTTTCGTCGCGCAAGCACTGCATATAGTTCTCATTTAGTTTTGATCAGCATGCGCTTTTAACGACTAGTTTGCGCAAGCTCAAGTCAGCCTTCTGCCGGTAAGCAACGACTCAATTCGTGCTTGCTCTTACAGAAACTCTTTTTGCTTGGAGCAGTTGACCACCTGGTTCGACAGCCCCAAAATTGCATAAACGAGTGGCTCACATATTTTGAAGGGTTCACCAACCCTATCTATACATCCAGTAGAGTAAAAGTAGTTGCCGGCGTAGTATAGACGTATTTTAGGAGTATCTTTGGGCGTATTTAGGACTAGCCGGAACCATTCCTTCGGGAATTTCAAGGCTTCGGCCGGAATCATTCCTTCGGGAATTTCAAGGCTTCGGCCGGAATCATTCCTTCGGGAATTTCAAGGCTTCGGCCGGAATCAGTTCTTCGGAGCTTTCAACCGTATTGCGAGCGGCCTTCTGCCGCGGAGCACTCAGCTTCCCCGAACTTTGCATTCACCAGTATTGTAAGCGGCCTTCTGGCGCGGGGCATTCGGTCCCCCCGTCACCTGTACACCCGCAACAGTTGTAAGCGGCCTTCTGCCGCGGGGCATTCGGTCCCTCCGTCACCTGTAGACCCGCAACAGTTGTAAGCGGCCTTCTGCCGCGGAGCACTCGGCTCCGGTACTCACAAATCATTGTACGCGGCCTTCTGTCGCCAGGCATTCGGCCTGACAAAAGCATTTGTAACCAGTAGCAAGTAAGATTGCAAAAGACCTTTTTGTGAATTGGAACAAATAAAAGAATAAAAAGGAAAAAACGAACACCAACTTGCATACGTCCGAGCTGAATATTTCAGTGATAGATTTGCTTAACAGCAAATCGTGTGCAATTCTTGACCGTCGCGGTGTTTGGTAATTTGAGGGTTACGAGATCCCCCAAAATGGACCCTGGGGCGACTGACGCTACCCCAGCTGGGAACAAAAACTCGTTACAGGCAAGAGATTAAGATGAAGAAGAGAAGGTTGTTTGGCTGTTAATACAATCTTCCTTTATTTTGGATCTGGAGAATACTCGGGTTTTATATCCGAAGTGATCTTATTCTTTTCTTAGGAGAAAATACAATGACAACATATATAACATATCTATTCTTAGTCATGCTAATCTTAAAATAATGCTTTTCTCTCCCTTCACATTTAACTTTCACTCAAATATTTATGTAATGTTTATTAGAAATTGAGAACTTATCGAACCATTGTCCAGTTATAAATTTGGATTGGATGGATTTTTCACGAAATCTTCCACTTTCTCCTTCTTCAACTTTTCTTCGCCTTTTTAACTTTTGAATAATTTTAATGTTTTAATGTTAATTCCATTCAAACAATGATTAAATTTTTTAACTGCACCTGCAATCCACACATCTCAGCTCAGTAAAGAGTTTTTGCATATAAAATAATTTCAGTGATATATATTATACATAACCAAAAAATAACTTCTACATACCTTCCAGGTACACGAACAAAAAACATCGGTTGGGATCCAAAGTTGTTTTTATAAAATGATTGCAGTGTGTGTAGTCTTTCTCTCCAAGAATTATCTGCAGTCAGGTCAGAAACAAGTACGAATCTGTTTTCATCGTATACGCTTTCACAGTATTTGGACATTTTCAAAAACTGTTAAAAGAAAGATCTAAATGTAATAATTATGTGAGCGTTATAGTTGTGACATTTTGTTCTAATCTAGGTATTATCTATATACATATATAAATATTAATGAATATTTATTTATTTAGTTATTCCATATGCATTCTGTACCATTCATCCGATTGAGATGAAACTTTAGTGAATTGTTAGGCTTACGGCCGCGAAGATTTCTGCATATTTTTTTTTATCCAACTGAATTCTTGAATCAAATTGACTTGCCAGGCACCCCTCGCACTTTTTAACAGTGAAAATTTTCGTGCCTTCCCCGAAACATGAATCCAACACGACTTTGCAACGGTACCAGGCTTTCAGTGAAAAGAATGATGAACAATATCATCAAAACTGCAGATTGGTCGATCTACACCTCAAGCTTGGAAGAAAAAGGCATCGCGAGCTTTAGAAACAGACGAGAAACGGGAAGCAAGTGTTGTGAGTCAATAGATCCGTACGCATACTTTTAGGCGATACCTAAACTGCGCACCGCCACTGAACGAAGTCGTATTACGTACTTATTGTCCGCTCTGTCCGTCGATGAAGAAATACTTCGCTCAAAGGCTGTGGACCCATTAACCCACTTTATGATATTTTGTTATAAAAATCTACCTTCTTACATTCTTATTGATGAAGCAATACTTCAGTCCTCTGTTCAGTCCGTATGTTCAGTCCGTATAATCGATCTCTTTCTTTGCTTTAACTGGGGTACTGGTTTTAAGTTTGTTTGTTATCGCATCATGCATAGTCCGTGTTAGTATTTGTTTTAGTTGTATCGTTTGTTTTATATATCCTCACTAATTCCTTTAAAGGTAACCGTAAAAAAGTAGGCGGTTTAAAAGTCTCATTCAATTGATTCTCTAAATCGGCTTTTCTTAACTTTAAAGCCCTAAATTCTTGTTGCAGTTCTCGTCTAGTTTTTACAAGTTCTTTTAATAGTTTAATATTCATCTTCAGTGTCTTCAATCAGCTGTAACAGTCAGTTATGAAGATTAGGTGTATCAACTATCAAATCAGATCAGATCGGATTAGATATGGTATATCAGCTATCAGTCAGATGTATCAACTATCAGATCAGATCAGTTTTAACAGCTAACAGATAAGATCAGTTCAAAGGCAGTTTGCATACTGATATGAAGGCATCGGGGTACTTTCATTTATAGTTGGATGTAAATATCAAAGCCTTTTCTTTATAACGTACTCCATCAATCGGATCGTCTGGTGAATATTCTAAGGTATCGAATTTTAAATTGATATTGTTAACGCCAACTGCCGCTCGCCAGAGGTGCTCCCTCATCGATCGGTAGGGTGTCATGAGTGAGCACTCCAGTCTCTCTCCTGTCAGACTGCCGGTCATGAGATGCGCCTCTCTCGTGAGAGTAAGCTCGGCTGCGGGCTCTCTCCCCGGCAACTGGCGCTAATTAACCGGCTTCCGGCGATCATCGCTGGACCCAGGCATTTACTTCTTTCTTCTTACTATCCATAATAATTAGCCTAAATATTAGCCCCTAGCCCTTCCGGCCATATACATTTATATATATATATATATATATATATATATATATATATATATATATATATATATATATATATATATATATATATATATATATATATAGATATAGATATATATATATATAAAAGGAACTGTCCTCCTTATATATATATACACTTCATTTGACCATCAAACCTTCGAGAATCGTCGATTCGTGGGTAACGGTCCCCAAGAATAACGGCAGCACCAAGGCTTAAGGTTTTTTGTTGCTGACCGTCTTCGCAAGCATTTCTTGCTGCGAAGCCCACATTAAAAATTTACCGCATGCTTTTCTATTGCGCTGAGTGCAAGTTAAAAAACCACCACTTTTTGTCGGTTGGTTTATGCAGGCACATTTCTCTGCTGCTCGCGCACTGCTGCTTGCGCTGCCCATATATATACGCAGGGTGCACACAAAATGGGAAACCAGTTTTTCTGTCTGCACTCTCGCTGGTGATAGCAGCGTGGAATTCGCGATTCAACGGCGACCCAACGGGAATTATAGAAAGCAGAATACCCAGTAGGCAGAAGTGTCTGCAGCAACTAGTCTCTTTTTAACTAGTTGCAAGCATTTCAAGTGGAAGCGTTCAAGCGGTCAACCGTCTGCAGCAAGCTTTTCGAGCCCCAACGCCATCGCATGGCGACCCGAAAACATTTTTGCGATTTGTTACAAATAAAATAAAAAGTTTTTTGTTTCCGAAATCAGTTTTCGGTGCGTTTTATTTCGTTTTTATTTCGATTTTGCGACCTCCTTCGCCGCCCCTAACCGAAACCCCCACATATAATGGCTGCGCTCCAATCCTTCATTCGCATAGCCGATGCGCTGATCGAGTTCGAGGTGGACTTCGACAAGACACCCACCACGGACCACACCGCTTACACTCTTGCAATACAGCGGGAAGAGATACGATCGCAGTGGCTGCTGATTAAAAGCGCCTATGAAAGGGTGCTTACGGAGCTCGACTCGACGAAGGATAAAGACCGAGAACTAGAAGGCGAAAAGAGAAGCGGCGCCAATGCTATGCGGTATATCTGCGCTGCGCGGGAAAGATTGACCAACTGACCGAAGCCGCCGCGTCCCCTCCAGTTGCCGCGACCCCTTCGCCGGTGCCAGCTGAGATGCCCCAGTCTGGCTACAATATCAGCCTGCCCCCCTGCGACACCCAAGCCTTCCATGGCGACTAACTTTCGTGGCCCTCTTTCAGGGATATGTTCACCGCCCTGTATATTCAGAATATCCGAATTGCGCCGGTGGAGAAGTTGTTCCACCTGAACCAGAAAACCACGGGCGAAGCGAAAGAAATCGTGCAGAAATCCCCTCTCACGAACGAAGGTTTTGCCCCAGCGTGGAAGAATCTGTCTGACAGGTACGAGAACAGGCGCGTCCTAACCAACGCCCATTTGAAGAAACTCTTCGGCCTGTCCCCCATCACGAAGGAAGCTGGTGGCGCTATTAAAGACCTGCAGCGCGAAATCAATAATATTCTCGCCGCGCTCGCGCTACAAGGTGTTGATTCCTCCCATTGGGACGCGATAATCGTATTTCTGTGTTCCAGCAATCTCTCACTAACAAAACAGAGATCCCAAAATGAACAGATCTGGATGCGTTTCTGACACATCGCTTCCAGACCCTTGAAACGGTGCAAGATATCAATCAAATACACACCCGCATCGAAGTCAACCCAGCCCCCAACTCCGACTCACTCGACTCCAGCCTCTAAACGCGTCAACACCTTTCAATTGAAGGTGTCAAAAGATAGCTGCCCTCTTTGCCAAGTTGTGATCCTGTTCTCCGTTTCTCAGCTTGCCCATTCCCCAGCGGCTGAATACCGTTCAGAAAAACCGCTTGTGCAGCAACTGCTTGGCCAGATCTCATTCCGTGAAAATCTGTCCAAGCAGATTCAATTGCGTCAAATGTAATGGCAGGCATCACACCCTCTTGCATCGTGAGCACGCTCCATCCTCCTCGAATGCTGTATCAGATTCGACCCCACGTGCCTCACATCAAGAGCGGCGGTTTGAAAACGCTCCGCGTGCTCAAGCCCCTGCCTATTCGAACTTTATTCCAGGTTCGACTCATCATGCTTTTCAGCAAGAAAGGTCGCATTCTTCGATGCGACCTCCCACGCATATACAGTCCATTCATCCCCCACGCAACAGCGAAATCCACAGGAAACGCATCAGGTGTGCTTCGCGAAAGCACCAAAACAGGTACTGTTAGGGACTGCTATGGTAACAATACGCCATCACGGTACATGTTACATCGCGCGCGCCTTGATTGATCCTGGATCCGAAGTGTCGTTCATCTCTGAGCGCATACAAAAGCTCTTAAAGCTTCCAGTGCAGCCAGCTACAGCTGTGGCCTCCCTCAAGACATCGAGCTCACAGATGTCAACTTCTCCAAAAGCGAGCAGGTCGACGTCCTCATCGGAGCCGATTTATACCCAGCAATCCTGCTGGACGGCATCCGCCGCCAAGTGCTGGGCTCATGGCTCAGCAAACCGTTTCCGGTTGGAGGAACCGGCCCGGTTCCTTCCATGCAATCTGCCACTGCACCCATCAAAGCGGCTTACACAACGAAGTCACCTTCGAACAACAGTTCGAACGTTTTTGGGAGGTGGAGGAACTTCCCAAAACTAAATTGCTATCCCACTCCGAAAAGTTTCGCGAAGAAAAATACGCGAAGACGCGATGACGGCCGCTACATCGCGCCATTGCCTTTAAAGTCGGCTTTCCAGACACGCCACTCTGCCTCAGGTAACTCACGCTAACTGGTTAAGTTTTGTACAGAATTACCAGCACATCCGCTCCATCCGCATCCCGCGATGGGTGAGTTACACCCCCCCAGCGAAGTTGAACTCCATGATGATTATGATGATAATAATATTAATGAAGTAGATTTCACTTCACGTTCTTTATAAGACTTTAAGTTTTAGTTTTACACTTTGTTCAAATATGAACACGGTTTTGCTAACGAGAAGCAAGGCGGGTGGTCGTATCCTCGCACCATGACGACACTATACGATCGGTCTTATCAACGCAGAGCGATAACTACAAGAGAGCGTCGTTTCCAAATAGCTGATATGCAACTATTGTTAGTTTAGGATAATTTATGTATTTAGGACTCGTTTATTATCAACGACTAGAAGACAAGAAAAAGGGATCAATTAACGGTTCTACTTGCTTAAGATAAATGTAGTGTAGATGTAATATATATGTTAATTAAGATAAGGAAAATGTATAAAAACTAATGAATTTTAGAAATAAAATCAGTACTAAAAGAGTATTCAAGGTGTAAGCATTTACATTTGATCCTTCGAAGCAACCTCAGAGTTTTCCCCCCCCAGTGGTAAGAGACTCTAAAAAATTTGAACTAGCCAAAAAGTATAATTTTTTTAAATCGCTAAAAGAGCGAGGAAAATTATATAAAAAAATTAAATACTTTCTGTTGCTTTCCCCCCAGTGGTAAGAGACTCAGGAATATATATACATAAAAAAAGAAACGTATCCGAGGCTGAAACATCGGAAAAAGCAGCGTATCTGAGGCTGAAACATCAAAAAGTGAAGGCGTATCCGAGGCTAAAACATCGGAAAGTGCAAAGTGTGAGTAAAAAAAAGAGGAGCGAAAAGCAACAAGCAATGACGAAGGAAATGGAGCGACTACTTGAGCAACAAAAAGAACTCGGCGAAGAGTCCATACATCTACGAAATAAAAAGTACCGGAGAAAAATTCCGATCAGCTCAAGTTAGCAACATTTGAAAGCGTTTGAGAATAATTAAAAATCAGTTTTCAACTAACAACAACAAGTTATTGGCAATGAGAATAGTTGAGAAAAATTTACTTTAAGCAAAATTATTTTCAGGCCATTACTGAAATAATTGAAGAAGCGTTTAGGCTCTTGCATTAAAAGACAACAAATGAAGAACATCAAGGGGTATCATCTAGAATAGAGAAAAACCTAGAAGTAAAGCCCAATGAGGAGAAGCAAAGTGTTAGCAGTCATATACAGCTACAAAGAAAATTTGAAAGAAAGATATATAGACTACAAAAGCTAATGGATGAAGCCCATGAAGAAATGGACAACAACAAGAAAACAGAATTAACAGTTACAAGAGAAGAAATGAAAGAGCACTTCAAAGAAATAAAACATGAATACGCAAATTTGTGCAAAATAATTATGAACGAAGATATTGAGGAAGGATATGAGAACATTGCTCGTAAGTACAGGGTTGCAATAAAGCAAGTGATAGTTGTATTAGGAAATAGAGAAGCTAAACCAACTGTGAAATCAATAAAGCTGGAAGACATAAAAATTCCAGCATATTTCGGGAACATAGCTGAATGGCCATCATTTCACAACTTATATTAAGAATTTAGTACATAGTCAGCAAAATTTGTCGAATGCGAAAAAATGTATCGCCTAAAGAATTACATTAGAGGTGAAGCTGGAAGGCTTATTCAGCATTTAAAGGTGACAGATGCCAATTATGAAGCTGCATGGAGTATATTAACAACAAGGTATGAAAACAAAAGATTGCTATTTACCACACATGTAGATAAGATTTTTGATTATCTGATGATAAAAACTGAGTCGGCCTTCAGTGTAAAACAACTGTTGGATACAACAAATGAATGTGTTCAAGCTTTGAAAGGCCTTAATATCAAGATTGATCACGCAGAACCGTTTATCGCAAGGATAATCGTCCGAAAACTAGACAGAGATGGGCTGCGTATTTATGAGCAAAGTGTAAAGAAAACTAAGGAGATCCAAACACTTGAAGACGTACTTCTTTTCCTGGAGCAGCAATACCAAGCATTAGAAGCATATAAAGGTAAAAAACAAACAATTTTAAAACAAACTAGAATCAACATAGCGCATTCAATATATCACAAAGGAATAGCGATTATTGCAAATTAATCGGTCATGAGTTGGTAAATTGCAGAAAGTTTCAATCATCCACAATCATTGAGAGAAGAAATTGAGGAATTTCATATTCCTCATATAACTTCTTCATATTGAGGAATTTAAGAAGGAGGAAAAGAATACAGAAAAAAGCGTAAATGTGGTAACCGGGCAAGAGAAGGCGTCAACAGATCTACTAGCAACGGCACTAATAAGAGTAAAAGCAGCAGATGGAAGCTTTATCACACTAAGAGTTCTGATAGAAAAGCTTTCTAATTGCTTTCCTTCTACATCGTAGGAGAGACCATTGACGAAGTCTATGCTCATAAAAGCAAAATGCTTACAACGGTTTGCTCCAAAGTGGTCAGCACATTTCTATTGAGGGCACGAAATTTCTTCAACAAATATATTTTTCTACTACTCACAAATACCTTCTCCTTCCTTGCACACAGCAAAATGAAACTGATAATGATGAAACTGAATGGCGACATAATGGCGCTTCTTATATTTATATATCCATATGCAGACAGAAAGGGTGCTTGTGAGGCTAATTAATTATTCGAAAGAGCGAAAATTAACCGAAAAAACCGCAAGCACTTGGTTAAAATTTTACCAAGCCTGCGTCGCAGGTTCATTTCAGTTACCACACATGAATTTCGACGACAGCCTTCTCTTTACCGCCTCATTTATCAGCTGCGAACGCCATCTTTAGTCTTTCGGAATACACATTTCTAACGACAAAATGAGAAAAACGACGTAAGCTCTTTGCAAAGACGTTTAACTCGTCTCTTAAAATACCAAAAGACTAAAATCAGCTGATTTTAGGGCGAAAGTTGGTGAACCCAGACGAAAGTGACTTTTCAGAATCTGGCCCTAAGTCTTCATGGTAAACAATTAAATATATTTATGGCCGGTGAAAAAATAAAATCCTTTACAAAGAAAATAGATTTGTGGTGCTCGTACTGCATAGAGATTAATTTTGCACCATTTCCTACTTTAGAAGGTTTTGTTATAGAAAGCAAACAGAAGTTATTCAATCGGTTATTAAAGATATAACAACTCACTTGACAGATCTTAAATATCAATTTAATACTTATTTTTCGGAAGATTTTTCTGAATCTGAATGGATCGGAATACCTTTCACTGTATATTATCTAAATATTTATGATTTCATTTAAGCGAAAAACTAAGTGAGTTATCATCTGATGGGTAATTAAAATTTGTATTCAAAGAGCTTGAATTACGTAATTTTTGGCTTAAAAAACTTTCTGATGTAGCTCTAAAGGTATTACTACCTATTGCCTCATCTTATATGTGCGAGATTGGATTTTCCCAATTTCTCTATCTAAAATCTATATACCAAAACAAATTAGCAATGCAGCCACATTTAAGATTCAAATTGAGTAAAATAGAACCAGAGTTATCACTACTTTCAAACAAGAAACAGGCTCATGGGTCTCATTAAATATTTTCGTTTTGTAGTTTTTCTAAACTGAATCTTTTTTAAGTTCTTACGTGTTACGCAATACGCAATATTTTAATTTTAATAGTTATAAATGATTAATGCTAGTCGATTTTTCAGCTTAATATTTAGTAAATGTTTGTTTGTATGAAATAAAAAAATAAATTAACATCTTGATGATTTTTAATACTACCTACACCTAGGTTTTGAGCAATTAGAATTAGATTATTGATTATTTTAATTTTGGGTCGGAATGTTACGTCGATGTCTCATGCGGGGTCGCACTTCCTAAATGTTTAAATACCGCTGTCCCACAGTATCTAAAGACATTATTAAATGTTTGCCAAAAATGGATGTGGTCCACGTACTTATACTAAAGTTGTTAAGTGGCGAAATTCGATTTTTTTAGCTACTCTGGTGTGTAGTATATAGACTTCGGCCTGACCGAAGACAACACATTTACTTATTTTTATACCCTACCCCTAGAAAAGAATATATATTTTTGCTCAGCGTCACCTTCTGAATCGATTTAGCCCTGTCCGTCCGTCCATCTGTCTGTCGATCTGTCTGTCTGTCTGTCTGTCTGTCTGTCTGTCTGTCTGTCGATCTGTCTGTCTGTCTCTCTCTGTGTCTGTCTATTGAAATCACGATTACGGGAGAACGAAAAGAGATATCACAATGAAATTTGGCACAAATATTTTGTTATTTAGGGCAGTTTGGGCTTGAAAATGGTTGAGATCGGTCAACAACCACGTCTACTTTACATACGGAATACTACCAAAATTATTGTAAAAATGGGCGTGCCACACCCACTCATAACAAAGTTGGAAATATCCCATGAACGGTATAAAATATTGAGATATCACGATGTATCCGGAAGCATTACCAATAAGATTGCCAAACATAGGCGTGCCACTCCTACTCATACAAAAGTTGTCAATATTTTGTAAACGGTATACGGTATATATTAACACGTAATTTTATCACGAGGTATGTACAGGCATTACCAATTTTTATACAAAAAATAGGCGTGGTCAGCCCACTTATACAAAAGTTGTCAATATCCCATAAACGGTTCAAAATATTAATACGTGATTCTATCCAGCAGTATCTAGAAACATTACAAAAATATTTGCCAAAAATGAGCGTGGCCTACTTATACAAAAGTTGTTAAGTGGCGAAATTATAATTTCTTTAATTACTCGGCTGGAGAGTATTTAGATTTCGGCCAGGCCGAAGACAACATATTTACTTGTTATAATAATTCTCTTGCATATGAATTTTTTACAATCTTTTTCTAATTAAGGTGTCATGTATAATAAAGCTCTTAAAAAGGATATGTTTTGCTGCAACTTCTATAGTAAATTTTATTTCTAATTAAATATATAGTTCAGAGCCTATTCACGTAGCAACAGCGGCAGTGGCAGTGTTTCTCTCATTTGCGCTATCTGTCTACATAAGAGCAGTACCAGCAGTGTCAGCGGCAGCGCTATCTGTCACTTTTTTGACATTCGTGCTGTGACATTGGCTGAGAATAATATTGTTTGTATGTAGAAAATTTGAGTATGTTAATTAATGTAAACTTAATTGTGTTAAAATCTGCAATAGTGCAAAGAATGCTGGTTTTAAATATTATATGTAGAGCATATATGATTATATGTAAAAGCCGACTAAAGAAAAGATGGTGGGTTCGACCCGTCAGCAGAACCAGCGCTCAGTTTTTAGCTTGGTGTGAGCACAGTTCGGAAAATTATATATGAGAATTGCGAGTCCGTTTGGGAGGAGCTGCACCCCGTTTACTTGGCGCCGCCGTGTATAACTGAATGGGAAACTATAACGGAAAAGTTTTTCGAGCAGACAGGAATACCACATTGCTTTGGAGCAGTCGACGAAAATCTTATAAATATTGTTTGCCCAAAAAGTACTGGGTCGCTGTATTACTGCTACACTAAAAACATTCTCGATAGTTTTGCTAGCCATTTGCGATATAAATTACACTTTCGTTCTGGTAGATGTGGGCGCGCTCGGTAGTCAGAGTCAAAGACAACAAGTTGTCTTTGGTCAGAGTGATGGAGGCGTTTTCCTAAGAAGCAGTTTCGGAAAAATGGGTTTAGAAAATACCCTCCCAGGGCCAGCGGCGAAAAGCTTACCAGGGACAGATATCAACTTCCCATGTTATTTCGTCGGTGACAATGCTTTCCCGTTGCGCCCAAATGTAATGCGACTATTCCCCGGAAAGTATTTGCCTGCAGACAAAGCCAATTTCAACAAGCCCCTGTCAAAAGCGCAGGTTCGCATTGAAATTTCTTCTAGGATATTGGCTTATCGTTTGAGAATTCTGCGAACAAAAATTCCCGCCGCTCCTAAAAATGCAGATAGAATCGTTCTAGCCACAATTGTGCTGCACAATTTTTTGATGTTACACACCGGAAGACTTGGACAGATTGAGAGACCACGGCTTGTCTTCTATCAGAAATAACCTTCAAAATAGATCATCTCGAACTGCATTTCAGTACCGTGACATATTAAAAGACTTCTTGCAGTAAAACGTTTCAAAATATATTATAAATATGCATATATTTATAGATTTTATAACTATACAAATACAAATTAATGCACTCTATTTGTTTATTATTCACTTGTGCTTATCGTTTATTTCTGCAATTATGGAAAACACCGAATTGGTGACTCGATTTTCTACCTCCAACACCTCATCTTCCGTCAGCCCTGCGTTCAATATTCTAATCGCCAGGCCTTCCAGCAGATTAGTTGTGGCATTTTTGTTAAGACTCTGGTCGTTGAGCAAACCATTTAGCTGCTCCATATTGCTTTGACCAGCACTCAATATGTTCTCTAACTACGGCGGCATCGAAAATTTTGAGATCGTAACGATGTGCTTGCACTGTTGAAAGACGTGCTGGAGCCGCAAGGAGTGGAAGGCGGCGTGGGTTCATCGGTGATGTCACCTTCCACCAGACTCGTCGCGATATTGCCAATTGTCCTGCTAAACAATATTAAGAATTTCAATATTTTAACACAAAAATATGGTACATACATGTATATGCTGAAAGTAACATCATCCAAAAACGACAGCTGCTCAAAGTATTTAGACTTCTTAATCTCCATTTGGCTTTTTTGGCGCTTGTGCCTATCTCCAAGCGTCTTCCACCGTTTCCTGCAGGTTTCAGCTACAAAATTAAATGGATGACAAGGAAATATGTAGTTGATGGTGACATACGTGACTTACCTGTTGCATCTAAATGAATGGCTATGGATTGCCAAATTTTTTCTTTTTCAATAATTTTTTATAATTTGCTGACTGCAAATTATAAAGGTAATCATGTTTTGCCACTTCACAAATTAATCTTTCTTCAAAACTCATTGCCTTTCTTTTTCCTTAAATAAATTGTCAAAATTATATGTTTGGTAAGTGTTTTGTTTTGTTTAATTTTCATAGAACATGTGAGATTTTGACTAAAAGGTAGGCAACACTTTTTGAGAAAAAAAAGAGCGTAATGAACGAAAATACGGTTCTCTCTTTCACTGCTCGTTCAGAAACAGCTGAGCAGTGTTTTTTCCTATAAGATTTGTTTAATTTTCACTGACACTGCCGCTGTTGTATAAGATTTTGAAAGTACTATATTATAATTATCAAAATGGGAAGATGAGGTAAATCTAATGTGTGTTCATATTGTATTCTGCATGCTCGTTCATGCCAGCTGCGTGGAGCTGCAAGTAAACTAAAGCCTACACAAAGCCTACAATTAGAATGAGTCGTCGCGGGTAGAATTATGCCTTAAACAAAATTAGAAGCACTAAACACTAAACATAAAATCAACTGTCAAAATTACACAGGCTCTTATGGGAAACGAGAAAAAAAAATTTATCTGAGAACTCGTAGATAAAAAGACAACTGTCTCCGGGTTAGATGTATTTCTAATTTGACACACACAAAGTTTACTCTTGCTATTCCTTTGTTTACGTTTCAAGACAGGAATTGACAGAAATAACAGATTTTGTGTTTTGTTCGTGGAGTGTGAATATGTGTTGTCCGTAAGAAAATTAGATAAAGATAACCGAAAACAAATATATTTAGTATTTTGGGCTTCCAATTGTGTTCCAGCATAGAGGTTATAAGATATAGAGTTCGCATCCAGTACATGTTTTTGCGCCACTTTTATTTTGAATTCTTATAAACATGTATATCAAAAAAAGATTCAGCATGTTGCAGAGAACAGAAAAGAACCTTAACATGAAATCACGCAACATTACGCATCATGTGACAAAGGCGAGTATGAGCAAAGAATACACAATCAGATATACGATACATACAGAATATGTGTATTTTATGCTATGAGAATTTGCTTTGTTTTGTTTTTGTTTTTCGTATTTCTTAATTTGCATGAGGGCAGCTCTTGGAAAACCGGTTTTCCAAGTCGTTGTTAGTGTACATTCTCATCTGATCTACATTTCGATGCTCACACGTTTTTGATGTTGGTTGTTTTGCAAGGCAGCCTAAAATTTATTTTGGCTTAAGCAAAGTCGTCCCTCTTGTATAGTGAGATCTGAATCGATTCCGCTAAATCGTAATTGTAGGGTAAAATATACAGAATGCAAAAACAAAAACTGAGTTTAAAGCCGAACTGTAAATGCCCTACAGCAAAAAAGTTTGCAAAAATAGAGTGGGATAATATATAATAAAATCTAAGAGCGCCCAAAAAAATATATAGAAAATTAGCAACCCATGTTGATAAACAATGTTTAAATACTAGGACGTATTAGTACGTCATAAGCAGACAAAAAATGGACACAAAATTTTACACTGGATGAGACTTATAACCTTATAACCTCTAATAACCTCTATGGTTCCAGGTATTACGTGTACAAAAGAACGTTTGTTGGCGGAAGTGAAACCCTACATATAGAACGGTACTAAATGAAACCAATTCCGATAAACATAATTTCAAGCAAATAGTAAACGAATTATGAGGAAAGTCAGCAATATTATATAATTTAAATATAATTTTCGAAGCTGTGAAATGAAAGACATATTTTCTTTGGGTTGGTATACGCATTATACCAGAGATAATATCCGGATTGTACCATGGCTCGGCCAAATTTGATTTAGGGAATTAAGCTTCTGTTCTCAGGAATTTCTCCTCACTCAGAAGGGTGGAAGCTATGTATATCTGCGCATATAGGTTATAAGATATAGAGTTCGCATCCAGTGTAAAATTTTGTGTACATTTTTTGTCTGCTTAGGACGTACTAATACGTCCTAGTATCTAAACATTGTTTATCAACATGGGTTGCTAAGAATAAAAAAGCATCCAAACATGAAATATTTGTTTCCAACATGTTTCGATGGCAGTGAGGAGCATATGTGAATATGAATGTGTGCAGTTGGTCACAAACTGATGTTCGCACGTTTTTGTTGTTGGATGTTTTGCAAGGCAGCTAGAGTTTATTTTGGCTCCTTTTTAGCTTAAGCAACGTCGTCACTCTTGTACAATATATTGAGGTCTAAATCGATATTGATGAATGGGAGTTGTAGGGTAAAATAAACGATATGCAAAAACAAAAATTAATTTCAAAGCCGGCAAGAAAGTGCCCTACAGCAATAAATGATAAATAATATAAATGTTTGAATTTTTATTAATTTACCAGGTCGAGTTAATATAATATTTGAATCTTTGGATTTTTACTATTTGAGCTTTTTTTGTTTGCCAGGAACAATGTAGAATTAGCAACATAAATTCTAAATTTTTGATTTTGTGAGCAAAACATTTAATATAATGTAGATGCATTGGTTTCGCGAATATATTTCAACTTTATAGTCGTTTTACAGTTTCTTATCTCTTTCAATTTTGGGGAAAAAATTATGGAAGTTAATAGAAATGCATTTTGCATAAATTATAAAAATAATCGCTTGTTGCGTAGATTTTTCCAAAATCTCCTTTTTGTGAAAAATTTTTTGCAAATATAAAAACTTCAGATATTTGTCCGACTTCTCTAATAAATAATAAACAATTACGGCAATTTTGACTGTTATTTCCTTTTGGAATTTTTTGATTTTTAGTGTTATTTATTTTTACTTCTATTTATTTTTTTGGGCTTTTATTATATTTTATCCCAATCTATTTTTGCTAACTTTTTTGCTGTAGGGCATTTACAGTTCGGCTTTGAACTCAGTTTTTGTTTTTGCATTCTGTATATTTTACCCTACAATTACGATTTAGCGGAATCGATTCAGATCTTACTATACAAGTGGGACGATTTTGTTTAAGCTAAAAATAAGCCAAAATAAATTTTAAGCTGCCTTGGAAAACAACCAACGACAAAAACGTGTGAGCATCAAAATGTACACTAACAACGACTTGGAAAACCGGTTTTTCAAGAGCTACCCTCATGCAAATTAAGAAATACGAAAAACAAAAACAAAACAAAGCAAATTCTCATAGCATAAAATATACATATTCTGTATGTATCGTATATCTGATTGTGTATTCTTTGCCCATACTCGCCTTGGTCACATGATGCGTAATGTTGCGTGATTTCATGTTAAGCTTCTTTTCTGTTCTCTGCAACATGCTGCATCCTTTTTTGATATACATGTTTATAAGAATTCAAAATAAAAGTGGCGCAAAAATATGTACTGGATGCGAACTCTATATCTTATAACCTCTATGATCTGCGTCATTATTGTGTTGTTCAAATTACTGTCTTACTGTCTTTATAAATCAGAGCGGTTGGTGTTGGGTTTTTTTTTATGCTGCCTTGAACGGAATTAAGTGCGTTGACGCGAACTCCAAGCCAAGGATACGGAGAAAGCAAATTTGTATGTACATATATACACACTTCGGGATTCAGTTTACGTTTCGCCGTCAACTTTGCTACCAAATACGCTGTCAAAAGTGGGAAATTCAAATCCAGAAGAAGCAAAGCGTTGATTTTGTCGTCACTATAATAAGACTTTGTATTCCAATTGCATTTTGGCAAAGAAACCTCCAGCCGCTCTAATTTAGAGTGTACAGAAACAGTTCACGTCCAAGAAGTGTTACCGATTGCAGTGTTTTCCTCCAACAAATATTTAGTTTGTAAAAACTCCTGTTCGCGGATGCCGTACAAACTATACTAAAAATTTAAATAGGCTTTTAACATAAATCTAGTTTGTGTGCTTAAAAGTAGGGATTGCTAATAGTATATAAAGAGCTAAAGCCACGGCAGCCTTACTTTATTTCGTTTCTTTTATGTATTTGGCCTTTTGCTGATAAGGTATTAGTTCATGGTTGTTAGTAGTTTACAAATGCTGATAAGTAACTTAACGTCATAGTAGCTGAGCAACTTTATACGTATATGTATGTGTACCCTTCTTCTCAATTGATTACAATTAATGAAAGTTTGTTATTTAAAAATCTAATTATAACTGTTTTGAGTTTTACCACTGAAACCACTGTTGCACATAGTTAACAAAATAGATTCAAAAATAACAGATTTAGTCATTTGATCATGTTAGTAGTAACATTTCTTCAGAAATCAATCAGAACAGCACCATTCGCTATTACGTAAAATTATTGTATTGAAGTAACAGATTTACAGAACGACTATTTATGTTAAAAGTAACTGATACCTAATATAACAGCATTAGTCAAATATGCTTATGCAGAAAATCATGTTTTTACAATTTATTAGAAAAACTTAAAAATAAGAAAAGATAATTTATGTTTCAACTCAATAAGTACTTAATTCTGATTCCTCAAAATGACATATTTTGATATCCTCAAAATTACATATACAAAAGGAATTATATTAACAACTGAAGTAACTTATTTACATTGAAACAAGTATAAAAATGAAACTCTTAATACTTCAAGGACTTCAAGGAATTATATAATAAATGTGTTACTAGCTCCAAAATTTGAACAGAAAAATCAAAGTAAACGAATTAATAAATAGTGCAATTCTGCGACAATTTCAACAGATTCTTGGACTTCATATAATAAGAAAGCATTCATGGCTACGACAGAACATTTTTATCGATGTTTTTTATTGTAAAATCCACTAGGATAAATTCAAGAGATGGATTCAGATTTGCATGTATCACGATCAAGAGTAACTGTTGATCGAATTAAACTGAACTGTTGTCAGAATTAACATCAGTAGTCGATTTGCGTATTTTAAAAGAGAAGAAAACAACATTTCTGAACTGAATTGAAACGCATACAACTAGAACTGACACATCGTTGTGTAAATAAATAGGTCTAAAGTTTTACTACTACTAATATTGTGTGAATATGGAAAATGCAAATAAGTACTAAACGTATTATAAAGAAAACAATAATTTGACTAAGTTGTTAATGAAATTACAATTTTACAAATAAAATTGTAAATTAATTGTAAATTAAATTACAAATTTACAAAATGAATTGTATATTATAAATGAATTTAGAAATGTTAAATCAGCTAAAATTTAATAAAAGTATAGATAATTTGCCCATCTCTAATTAGAATGGCTAGCAGAGCTCTGTGCCGAAAATTGTGCGTAGCATTTAACCGATTTCAAATTTTTGAGGCTACCTTCCAAACTTCGGAATTTTCTTCTTAAATCGATATAGTTTTGTAAGCCCATTACGAATTTTGGCCTGATTACACAATACGGCCGTAAGCAAAGACAAGTAGACTGGAAACATTTCGTGAGCGAACTAAAAACATGTCCGTCCGCGTACTCACGTACATGCAGAGATAACGAGATGCGAAAATCTGCTTTCACAGCTGTTAAAAATCGCTTTGAGGTCTATTTCTTATGCACAGTTGAATTCACGTACAACGTAAGATATGCCACATTGTTATTTTTGACTTTCGATCCCTGATTTCTAACAAGGAAAGATCATGGTGAAAAAGTAAGGGTAAGCTCACAGGACGCTCAGTGAAAATCAACACACGACGCCCAACGAATATCAAATTTGTTGCTTTCACATGTAAAAGATAAATGAACAATTTGTAAGAGACAAAATTAACATAATATACCGCAATCACTTGGTCAAATTATCATGCAGTTCGAGACCTGAATCTCATGATGAAGAGCTGAACCATGGTTGCAATATAAATGCTTTTTTGTAGATCAGATCAATTGCCCACAATTGTAATTTCAATTTTTGTAGACTTATAATGTTGTCGAAAAAAAGGCTCAATAAATTTCAATTTAGATCAGATCAAAAGAATACGTAAATATTGTAATTTTGTAGTAAAATATGCGTGCGCAGAAACTTTTTTGTGAACATTGTGTTCTGCGCAAAATGGTTTTACTGATAATTTGGCTTTCCATCTTCTTGTTTTCTATACACTACGGTGTACGTATGTATACACTCAGTGCATTTTCCGAAACCGACAGTGAAGAGTAAACAAAGTGAAGTGAAAAAAAATCATTAAAGAAGTTTCATTATCTTTATAAATAACGAAGATATATGGAAAACATTTACGCAAACGCAATGATTTCTTTATATTTTCATATCCAAGAAGTTATGGGTCTTATTTGACCATACGTCGAAAGAAGAAAAAGTAAGTACTGGAAAAGTTGTAAAATAGTAGTAGTAAATTTTAATTTGTGAGTAAAATGTTTGGTTTTCCCTGTTCAAATGATCGTCGTGTGAGCTTACCCTAAATTTCAGTGAATATTTCAACTCAACACGTAAGCAAAAGTGGTGAAAACTTTTCTGCCCTAGAACAAGAGGTGAAGAAGAGATTTTATGCCCCCGGTGTAACTAGAACATTATTTTCAAAGGATTTAAGAAAAAATTTATAAGTCTACCTTCCCATTTCGGCGGTGTAAACTCGAACGACATTTCTTTAAGGAGTTAATTTTTTGGAAATTTAATAAATAATTTCTTATAATTGTATTGTTTGTTGGAACGAATTTCCATTATCTCTCGTTAAAGTTGGTTTGTGGACAAACCAATTTCGGCGTTATGCCATTTTCAGTTGTCTATTTCCGTTCTTAGTTTTTTAATTTCTTATAATTATCATTACAATAATGTAGGATTTATGAGGGTTGCTACTTAAGTCTTCAGATAGGCAAATAAAAGTAAATATTTATATTCGGAAATTGATTTATTGTTTTTAAAAATATTCCTAATGAAGATCAATACACTTTTGCATGCGGTTGAACCAATTTTCGATGCACTTTTTCTACTCCGATTGAGGTACCTCCAAAACATGCGAAACACGGTGGCTCGAGATAGTGCTTCATCACCAAAAGTCGAAGCGAGTTGATCGGCACACTGCTGTTGATGGATTACACCAAAGTTAAAAGTCGAAAGTTATGGAAAATCATAGCCCGAAAATTTTCATGATTTAATTCCATTTTTTAACAAAGACGAATGTTTCAAGTATCTGTAAACAACAGAAATAGCACTCGTATGACAAAACGTTCTGAGTACGTTCACCATTAAAAACGTTGAACTTTACGATGACAATGTCAAATTAGACATATTCACATTAGTGTTGCCATATCTCAAGGCTTACTGAGCAACCTTAATATATGTTTGACGTTTTTAATAAATAACCCTTCTAAATCCGAAATTGACAGCTACCATGCGAAAAAGCATAGTACAGAATTCCGAGAATCGTGTACAGAATTCCGACTAATTTTTCCTGATTTCACTAACATCATCAAAGAAATCTGAAGAATTGTGCATGGAGTAGTTTCGCATCTCCTTATGGCTGCGTACAGGGTATGAGTTTTATGGTGAAATTGTCTCGTTGTTACAAGCTAAAACAAGCTATTACAAAAAAAGTTAGCTGGAAAAGTAAACCATTTCGATTTGTTACTTCGCAGTTTTGAAGATTTCTTAACTGCTTGGAAATATTAAAAAGTAATGTAAACTTATTTTACTATTGTTTAAGTTACCTTTTAACTATTTTAATAATTTGTTTAAAGCTAGAGAAAACCGCACAAAATTACCAAGAATTTGGTGGGTTTCCACACCACCTTTGATGTATGCACAATGACGCATTTTTTTCGATGTCGGATTCCTATAGGCCTATTTCACCCATTACAATAATCATTCTTCAAAATTAAAATTAGATAAAAACAAATAAAATCAATTCATTCATTTAAATTAAAATAAAGTCAAAACACATAAAATCACATTTAAGTAAAAATAGTAAAAAATAGTAAAACTAATTTATTATAAATATAATAATAATTAATTGTGTTAACAAACAGAGATTAACATTAACATAAACAAAAATTAATAAAAAACAAGTAAAAGTGTTGTTTTCAGCCTGTCCGAAATCTAAATACCCTACACCCGAGTAACTCAAAAAATAATAATTTCGCCACTTAACAACTTTTGTATAAGTAGGCGGATCACGCCCATTTTTGGCAAATATTTTTGTAATGTTTCTAGATACTGCTGGATAGAATCACGTATTAATATTTTGAAGCGTTTATGGGATATTGACAACTTTTGTACAAGTGGGCGGACCACATCCATTTTACAATACAAATTGGCATCCATTTCGAAACATGGATGGGCCTCTGAAACTCTGAAAGTTCGTTTAGAGCCTCTCTCCTTGTCTTCTTTATTTACAAATTATGTTTCTGGTCTAGTGCTGTGAAGAAGAATAAGAGTTGCAATCCTCTCTCAAAAAATGTATCCAGTTTTGTAAATAAATTTTTTAAGTTGTCAAAAATATTTTTCAAGTTGTCTAATTGCACGTAGTTTGTTTTTGTAATTTACACATCCCAGTCTGATTTCACTAACATATTCAAAGCGAAAAAAGAGTTTCCAGTCTTGTTGTCTTTGCCCGTAAGCGTCGGTTTCGAAGGAAGAGTGGAGAGAGTTGCAATTCGAAAATAAACGAAAATCAGCTGTTGAAGTTGTCAGTTACAAGAGGAACTAATTTGAATGTTGGCATCTTGAAATGCACGCGACGAATGAGATTTTTATTTTTGCATGGAAATATTTGTATTAATTAATTTAACTATTATTAAATTTTAATTTAACTATATTAAATAAAAGTTTGACACTTGTAAGTTTCCAGTTTAATAGTAAATTTAACATTTTTATTAAAAAAAAATTTAATAACATCAAAATTTTATCTTCTACATTCCACACATTTATTCTCAAATAATACTTTAAAATTACGAAATATTTTCGTTCCTAAAAAGGCATATTGGTAAGAAATTGAAGGCATATTGGTAAGAAAAGTGTAGAATTCTTTTTTTTTTTTGGAAAAGTTAAAAATGAGATGAATATTAACCAGCTTCTGAACTCAAGAAGCTTTAAGCTTTGTGTATTCCATTCTATCAGTAAAAAAGTACAGAAGCTTTTAAGTTTAGAACAAAAGTAGAAAAATTGCATACTCTTGAGGCAGATACTAAAATTGTCATGACATTTAACACAACTTAATATTAATGGATTAAGGATATTGGTAGAGTTTTTTCTACCTTTAATCAAAATTTTTGTTGGAAAATTTATTTAATTTTATTCTTCCTATGCACTGCTTAAAAAATATCGCACCAATCACCTCAGTCTGTCAAACTCAACTAGTCTAACGTGTGTACAAGAAATTTTGTGTTCTTAAAAACTAACAAGAACCAAAAACAATTAATACTTCACATAATGAAGAAATCCGTACTTTAATTTTTATTTTCTGGAGATTCGACCCCGGATAATAAACAACAACAACAACAACTACATTACTACCTCTGCCAGCCCCGCGCCCCGCGCTTCAGATCATGCGTGCCTGCCAAGCCACAGTTCGATCCGTCCACTTAATGCTTACATTAAATTTCTGAGGAAGTTTTCAAGAAGCGATGCAATTAAATAAACAACAACAACTACTACAACACAGCTTATGCGTACGCAGTCTCTGCTTAGCCAGCTGCCACCCGCGACCACACGCTCTCCCTGAGCTCTACGCCCTAAAAACATTGAAATTACAACACCAACAATAAAAACAACCACATACACTATATTTCCTCAAAATAAATCCAGTAACCCTTTGCGACACAAGCCGCAGTTCGCTTCTCTCATAAACAAAACGAATAAAACAAAAAAATCACATACTCACGCTCACTATACATATTCAAATCAACAATTCTCCTGGTAAACATATTACCACCTATGCTCTCCAAATACTCAGCCTTACACTTTATCTCTCGCCTCTCCCCACCAGTCGTCTGTCCATCCATTGAAATCCGCTCTCCCCTCACCGTTCTCCGCCCGACCGACCAGCCACCAGTCTCCAGCTTACAGCCGTCAACGTCCAGACGCAGGGTTGCCATCTATAAAATTCTACGAAAATATCCCGGTAATTTCCCCATAAAATATCCCCACAAAAATCCCCACAAAAGTTCCATTAAAATCCCTCGATTTGGTAACTCTGTTCTCTACCCATATCGTCTGTTTCAACCTTACACACTCTACGCCCACTGTCTCACTCTTACACACGAACCGCCCATTTGGAGGATGATCCTCTGAAATATACAGGAGGTTCCATATGGTTCAGAACCACCTTATTCCTACTACTATTGCTCAAGAGTTATATTTCTCCATTCCTGTTAAATAATGTCCCAAAGGTCAGCTTTACTTTTGTGTTTTCGAGCTGAAACCTTTCTTTTTATTAGTGCCCAAAGATTTTCTATTAACCCAAACAATTACAGAAGAGCAGACATTTTTTACAGTCTTTTTGATGTATTGTACTTTGGGTCCAATTCCTTCAACGGAGGACAATACATTAAATACATTCAATACATTAAATTAAACATTCAATAAATCAGATCGTCACTCCATACAATTAGATAACAAACTTTTTGCTCCTTGGCCAAATTTTTTTAGCAAATTCAAGTCTGTTTCGCATTTTTTTATGTATTGTGTTTGCTTTGTGCAATTCGTCCATTTAAAGAATTTTCTTTTAGCCGCCTACGAACTGTTTGCAAGGATATTTTTACATTATAATCTGCCTCCATGTGAGCTCTTATTTCGCTGGAGGTAAAAAAAGGGTCAGATTTGTTCAACATAACTAATTTCCGATCATCGGCTGTCGTGGTCTTTCGTGGCTACACCCGAAGGGAGTAGGGTATATTCACTTTGTTCTTCCGTTTGTAACGCAGAGAAGGAGACGAGATAGATATAGAAAAGTATATATATTCTTGCTCAGCGTCATCTCCTGAATCGATTTAGCTCTGTCCGTCCGTCTGTCTGTCTGTCTGCTGAAATCACGATTACTAGAGAACGAAAAGAGATATCGCTATGAAATTTGGCACAAATATTCTTTATGTCGGGCTGTTTGGGATTGAAAATGGGCAAGATCGGTAAACAGCCACGCCTACTTAACATACGTAATGTATGTAAAAAAAATGTTCAAATCTGAATATTTCATAAACCGTGTGAGCTTTTAAGGTATAATTTTATTCCGGAACATATAGCGTCATTACTAAAATGCTTGAAAAAAATGGGCGTGCCACGCCCACTGATAACAAAGTTGGCAATATCTAATGAACGGTATAAGATATTGATATGTAATTTTATCAGGATATATAGGGAAGCTTTACCAATAAGCCTTTACCAAAAATGGGCGTGCCACGCATACTCATACAAAAGTTGTCAATATCTTGTAAACGGTATAAGATATTAATACGAAATTTTATCACGAGGTGTCTACAAGTATTACCAATTTGTATACAAAAAATGGGCGTAGTCCGCCCACTTATACAAAAGTTGTCAATATCCCATAAACGGTTCAAAATATTAATATCTTCGTAATTCTATCTAGCAGTACCTAGACACATTACAAAAACATTTTCCCGAAATGGGCGTGGTCCGCCTACTTATACAAAATTTGTTAAGTGGCGAAATTAATATTTTTTCAGTTACTCGGGTGTAGGGTATTTAGATTTCAGCCAGGCCAAAGACAACAATCTTACTTGTTTTATTTTTCAGTGCGTTATAAACTACTTGGCTTTCTAAAGTGGTGCACTTCTTTTATGTCGCGAATCCGTTCAAACGAACCACGCTTTATCGTGAGAATTCGTTTTTCGATCGCGTCATCATATTATGGAATAATCTCCCTGCGCAAGTCTTCCCGCCTACTAACAGCGTCGAAACCTTTAAGCGAAGTGTAAACCGTCACTACTTTCCCCTTTCACCCCCTTCCCCTTAACTTGTCATACCTTCGGAATCAAGAAATGCTTTGTACGGATAGGGGGCATCCCCTAAGCTTGGTTTCATATGCCATAAAAAAAAGAAAAAAATTATTTTAATTTATTTTTGGAAGCTCTACTAAAAAAATTATTTAACAGAATTTGAATATTTTATCCCATCCGTTTTAAAATATAAGGAAATAAAAGATTTGCATATTATATAAGTCGCTTTGTTTTTAATCGAATGGGCCCCCAGCGAAGTAGTCCCCGTTACGCCAAGGTAGATCACAAAATATTAAAAATGCTGTTGAAGTAGATGGTGAGTAAAACTATGGAGTCTAAGGTGTATATAGACCTTAATAGTGATTTAGATTTATATATATATATATATATATATAAGTCCAATAAGTCCATATAGCGAGATTATATATATATATATATACATATATATATATATATACATATATATATATATATATATATATATATATATATATATATATATATATATATATATATATATATATATATATATATATATATATATATATATATATATATATTGTTATTTGTATACAAATATATATATATATACAAATATATAAATAACGTCGCTATATGGACTTATTCGACGCTAAAGATTCCATTTAAGTTCTTTAAAACGTTTATATATATCTTAATGTAGAATTCTTATCCACTAATCCAAATCTATTGTATTTCATATGTGTGAAAGTTGCTTTCCACTCCTGAATATAAATTTCGTACGTATTTAGTTAGTAATTTCTTCTTCCTAAAATCTTTCCGAATGCGCAGACTTCGGAAAACGAGAGTGGGGAAATTCTCTAATTAAATTGCCAACAAAATTTTCGCTCACCGATAATTTGCATGATACGAATATTTACAAACAACTCGAGAAGTCAACTTGAAAAAGCTGTTCTCCGTCAGTGTTGACTTTACCCTCAATGGCACATTGTGGTTCAGAAATGAAATCTATCAACTAAAAATCAAAAGTTAAAGATTTTTTAAAAGGTTAAAAATAGCGCGTTATTTTTTTAAAAACAGTTAACAACATTGTATCCGAAAAATACTAGTATTTTTTTTTTCCATGAAAAATAAAGTACCATGAAAAATAAAAGACCGTGAAAATAAAGGAAAAAATTCCTCTTCTAATCAAGCATTCAAAATGAAAAAATTAATACTACGAAAAAATACATAACATTAAAGTCTAGAGTTATTTTTTAAACTACTGAAAAAATTAGGCACAAACTTGAACTCATGCGCGCCTTGTTTGTTTGTTCAACACTTTGTATGTAAAGTAAACTTAGGACATATGTGTGTTCCTACCTACTTCTGTGGAGCCATTTAATATAACAGCGAATTACCGCCGTAACCGAGCAAAATATTTAAATTTTGCGCATATTATCCAATTTTTAAAATCCAAATTTTGACGTTACATATTTTAAAACCAGTCATTCATAACAGATCCTTGCGCAGAGTTTAATCGAAGGGGGTTTATTTAAATATTTCTCGTTTCTTGAGCACGCAAGCAAACAGGTAGCCATATGAAGGCTTTCAGTCAGTCGGCTTTCGTGTAGTTGCTTAAGTTACTAATTAATGTAGAATTCTGATGAAAATCTTTCGTGCAGTTGCTAAAAAACTACTAAAGAAAAATTACCGTAATTGCCAACAAATAATAAAATTAAATGTATGCAACTCGCGAAATAATAAATTAAAAGCACACCCAATGGGCCTTTTAAACCCTTAAAACGTAATTTTGTAAAAACTTTTGTTCTGCCAGCAAAGATCTAGGTTTCATATGTCGGATTTGGCAGGACAGGCAAGATTTTTTACAAAAGCTATTATTTCGCGACAATAATTTGTTTATAAAGGTCAGAACTAGTCTTTCTCAATTTAAGGCTCAATGTGGAACAATGGTCCAGAGGTACTTTTACAACGGTGACTATTTAGCGTCATGTATTTATTTTATAGAATATTGATGAAACTGTACTAGCCTACGAGTTTTACGGTTTTAAGTTAAAGCATTTGCCTTTCAGAAAAGAGAACAAAGCATTATCGTTTGACCGTAAAACGATATCAGTTTCATCAGTATTCTATAAAACAAATACATGACGCTAAATAGTCACCGTCACATGTAAAAGTACCTCTGTACCACTGTTTGTTAGCCTAATGGCAGGATTTCATGAAAGAGATTCAATGGCGGCCACCCATTATTTGCAAAGCGATAAATATGTGAAAAGAGTGCTGCCCGCTGCTGTTTATCATCAAGGCTTACAAAAGCAACTGCCGCCGTAAGGAAATCATATTTTGTAATTAGACGAATGAAAGGCAAATAACCTAGCGAGTGTCATCATCAATTTCAACCGAGGAAGTAATATTTTACTACCAAAGCTGTATTTATTCACAAAAGGATGAGATCAAGCAGTCAGTTTTAGGATTGCTATGCTAGGAAAGAATTCTTTCTACACAGTAAAGAATAACCAATATATAAAATGTAACTGTTTTACCAAAAAATTACAAATATATAAATAAATAAATAAATAAATAAGATAAGATACCGGACATGTTTAGGAGAAAAATAAAAATATAATAAGAAGGCTGTCTTTAGCCTGGCCAAAGTCTAAAATCCTGAACCTGAAAATGTATCAAAAGATGAGATTTTGGCATTCGGAATAAGTTAATTAACTAACGGCTATTTAATGGCAAAAACAAATACATATTTAATACTAACTCCTGAGAAATAATCCTAGGCAAGACACCTTTACCCTGAATCCTGGAGCTGAGTCTGGCTACGGCTGATTCAAAAGTATTCACTAACCTCAATTGATATTAAATATTAAACGAGTGATTTAATTTTGAAATGATTTTAATTTTAAAACGAACGTTCATAAAGCGATTACATGTAATTAAATCACGAATAATAAAAGAATTGCGAGTTGGTTGGAATTTCTCAGAGAAGTAAAAAATGAAAACACAGTAAGTCCGGCGGCCGTTGAGTCAATGGATACCTGTAGTAAAAGTAAACACTTTGAAAGAAAAAGAGAAAATCAATTCAATTCTGGGTACAACAAGCAGAATGGTCACTAGAAATTAGATGCATTTAGCGACGTGTTCACTGAGGTGCCAGTGAAGGTACTAAAAGTGGAAAACTGTTTTTTTAGGAGATTCCCGAGCAGACATGAGCTTGGTAAAGGAAGCGCCTTGTGGATTACTGACGATGAACACCAACAAAATAAAAACTCTAATGCCCGATTTCACAATGTCCGGTTAAGTGTTAACCGGCACTTTAACTGGAAGATAGAAAAAAATTCGTTTTCACAATGTCTGATTAAGTAGATTTGTCAGTTAGAGCCCCGGTTAACTTAACTGGAAGATGAGATACCGGTTAACTTTGATAAGTCATGAGTAAATTCTATTTGCTACCTGTGCATGAAGTCATCCAGACACCTCTTCTGCAAAACGGACATCCAAAAAAGTTTGAAGATCACGAATTGGAGACATTGCTGGATCAAGATCCATCCCAAACGCAAGAAGAACTTGCAAAATCACTTGGCGTCGATCAACAAACCATTTCCGATCGTCTAAAAGCGTCTAATTTCTTTTTTTAATAATTATAATATTTGCAAACATATTGGTAATGTCGCCAGATACCTCGTGATAAAATTACGTATTAATATCTTATATCGGTTATACCGCGATATTGACAACTTTTGTATGAGTAGGCGGACAGGGCTAAATCGATTTAGGAGGTGACGCTGAGTACGAATATATGTATATATACTTTTCTGTATCCATCTCGTCTCCTTTGCGTTACAAACGGAGGAACAAAGTGAATATATTCTAGTGCAAGGTATAATAACAAGTAAATTAATCACTTTGGGTTGTGTATGGCTTATGTATTTGTATAATCTAAGTGACTCGTACAACATGGATTCATATAACACGGAAAATATATACCGTGTTACAGGGGGTATCTACTGTAGTAAGTATATCAGTTGCTTTCGGGCGGTGATTGCGACTGGATGTGATCTTCGTAGTGCTCCCTGAGTGTGATCTGTTGTATTTTTGCCTTTTTGGATTGTGTTCGCAATTTTTTGATCGTGTTTTGCGTTAGTTGCGCAAATTCGTCGAAAATTATTTTATTCTTTTGAATAAATATTTTTTTTTGTTTCGATATTGACGGTCCCGGTGTTTTGCGGGTTTTGGTCGTAGTGCGGATTTCGACTTTAGATCGTGCTTTTGCATTCTTGGCACAAATTCGTTGTACGGTTCCGAGGATTTTGTCGAGTACTCGTTCTCGAGCAATAGTGTTTTTGGACGCTCTTAGTAGTGTGAAGTGTTTCTCGGGGTCTTTTCAAAGCCGAGATGAGCAGGAAAGTTCGCATGAAGTTGCGCAAGAAGGCCATCGCGGTTGGTTCGATCGGTGCTGATGGTGCGGTGGAGGTGAGCGTTTTGGTGGTGAAGTCCGGGAGGGAGGACTCGTCAGCGTTGTCGGACTCCGAGCTTGCTGCAGCCTCCAAATTCGTCTAGAATACAGATGGTGCTCCGAATGACTGTGAGTGATCGTCTTCGTCAGACACGGTGATGAAGGTGGTAGCTGCGAACGAGCTAGGTTCAAGGCATAATCGAAGTAGGAAGGTTCAAGGCTTCTAATTCGAAACGTCGCTGCCTCTGGGTCGTACGGTGATCGGCTCAAGGCGGTAACGAATGCAATATTAGCGTTTACTCACTGAGCTAGCTGGGGAGGACGGGTGTCTTAAGGGACGCTTGGAGGAAAAGTGAACCGGCAGTGGTAGTGTTGTCGTATCGGTGGTTCGCCCTGCAAAGTCGGGTGTTTGAGCACTGCTTGCAGCACCGTTATGGCAGCACCTTTGCCGCCTGCTCGAACCGTTGTGAAAACAGTAGAGACGTCATCCTTGGGTCAAGAGACGGAAGGCCGGTGAGACTCCCAAGAATGTAGTTGACAAAATGGTGGAACAGGTTGGGCCCACCTTGGGGTGCGTGTCAACGAGGTCAAGGTTCTTCGTGGTGGTGGCCCAATTATTCGCACCCTTTCCGTGTCTGAGCGGAAGAAGATCGCGAAGAACTCGAAGTTTGACGAGGTCGGTTTGGACTTGAGTGTAAACAGGAAGCCTGGTCCAAAAGGCGTTGTTCGTGGGGTCCACTGTAGGATCACTCTTAACCAGTTCTTGAGAGATCTCTACGAGTTGAATCTACGAGTTGAATGTAAGGAGAGTACAGATGGTGTGACTAACGTCATTCTTGCGGGCAGTGGCCGTGCCATGGAAGCCCATGTATGTAGTTGCTACATCAAATGGTTCTGCTTCCGTGTGTGGGAACTTGAAGTGATGCCCGGAGTAGTAGGAATATGGGGTTTCTGCCCCAATGCCACCACCCGTGTATTTCGGTGGTGGCACCACCTAAGAAGCGCTGTGTGTGTGGAGCGAGACAGTGGGCGCAGTGTGTATAAGAGTGAGAAAGACTCTTGAGTGAGTGGCAACTGGACCGACGGTCGGTTGGGGAGATGGTGAGGAATCTGGGAGAGGGAGGGGAGAGACGTGCGTTATGGTATGTGAGTATTTTAATATATGCTTGTAAGATTCAGAGCTGAGGGGATGTGTGTGATCGCGAGTGGCAGCTTGCTAAGAAGAGGCTGCCTAAACAGAAACTGCGTAAGCAGAAGTAGTGTTGTAGTTGTTGTAGTAGTTTTAATATTTGTATATAGGATTCAGAGCTCAGGGAATGTGTATGATCGCGGGTGGAAGCTTGCTAAGCAGAGGCTACGTAAGCAGAAACTGCGCAAGCAGAAGTAGTGTTGCAGTTGGTGTTGTAGTTTTAATATTTGTATGTAGGATACAGAGCTGTGGGAACGAGTACGGGCGTGCGTAGCGGCTGCGCAAGCAGAGGTTGTGTTGTTAGTGGGAAGTGTAGTAAAATGTCAAGTGGCTGCGTGCTTCGTATCTTGACACGCATGCGGTTGACGAATAGAGATGTTGAGGAAGTTTAACGCCTCTCTTTTAGGTGTTTGTAATTTTAATAATGCAGGGATGTCAACGATCTTATTTTATGACTTGTCAAAGAATATTTTTTTAAAATATCGACACAGGCGGTCTAACAAATTAGTGAAAACATTTCAAAATTTATTGCATATTAAGGTTTTTAGTGATATGTTGTGATTGGATAAGGATAGGATAGGGATATGTGAGTGTCAGCGTGTGACTTTTGTTTTGTTCGTTTTGTTTATTAGAGAAGACGAACTCTGCCTTGTGTTGCATTGGTTTAGTTGGTTGGTTGGTCAGTGGAGTTATTTTTAGGAAATTTAGGAAGTATGCTGCTGTGGTTCTTGTAGTTTTAATATTTGTATGTAGGATACAGAGCTATGGGAACGAGTGCGGGCGCGGATAGCGGCAGCCTAAGCAGTGACAGTGCTTAGGCTGCCGCAGTGGAATTAGAAATCAAATGATTAATGAAGTTCCAATGCTTAATAGTGGAATCGCTATGGCAGAGGAGTATAAAAGGAGCAACAAGTTATTACAGAACTTCATTAATCGTTTGATTCTCCAAGACATCAAGCCGTGTGAACTCCAAATAACTTTTGAGAAAATACTCATATATTTTGTACAGTTTAAAATTATTAAATAAATAACTTACAATTATATTTATAACTAAAAAAATAGTAAATAAAAAAATTGTTTACTATTACTCAATTTGGAATTAATTTCCAAAACTATAATATACACTACTCCCACTTTTCCCCTTCCCACTAAGCTTTTCCCTTCGAAACCAACGAATGCTTTGCATGGATAGGGACTTCCTCTGAGTTTGGTTCTATCTGCCATAAAAAAAAAACTAAAACCCAGAGCATTCGCAAAGAGTACATTAAAGTGTAAAACTAAAACTTAAAGTTTTATAAAGAACGCTCGAATTTTTAAGAAGACTGCAGTGAAATCTACTTCATTAATATTATTATCATCATAATCATCATCAACATGTAGCGAACCAACGGGTTGCTAAAAATTTTATATATATTTTGTTTAAACTATTATAAAATATATAGAAGAAAGTCCTTGGATTAAATATTTATTAGCGTTTAAATTAAAAATAAGTTAATATCGTAAATAACAATGAGTATTCGAATTAATAACATTAAAATAGTTATAAGTTCTCAATAAGGAATACACAAGAAATAATGAACTTAAAAGAACAACAAACAAGAATTGAACCAGAAAATTATAAAAACAAAGTAAGCCCCGAAAAACACACGATAGTATATACATACGCTGAGAGAATAAGACATACGTACAAGTAGAGCAGCGGCAATTCTAAAAATAGAATTATGCGACCAGCTTATTTTCATTTTCTCTTTTTCTTTGCACTTTCGCTGCCACTGATTTATAAATAGAATCATGCACTCAGCTCACACATATTTTCTTTCGTCGCGCACACGCTGCATATGATTCCTACTGTGTTTTCAGCAGCATGTGCATTTAACGAATAGTTTGTGCAAGCCCAGTCAGCCTTCTGCCGGTGAGCAAAGACTTGATTCTTGCCTGCCAAAACAGAAACTCCAGCATTGTAGGCGGCCCTCTGCCGCGGGGCCTTCGGCCCCTCCGTCACCTGTACACCCGCAAACTATGTAAGCGGCCCTCTGCCGCGGAGCACTCGGCTCCACCGTTTTCTGTACATGTAAACTATTGTACGCGACCCTCTGTCGCCAAGCACTCGGCCTGACAGACCGACTGTAACCACTGGCGTTGATATTAAGCTTGTAAAACGTTTGTGAATTGAATAAAATATTAAATAAAGGAAATAACGAACACCAACCCGCATACGTCTGAGCTTAAATTTCAGTGATATATTTGCGTCACAGCAAATCGTGTGCAATTCCTGACTATCGCGGTGGTTGGAACTTTGAGGTTTACGAGTTCCCCCAAAATGGACACTGTGGCGACTGACGCTACCCCAGTTGGAAACAAAAACTGGGTTTTTTTTATTTTTTTTTATGACAGATGAAACCAAGCTCAGGGGATGCCCCCTATCCATGCACAGTATTTGTTGGTTCCGAAGGGATGACAGGTTAGTGGGAAGGGGTAAAGAGGGAGTAGTGACGGTTTACACCTTGCTTAAAGGTTTCGACACTGTAAGTGGGCGGGAAGACATTCGCAGGGAGATTATTCCACAATCTAACGACGCGACCGAAAAACGAACTCTCATGGTAATGCGTGGTTCGTTGGAACGGAATCGCGACATAAAAGGGGTGCACCGCTCTGGAAAGCCGAGTAGTTCTGCTAAATACCTGAACCGGAGGAATCAGGCTGGATACTTCAGAACATTTACCCTGAAAGTAGCGGTAAAGTAATGATACACACCCTACATCACGACGACGCTCCAAGGTTTCAATAGAGCTGGATACCCTACTGTCCCCTATAAGTTTTAACGCACGACATTGGACACGGTCTAAGAGCTAAGATATGTTCGCGAAACTCCCGACCATATATGCGAATTGTAATCCATTTTCGGACGGATATAGGTGGTGTAGATACAATGAAGACCGGTTGGAGTGAAGTATTTCTTACACCGCTTAAGTAAGCCTAAGCACTTGGCTGCTTCTTTCGACACGTCAAAGATGTGATCGTTCCAGCGAAGATCGCATTGGATTGACATGCTCAGAACATCAAGAGCCTCCGACTCATTAATATCCGCACCACCCATATTTAGAGGTGGGAAGTTGTCACACGCCAGACGCTTGTGGGTTACCAAACAGCATTGGGTCTTCCGCGCATTAAAATCGACCCGATTCGCTCGACCCCACTCCTGGATTTTGTTGAGGTCGGATTGGAGTGTGTCATTTATAATTCTGCGTCTTCTAGTGATCTCCAGAATGGAAGGACGCCTTGAGAATGAATATGAATGACAAATGCTGCTGTCATCAGCAAACAAGTAGACGGGGTTTGATGTCAATGATAGAAAGTCATTTGATAAAAATGTGAAAAAGAGTAGGAGACAGGACCGAACCCTGCGGAACTCCAGCATTAATGGAGTGCTCTTCGGAAGCAAAGCCGTCTATCACAACCCGAATAGAACTCGATATCCATCGAGTGAAAGTATTACCGACACCATAAGCAGTGAGTTTAGACACAAGTGCTTTATGCCACACCCGGTCAAAAGCCTTGGAGATATCCAGAGCAACAACCTTGCTATCACCGAGCAGTTGTATTGCTCCACCGCTCAGTGAGAAACGCCATCAGATCGCCGGTAGAACGGTGAGCACGGAAGCCGTACTGACGTTTGCTGATCAACTCGTTGCTCTCTAGATACCTCATTAAGTTAAAATTTACAATGCTTTCCATGACTTTGGAGAGCACTGAGCAGATTGCTATGGGTCGGTAATTTGCAGGATTCGTAGCCTCACCTTTTTTGGGAACTGGCTGCACATTGGCAATCTTCCAGGAAGTGGGAAAAACTTTTGAGGTAAATGATAAATTGCAATGAATGCAACATTAAATTTACCCGACGCGATAACCTGAAAAAATATGTAAATTTATTTCATCCACAACCAAGCAGAAGCTGTGCTTCACCAGCAAAACGTATTCATAATGAAAACTTTTTAATTTGTTCCGATTGCAATGAGAACGTTTTCAAGAAACATTGGAATTATCACATTAGGACCAATATCATAAAAAAAATGCTGGTATCCCGATTAATGAGCACTTCAAAAGAATAAAGTCAGCCTTCAATGAAAGGATTGAAATGCTTATGCTTGTGTAGCAAACCAATACAGGTTGCTACAAATATCATATATTTTTACTTTTGTTAAAACCAAAATACAGAAGTTCCAGTGAGTTGAAGAATTAGTAGAATTACCAGGAATGATTGAAATTAAGAATTAATATAACTCTTAGAAATTATTTGAATTAAGAATAAGTGGCATTAAAATAATAATAATAATCACAATAAGCATGCAAATTAACATAAGTTCTCCATAAGCAAGAAAGCACAACCAAACCGGAATCGAACCAGGAAAATGCAAAAAAAAATCAAGCCCCGAAAACACACGCTACATACGCTCGGCTATTCTAAAAATAGAACCTTGCGACCGGCTTAGTTTCACTTTTTCTTTTCGCTGCACCTTCGCTGCTGTAGGTCTAAAAATAGAATCAGAATTTAGTTCACTCATATTTTCTTTCGTCGCGCACGCGCTGCATACAATTCTCATTTAGTTTTGATCAGCATGTGCTTTTAACGACTAGTTTGTGCAAGCTCAAGTCAGCCTTCTGCCGGCAAGCAACGACTCAATTCGTGCTTGCTCTTACAGAAACTTATTTTGCATGTAGCAGTTGACCACCTGGTTCAGAGGGTTCACCAACCCTCTATACATCCAGTAGAGTAGAAGTAGTTGCCGGCGTAGCATAGACGTATTTTAGGAGTATCTTTGGGCGTGTTTAGGACTAGCCGGAATCATTCCTCCGGGAATTTCAAGGCTTCGGCCGGAATCATTCCTCCGGGATTTTCAAGGCTTCGGCCGGAATCATTCCTCCGGGAATTTCAAGGCTTCGGCCGGAATCATTCCTTCGGTAATTTCAAGGCTTCGGCCGGAATCGGGAATTTCAAGGCTTCGACCGGAATCAGTTCTTCGGAGCTTTCAACCGTATTGTGAGCGGCCTTCTGCCGCGGAGCACTCAGCTCCCCCGAACTTTGTATTCACCAGTATTGTAAGCGGCCTTCTGCCGCGGAGCACTCGGCTCCTGTCTTCTGTACTCACAAATCATTGTACGCGGCCTTCTGTCGCTAGGCATTCGGCCTGACAAAAGCATTTGTAACCAGTGGAGTAGCAAGTAAGATTGTAAAAGACTTTTTGTGAATTGGATCGAATAAAAGAATAAAAAAAAAGGAAAAAACGAACACCAATCCGCATACGTCCGAGCTGAATTTTTCAGTGATAGATTTGCTTGACAGCAAATCGTGTGCAATTCTTGACCGTCGCGGTGGTTGGTACTTTGAGGGTTACGATATCCCCCCAAAAATGGACCCTGGGGCGACTGACGCTAACCCAGCTGGAAACAAAAACTCGTTACAAATGGCGCCCGAGCAGGGACTGACTTCGTCAAGAAGCAATTCACAAACGAGAAAAAGCGAGAAGGAAGAAAGACTTCTCCCAGACAATCTGAGTTTAATTTACAAGCTGCGAAAAGAAGAGTTGGAGGGACAAATGCAGCTAATCGGATTATCAACAGACGGCACGGTGAAGGAGATGCGACAGAGACTCACCAATTTTATCAGGGAGCAGCGAACCAGGAAGTCCACCGAGAACCTGGAAAAAGAGGAGTCAGTAACGGAGAAGGCCATCATCAGCATACCTGTACCCGACATAACCGCAAAGCATTCGACAACCAGCTACCTGCCAGCAGAATGCGAGATCATGAATACTATCAGAAAATGGGGCCTTCACTTTAACGGCACTCGCTCTGTTTTGGATTTCATAGAAAGCATAGAGGAGTCAGCAAATGGTTACCGCATCCATCACGACCAGTTACTGTTGCCGCTAAATGAGTTATTACGCGATCGCGCCAAAGATTGGTGGCGTTATAAAAGAGACGAAATCAAGACGTGGACGCAATTCAAAGAAGCGGCCATGAACTTCTTCCTACCGCCGAGATATCTTCAACGCCTAGAGGAGGATATTATCCGGCGACGACAAGGGACACGAGAAGAGGCGAAGAATTACATCATGAGTTTGGTAACCATGATACGACAGCACCCCAGACTACATCAGGAAGATCACGTCGACAGAATTTACGAGGGGCTACGGCCAGAGTATCGCTTATATATTCGGCGTAGTGATTTCCAAAACTAAACGACTATTTGCGAAAACACGCCCATATTATAAAGGAAGAGCAATGGCTGGCTCTCGCCAACGGCAAGAGAATATGCATACACCAGAGTTACCAGGCTACAATTCAAAAGCATCGGCAACGATTCACCCACCGTGTATACTATTTGCCAGGACTTAAAGTGGAGTTCATTGTGGGCATGGATTTGCTAAGCAAGCTTAGCTGCAAATTAATTATTGATGGAAAGGAACAAACCACTGTGGGATTTCTGGGCACTCCACATATACATCTCATAACAAGTCTGGCCTCCGAAGAAGATTGTATCATCAAAGAATTTGAGCATCGTGAAAAGACTCTCATGGCCACCATGACTGGACTGTGTACCGTGAGTCGCCACTCCATCCGAGTCGAAACAGAAATTCCATTCAAACAAAGGTACTATCCACGAAACCCAGCAATGCAGCAAGTCATTGATAAAGAGATTGATCAACTACTAACCGACGGGAAGATAGAACCATCAAAGAGTCCATATAGCTCGCCAATTGTATTGGTTAAAAAGAAGCAGGGAACCTGGCGACTCTGTGTCGACTACCGCCAGTTGAACAAAATCTCCGTCCGCGACGCATACCCTCTGCCACAAATACAAGCTATTTTGGACAAACTGAGAGAGGCGAAGTATATCACCACCATCGACCTAAAACAAGGCTACTGGCAGATTCCGCATGGAAAAGCGTCACGGAAATATACGGCTTCCACTGTTCCTGGTCGCGGTCTCTACCAATGGACGGTCATGCCATTCGGACTACATTCCGCTCCCGCTACCTTCCAGAGAGTGCTGGACACTGTGATTGGTCCAGAGTTAGAACCGTTCGCGTTCGCGTACCTTGATGATATCATCGTACTGGAGAAAACATTCGAAGAACACATGACAAATCTTCAAACCGTATTCCATAGGCCTAGAAACGCCAAGTTGAGGGTTAACTTTGAAAAAACCAATTTTTGCAAAAATGAATTACGCTATTTAGGGCACCTGATAACCCCTGACGGCATTCACACCGATCCTGAAAAAGTAAAAGCTATACAAGAGCTGCCAGCCCCACAAAATATTAAGGAACTACGCCAGGTGCTTGGAATCGCATCTTGGTATCGCCGGTTTGTCAAAGAGTTCGCAACTATCACCGCTCCTCTCAGGCAGTTACTCAAGAAGAAGGCACGTTGGCAATGGAGTGAAGAACAGGACACCGCATTTCGAAACCTGAAGCACGCGCTCACTATTGCCCCGGTTCTTTGCTGCCCCGATTTCACTCGACCGTTCACCCTTCAAACTTATGCAAGTAACATCGGTCTCGGAGTGGTACTGACCTAGAAGGCAGAAGAACACGAGGTGGTGATAGCATATGCAAGCCGCGCGCTCACCGAATTAGAGAAAAAATACTCCACCACTGAAAAGGAGTGTCTTGCAGTACTGTTTGGCATACGTAAACTCCGACCTTACTTAGAAGGGTACAGATTCACCGTCATGACTGATCATCATTTGTTACGTTGGCTGCACACCCTACAAAACCCCTCAGGCAGATTAGCCCGCTGGGCGTTAGAATTACAACAATACGACTTCCACATTGAATATCGAAAAGGAGCGCTTAATGTCGTCGCAGACTCATTGTCACGCCAACCCTTATCAGACACCCCCCAGCTGCTGTACAACCAGACAACCGACTGGTATCAACACCAGTACAAGAAAGTACAGGATAATTCTACCGAACATACCGGCTACAAGATCATCGACCAGAAGCTGTATAAGGAAAAATCAAAGCAGAAAACCCACAGCAACAAATGGGCTCTCTGCGTACCCCCCAATCAACGACCAGACGTTTTATAAGAAATTCATGACAGACCAACGGCAGGGCACCTCGGCTACTACAAAACGCTTCGACGAGCCAGAGAGCGGTACTACTGGCCCTACATGCAGCGCGACATACTACGCCACGTCCGCTCCTGTCTGACCTGCGCGCAATATAAGGCGAAGAACCAACCTCCCACCGGACTAATGCCAACTACCGTCGCTCACCGACCTTGGCAAGTCGTCTCCTCCGACTTCATAGGACCGCTACCCCGTTCACGAAAAGGAAATACTGTGCTCCTGGTATTCATACACAAATTCACAAAATGGGTTGAATTTGTCCCCCTACGTCAAGCAACCAGCAGTGCCGTCCAACATTATTTAAAGGAAAGAGTAGTTTTCCGCTTTGGTTGTCCATAAGTTCTCATCAGCGACAATGGAACACCATATGCTAATAAGGGAATGAGAGAACTCACCAACAAATTTGGCATTCGACACCAGTTCACCGCTACCTACGCGCCTCAGTGCAACCCGACTGAGAGGGTCAACCGCGTCATCAAAACTATGATGGCTATTTACACTCAAGGAGATCACCGAGATTGGGATGCCAGAATTCCCGAAATCATGTTTGCAATCAACACAGCCGTACATGACTCCACCTAACTAAGCCCCGCAGAAGAGGTTGAGACGCAACCTCTGCCCACCACAGTGCATCGCAAGCCAGCCGGTGACGGGAAAGCAACACACCTCTCCAGATTTTAAGGTACTCTAGGAAACGGCTCTTCTACGAAATCGTCAGGCCACCCAGAAATAAAAAAATTACTACGACTTGCCCGTGGAGGCCTACTATTGGCTGCCAAGTTTTACGGAAAAATCATGTGCTGTCCTCCGCTTCCAAAAACTTCTTGGGAAAATTAGCACCAAAGTACGTCGGGCCTTATCAGGTCAAAGCTTTCGTCTCTCTCAACATCGTCATATTGTACGATGAGAACCAACCCAAGAAACGACTCAAGGTACATATCAACGATTTGAAAGAATTCTCTCCACTTCCGGAGAACGGCCGACCCCATGGTCATCCTCAGACTCCCGACCAAACGACATAAAATAATTAATTACCGCTCGCACTACAAAGAAGACGTGCATAAGTCCTGTCCCAAGATTAACACCGGAGCTGCGGTGTCTATACACATCTTGTTTTCTGCTATCCCGTTGTCAGGGTAGAATGTAGCAAACCAATACAGGTTGCTACAAATATCATATATTTTTACTTTTGTTAAAACCAAAATATAGAAGTTCCAGTGAGTTGAAGAATTATTAGAATTACCAGGAATGATTGAAATTAAGAATTAATATAACTCTTAGAAATTATTTGAATTAAGAATAAGTGGCATTAAAATAATAATAATAATCACAATAAGCATGCAAATAAGTGGCATTAAAATAATAATAATCACAATAAGCATGCAAATTAACATAAGTTCTCCATAAGCAAGAAAGCACAACCAAACCGGAAGCGAACCAGGAAAATGCAAAAACAAAATCAAGCCCCGAAAACACACGCTACATACGCTCAGAGAATAAGACATACATACGCACAATCAAAGCAGCGGCTATTCTAAAAATAGAACCTTGCTACCTGCTTAGTTTCACTTTTTCTTTTCGCTGCACCTTCGCTGCTGTAGGTCTAAAAATAGAATCAGATTTATCATATTTTTTCATATTTATCTCATATTTTTTTTCGTCGCGCACGCGCTGCATACAATTCTCATTTAGTTTTGATCAGCATGCGCTTTTAACGACTAGTTTGTGCAAGCTCAAGTCAGCCTTCTGCCGGCAAGCAACAACTCAATTCGTGCTTGCTCTTACAGAAACCGGCTTGGCATAGACGTATTTTAGGAGTATCTTTGGGCGTATTTATGACTAGCCGGAAACATTCCTTCGGGAATTTCAAGGCTTCGGCCGGAATCATTCCTCCGGGAATTTCAAGGCTTCGGCCGGAATCATTCCTCCAGGAATTTCAGGGCTTCGGCCGGAATCATTCCTCCGGGAATTTCAAGGCTTCGGCCGGAATCATTCCTTCGGGAATTTCAAGGCTTCAGCCGGAATCGGGAATTTGAGGGCTTCGACCGGAATCAGTTCTTCGGAGCTTTCAACCGTATTGTGAGCGGCCTTCTGCCGCGGAGCACGCAGCTCCCCCGAACTTTGTATTCACCAGTATTGTAAGCGGCTTTCTGCCGCGGAGCGCTCGGCTCCTGTCTTCTGTACTCACAGATCATTGTACGCGGCCTTCTGTCGCCAGGTATTCGGCCTGACAAAAGCATTTGTAACCAGTGGAGTAGCAAGTAAGATTGTAAAAGACTTTTTGTGAATTGGATCGAATAAAAGAATAAATAAAAGGAAAAAACGAACACCAACCCGCATACGTCCGAGCTGAATTTTTCAGTGATAGATTTGCTTGACAGCAAATCGTGTGCAATTCTTGACCGTCGCGGTGGTTGGTACTTTGAGGGTTACGAGATCCCCCAAAATGGACCCTGGGGCGACTGACGCTACCCCAGCTGGAAACAATAACTCGTTACACTCGAAAACGAGAACAAGGGTTTGCTGGTTCCAGAAACGTTTTTCATGTTGGTTCCCCAACAGGGAAAGGTGTTATGACGGCTGTCTTCGGGTACCACCGGAATTTGGTGGTAGGCACGTTTTAAACCGAGCGTCGTGAATGTACATGCTAACTTGCGTGTGAAATCGTGAGGTGAGGGTACCTGTCGGGTATCGTGATGGCGTTTAATCGGCGATAATCGCCACATGGTCGCCAGCCGCCATCACTTTTTTTAAACAAGCGCAAGGGTGAAGCCCACTGGCTTTTCGATGGTTGGCAAATACCTTGTTGCACCATCAAGCTGAATTCCTCGCACGCCGCTTTGAGTTTGTCTCATGCAAGACGACACGCTCGTTCCGCAACGGGATGGACTTTGGTGATGATAAAATGTTGTACCGTGTGTTCGGCAACCATACGATTTGTATCTCGTACCATCGCAGGGAATTCATTTTAAATCGTAGCGTAATAATTTTCTCTGCCGAACAAATAGACTGATGGTTGTTGCGACTTACCCAAAGCCAGTTGTGTGTGAAGTAGCGCCTTTGAATCCTCCATGCGTTTCTGCTTAAGGTTAACGATTAACCCGTAGTGATGAATGAAATCTGCGCCCACGATCGCCAGTGACAGCTCAGCGATAGTAAATCTCCAAGGAAACTCACGTCGTAGCCCCAGATTGAGCGTCAAATTCTTGGACCCAAATGTTGTAATGCAGGAACCGTTTCCGTTGAATAAATTGCCCGTGAGTTTAGTGCTAGTGAATTCCGTTGATTTTGGCAAGACAGACACGTCTGCGTCGGTATCTAAAATAAACCAGATGTTTGTCTGATCACGAACCTTGAGGCGTTTGGACACTACGGTAGAGCCGACGGCTGCCTCAATGCTCGCCGGCGTAGAGTAGTTCGCTGGTAGACACGTGAGGCCAAGTCGACGATCCCAAAACAAAAGGGAAGAAAAGAATCACGGTTGCAGAATCCAAGCCACACACATTTTAGAAAACTCTAAAGAATTTCTTCCTCTAAGTGTTGGCTGCTCTTTTGTCAATTCACAGCTGTTTATGTCGATTTACGTTGCCTTACACCCATAGATGGCGTGTGTAATATATTTGAGTGCCTACCTAAAAACATCCAAATCGCAACATCTACATGCATCTAGCGTAAGACAGAAAGAGATAGATAGCTAGTTTCACAACCTTGCACAACTTTGCAAGACGACATCTAGCGCGAGATAGATCAAATGGAGAGATCGACAATTTGCTACATAGTTCCAGAACCTTCCGTAGCAGTATCAACTGCCGTATAAATAGCCGCAGGGCGTCTCAGAGAATTAATTTGAGTTTGGTTCTTGAACGGAATACATCCACCAAAGTGTCAAGTAATAGGTGTGAAGAAGTGTAATCAGAGTAGAATAAATTTGTGAAATTAAGAACAAATACACTTTTGAGTTTTATTGGATGGTATTGGTTAAGTTTGTTGTTTTTTTTATGGCAGAGAGAACCAATCTCAGGGGATGCCCCCTATCCATGCAAAGCATTCGTTGGTTTAGAAGGGAAAAGGTTAGTGGGAAGGGGAAAAGTGGGAGTAGTGTCGATTTACACCTCTTTTAAAAGCTTCGACGTTATAAGTGGGTGGGAAAACATGCGCAGGGAGACTATTACACAACTTAACTGCGCGACCGAAAAACGAATTCTCGCGGTAGTGGGTAGTGCGTTGGAACGGGGTTGAGACGTAAAAGGGGTGCACCGCTCTGGAAAGCCGAGTAGATCTGTTGAATACCTGAACCGAAGGAATCAGGCTGGCTACTTCAGAGGAACAATTACCATTAAAGTATCGGTAGAATAAAGTTACACACCCCACATCCCGACGACATCCCAAGGTTTCAATAGAGCTGGATACCCTACTGTCCCCTATAAGTTTTATCGCACGACCTTGTATACGGTCCAGAAGCTGAAGATATGTTTTCGAAGCTCCCGACCAAATATGCGAGTTGTACTCTATTTTCGGACGGGTATAAGTGGTGCAGATACAAAGAAGGTCGGTTGGATTGAAGTATTTCTTGCACCGCTTTAAAAAGCCTAAGCACTTGGCTGATTCTTTCGACACATCAAAAATGTGATCGTTCCAACGAAGATCGCATTGTATTGACATGCCCAGAACATCAAGAGCCTCCGACTCATTAATATCCACACCACCCATATTTAAAGCTGGAAAGTTGTCGCCCGCCAGACGCTTGTGGGTCAACAAACGGCATTGGGTCTTCCGCGCATTAAAATCGACCCGATTAGCTTGACCCCACTCCTGGAGGTCAGATTGGAGTGTGTCATTCATAACACTGCGTTTTCTATTAATCTCCAGAATAGAGGGATGCCTGGAGAATGAATATGAATGACAAATGCTGCTGTCATCAGGTTGTTGCTCTGGATATCTCCAAGGCATTTGACCGGGTGTGGCATAAAGCACTCGTGTCTAAACTGGCTGCTTATGGTGTCGGTAATACTTTCACTCGATGGATATCGAGTTTCCTCAGCGGCCGTTCTATTCGGGTTGTGATAGACGGCTTTGCTTCCGAAGAGCACTCCATTAATGCTGGAGTTCCGCAGGGTTCGGTCCTGTCTCCGACACTTTTTCTTATTTTTATCAATGACCTTCTGTCATTGACATCAAACCCCGTCTACTCGTTTGCTGATGACAGCAGCATTTGTCATTCATATTCATTTTTCAGGCGTCCTTCCATTCTGGAGATCACTGGAAGACGCAGAATTATGAATGACACACTCCAATCCGACCTCAATAAAATCCAGGAGTGGGGTCGTGCGAATCGGGTCGATTTTAATGCGCGGAAGACCCAATGCTGTTTGTTAACCCATAAGCGTTTGGCGGGTGACAACTTCCCACCTCTAAATATCGGTGGTGTGGATATTAATGAGTCGGAGGCTCTTGATGTTCTGGGCATGTCAATCTAATGCGATCTTCGCTGGAACGATCACATCTTTTACGTGTCGAAAGAAGCAGCCAAGTGCTTAGGCTTTCTTAAGCGGTGTAAGAAGTACTTCACTCCAACCGATCTTCGTTGTATCTACACCATTTATATCCGTCCGAAAATGGAGTACAATTCGCATATATGGTCGGGAGCTTCGCGGGCATATCTTCAGCTTCTCGAACGTGTCCAATGTCGTGCGTTAAAACTTATAGGGGACAGTAGGGTATCCAGCTCTATTGAAACCTTGGAGCGTCGTCGTGATGTGGGGTGTGTATCACTATTTTACCGCTATTTTCACGGTAAATGTTCTTCTGAAGTAGCCAGCCTGATTCCTCCGATTCAGGTATTTAGCAGAACTACTCGGCTTTCCAGAGCGGTGCACCCCTTTTATGTCGCGATTCCGTTCCAACGAACCACGCATTACCGTGAGAGTTCGTTTTTCGGTCGCGTCGTTAGATTGTGGAATAATCTCCCTGCGAATGTCTTCCCGCCCACAGCGTTGAAACATTCAAGCGAAGTGTAAACCGTCACTACTCCCTCTTTCCCTCTTCCCACTAACCTGTCATCCCTTCGGAACCAACAAATGCTGTGCATGGATAGGGGGCATCCCCTGAGCTTGGTTTCATCTGTCATAAAAAAAAAAAAACGAGTAGACGGGGTTTGATGTCAATGACAGAAGGTCATTGATAAAAATGAGAAAAAGTGTAGGAGACAGGACCGAACCCTGCGGAACTTCAGCATTAATGGAGTGCTCTTCGGAAGCAAAACCGTCTATCACAACCCGAATAGAACGGCCGCTGAGGAAACTCGATATCCATCGAGTGAATGTATTACAGACACCATAAGCAGCCAGTTTAGACACAAGTGCTTTATGCCACACTCGGTCAAATGCCTTGGAGATATCCAAAGCAACAACATTACTCTCACCGAATTGGTGAACACCACTGTTCCACCGCTCAGTGAGGAACGCCATGAAATCGCCTGTGGAGCGGTGAGCACGGAAACCGTACTGGCGATCACTGACCAATTGGTTGCTCTCCAGATACCTCATCAAGTTAAAATTTATAACGCTCTCCATAACTTTGGAGAGCATTGAACAGATTGCTATGGCCCGGAAATTGGCAGGATTCGTAGCCTCACCTTTTTTTGGAACTGGCTGCACATTGGCAATCTTCTACGAATTAGGAAAAACTCTTGATGTAAACGATAAATTAAAGAGATTGCGCAATGAGCAAGCCAGTGTTGAGGCGCACTTTCTCAACACGTGGGCTGAAATGCCATCCGGTCCCGAGGATTTACTGACGTTGAGGTTTACAAGCACTCTTTTAACAGCCCGCGTTTGAAAGTGCATCTCAGGCATAATATGAGACACACCATCGATCACGGGTAGTGGTTGCCTACTCTCAGGAAGAGAGCACTTTTCAGCAAACATTTTGGCTAATAAGTTTGCCTTATCAACCGAGTGAGTGAAGATCTGATCATCTCTGAGGAGAGTAGGAATAGACGATCGCGTCTGATTCTTCACCCTCCCCACGAACGACCAAAAGTTCTTACTACCCTTATGGTATTGAAGAACTCTACGTCTAAGGCGCTGCCCGTAGAGAGCTCTTTCGCGCTTTAGAGTGGCATTGCACCTATTTCTGGCCTGATTGCGCAGCAGTTTAGTATCAGCAGTTTTGTTTAAGCGCCAATTCCTAAATGCTTCCTCTTTTGATGTGACTGCTTGTCTGCAAGTCGCATTAAACCAGGAATGGTCTTTTGGTTTAATGGAAATTCTTTTATTGGGTATAAAAGACCTCATACCAAATAAAATTATATTTTCTACCAATTTTGCTGCAGCATTCATATTTCTATCCCTGAAACACAATTGCCAATTGAAACGGCTGAAAAAGGAGTTCAGCGCATCCCAATTAGCCTTCTCATAAAGCCACACTGTCCGCTTCGGATCTGGCTGTTGAGCGGATTGAAGGCTAGAATATGGGAAGGTAGCAGAAATTGTAGCGTGGTCCGAATTACCAAGAGGTGCAAGAACATTCACATCGTACTTGCTGTGATGTGAAGTTAGAAAAAGGTCCAGAATATTTTGGTTTTGCCCGTCAACGCAGGAAAAGTGCGTTGGCTCCTTCACTAATTGAGTAAAATTATTAGACTCAGCAAATAACTCAACATACAAACCCTCGGGTGTCGTGTGACTCGAATGACGTAGCCAATTGGAATTATGAACATTGAAAGCACCAGCAACAACAATTTCACTGTTCGGATACGATTCCAGGATTTTAGAAATCGAGTCAGAGAGACTGTCCAGTTTACCAAAAGTTGGCAGCCTCTCTGGACCCGGGCTTCTATAAATGAAGCAGAGTGTAGGATGTGCGACTGGATTTTGAACTTAACCCACATGGAGCTAAATTCGGCATCCCTCGTGTAAAGGTGTTGCTAACACTGGTACGCAACATCACTGCGAATATATAAGGCGAGGCCTCTGTGTGATGAAAACAATGGCAGTAAGTGGTACCCAGGCAAGTGATAATCCAGTGGATCTGCACCCTCAGACACCTGGGTCTCACCCAGTGTTATTATATGCGGTTGGTTAGTACAAACATACGCATAGACCGCGAAGAAATTCGCCCTGAAGCCACGCACATTTGTGGAGTCTATACGAAATTTTGTCATCGCCACCCACTGTAAAGAGGTATAAAGTCTGCTGCACAAGCGGACAAGCCTACACCGCAGGCAAAGCAAAACGCGACTTGACAACGCGCCTTTATCTTGCCACGCTTCAGCCCACGGTGCACCCACAGCCGCCGCTAACGGGACCAGGAAGAAGGAGGAGGAGAAAAAGAAACGAAATGCTGAGCTTTACTGCGGAGGGCATAAATAAGCCCTTCGCTTGGTGCTCTGCATTCCGCTTAATTGTTTATTTGTGATATTTGGTTATGTTATTTGGTGTTATTGTTTTAGCGAATTTATTAATGTCTATTGTTTTGTTTTAATGCACTGTAATCCAAATCAATGTTATTGCACTGTGACTTTATGTTTGTTTGAAAATATTTCTTTATATTTGTTTTTTTGTTTCCGCGAGCACACTAAACACTGCACTGCGGTGGGTAGCTGCATCCACCCTCGTCCGTGATCACGACACTACAGAACTTCGATTACCCCATTGAATACTTGTTGAACTGCGAATAACCCAGTTGAGGGAAGAGCTGGACGCTAGAGGTTTGCCTGTGACAGGGCATAAGGCAGATCTAAAAGCACGGTTGCGTAAAGCAATGGAGAGTTAGGGCGTCGATGTTGAATAACATGAGTTCTGTCATGATGCTTCAGAAGCTTCATCTAAAGTCGAGGAGCAGTTGGTAGAGCCGCAGCTAGCTCCAGCATTTGACATGAATGTGCTTCTAGCAGCAATGGAGCAACTGTCCTCACGTATGGAGGGCAGCTGGCACAAAATACTTCTCAATTGCAGGAGTAACTATCCTCACGTATGGAGGAGCAGCTGGCACAAAACACTTCACAACAGACTAGAATCAGTAATATAGCGGCTGGATGGTCATGTGCGAGAAATACAGTCCAGTGGACCAGTTACCAGAAATTTCAAGCGCCAACGTTCGACGGAACTTTACCGTTTAAAATTTTTAAACTACAGTGCGAGACCACAGCACAAGCCAATCATTGGACTGCGGCAGACAAAGTGGCAGCTTTGGTAGTATCATTGATAGGCTCCGCCGTTGAAGTTCTGCAAACAGTTCCTGAAATTGAACGTGGTAATTATGACGCGTTAATGGCAGCGATTGATCGACGATATTGTAGCGACCATAGAAAATAAGTGTTTCGAATGGAGCTGATGAATCGTTACCAAAAAGCTAAGGAGTCGTTACAAGAATATGCAACGGAGATAGAGCGGCTCGCGCATTTGGCCAAAGCAAATGCACCAGCGGAAGTAACTGAATTTTAAGTAAGTTTATGAGTGGTATACGAGATGGGGATACCAAACGTGCAGTCTGCTCCATGCCAAAGAATACGTTTGCCGAAACAGTGTCATTTGCTTAGACGTAGGAAACAGCATGCCTTTTAAGCTTTAAAGCACATAAAGTTCATCGGCTGGAAGTTGAGCCAAGTGAATCCCTAGAGAAAACCATAAGGGATCTCATCCAGACTATTTCTCAGAGGATGCCAACCTCACGTAAGGGCTCTGAACTAAAGTGTTACAGCTGTGGAACATCAGGACACCTGGCACGGAATTGTAATGCGTCTGGTAGGAAAAGCAGAATACAGCATCGGAATACAGGTGGGCAACATGGAAACGCCGATTCACTATCTCAATGTGCATTGGAGTGTAAGCATTGCTCCAAGGCTGAAAGAAGCGAAGGTATAGTCGACATCCGATTAACAGATCTGCAACCCGATGATGAATGGGAATCCTGTGCTGTAAGGAAAAGTCAACTGAAGGATGCGGACTTGGTTAAGGTCATGAAAGCGAAAGAAACATATAAAAGACCATTCAAGGAAGTTCCACAATGGAAACCAAGAAAGTTCCACAATGGACCATCCAAGAAAGTTCCACAATATACCAAGTGGAGTAAGTAAGTTGATTCTTGTTGACGAGGTCGTTTCGGGAGACTGTCTCGCATAAAAATAACTCTGAAATGTGGTAGATTCTTTGCATGTTTCATCAAGCCGACGTCTGTGAGGGCTCTTTTGGGTAGATTCTTTAAAAGTTTTTTGGTTGTGGACTATAATATAAACCCAATCCTTTTCTATATGGCTTCAAGTATAAGTCTTTTCCCATGGCGATGGCTTATTATGTCGATTCGCTTCTCCAATTGTTGTCGTGCGGCTTTTGTATCATTAATTGCTTTTGCGATTGAAGCTCCTCCAGATGCTAAGCCTCCAACAGCTCCCAGAGCAGTTAAAATTGGTACTTATGGTAGAAACCCTCATACTTTAGGAACGGGTATAACGCGTGGAATGTCAAACATCGACTTCTTCCGTCCGAAAGAGTTTTTCACAACCTTTTGTGCGATTTTTATAGCACTGGGAATATCTTCTGGTTTTCGTTGTTTAATGATTTTCAAGGGGTTTTTAACTGCTTGAGTAAATATTTTATTGCTACATTTATTTTTAACTTTTCTCTTAATTTTTTTAAGAGTTTTATTCATCGTGCTCCCCATGCCGAATTTTACTTTAGCTTTCATCGCGTTTGTAACCAAGTATGCGTTTATTCGCTCACTGAATTTGCTGTCTTTTGATTTTACTCTCTGCCACACCCTTTCAGCTAATATTTTATCTGCTTCGTGACGCGTATTCAAGTCTCGAGTTTTATCATAAGCAATATCGTGCTTTCTGCATGCAGCGTCCAGTAGATTGATTCCCTTATCGCCTCTTGTTAAGCGTTCTGATAGTTTAGTTCCTGGACCACAAAATTGATAACTCGATAAATGAAGTTCAATTGGCATTGAATTTATAACACTATTTAATAAACCTCTTCCGGTTACTGATTGTTTAGAACTGACATGTTTCTTATGAATTATACCCATTTTATATCTTTTCACCTACTCGTACTGAATGAAAATTCATGTAAATGTGTGGGTATTACGTATTTATATTAATTGTTAAAATGCGTTTCATTAAACAAGACAGAAATATAATAATAAAGAATATGGATCTAGTAACTAATAATGTTTCCAAATCAAGACACAGTTTCCTGTTACCAAATTCAATAAGATGTCTTATTGTCGGACCTTCGAATTGTGGAAAGACCAACGTTATGTTAAATTTAATAGAAAGTCCGAATGGACTAAAATTCGCAAATATATACTTATACTCAAAGTCGTTGTATCAACCAAAATATGAATATTTAAAGCAATTAATAATCCCCGTGTACATCTGGGGGTCTTCCGCCGGTCTGGCGCCTATAACATTCGGCTCTTTCCAGAACTCTGCGTTCATGGCGTCGTTCAAAAATTCGTTTAAAAGCCCCCGATGTCTCCGTCTGGACTGCCGGCACCGGTGTTGGTTACTTCCATCCGCGTAGGCGGTTGTTTGGCTCCACTAAAAGGGGAAGGACCCCGAGGATGTCAAGGCGGCTCCGGTCATGTTTTGGTATGGACCACACGGGCACGTCGGCCAATGCAGATGCCTGGGACACCTGGGTTTCGTGAGCGGGGTACTGGGTCAGGGGTCGAGGTATCCCCTTTGGCCAGGTGCCTCCTCGCCGGACCTCCTCTGTCCAAACGTCCGGGTGTAACACCGTCTTAATGGTGCGGAATTGGAGGGTTGAGATTTGCTGCGTATACCCCGGACCGGTCACAATCTCTTCGTCGGTCGTCACTGTGTGAAAGAGGGTTACCAGCTCATCGTCGCCGTCCCTTCGGCCGGCGGGTCATCGTCCTGACTTGTGGCAGCTCCGCTGTTTTCCTCACCCGAACATGAGGTTCCTTCGGGGCCATCACCCGTGTTCATATGCTCCTGATATGAAATCGACCCGTCGGGGCTATCGAGGTTGTCTCCGGTGGGTTACTGGCCGCCCTCCGCCTGTCCTCTGGGAGGGTAAACCCACATGAAGTCGTCGTCATCGCTCGAGTCTTCTCGTGGTACCTTTCTGATTGGTTTGTGCTCCGGGCTCACCACGACTCGTTGTAGTCGGACACGAGGCCACTTGTTTTCGGGGTGGTCTATCACTTCCTCCCACACGTCACTCAGGCGTCGCGTTCGAGGTTGATTATGGTTACTTCGCTCCATATTTTCGCGAAATTTCCGCGCACTGCTATCGAATTTATCGTCGCGTTGCATCTTACCACGTCCACGATCGGCAGTCGACTGATTTCTTCCTGCTCCTCTCTGGCGGCCTCCACTTCGCTTGTGTGGTGTTAATCTGTGACACTTTACCGTCGGGGTCTGATTATTATTTTCTTTGGTAGGATCGTGTGTGCTACCACTATTACTGATGGAGAGTAATTCTTTGAGCTCGGCTACGTGGGCTGTTCTCGTCCGCTTGTCTTTGGGTCTTCGGATTTTCACTATCATTGGGGAGATGAAATCTATAACCTCATATGGACCGTCATATCGTGGGGCCAGCTTCGCTGCGAATCTGGCTATTGTTTTGGAGATGGGGTGCTCTTTGAGCAAGACCTGTTGGCCGATCCTCGGCTTCCATTTCCGCCGTCGTAGATTGTAGTACTTGGCCTGAACTTCTACTGCTCGTCGCATGCTTTCCTTTGCTATGGTGAACGGCTTTCGAATGCGTTATGCATGTTCAGTGGGAGTATACGGGTCGTGTCCCGTACCTGTAGTTTTCCGATCGAAGAGGGCGTTAGGGAGACGGGGCTCTCTACCTTGGACCAGGAAGGCGGAACCCTGTCGACCAGGGTTCGTCCGCAAGGTGGGTCAGCATCTCCCCTGCTGGTTTTCGCTGTAGCATCTTGTAACGTTGGCAGCTCTTGCAGTTTCTCACGTACTGGCTTACCTGGCGGTACATCCCGGCCAGTAGTATTTTTGGGCCACTCGGGTGATCGTTTTACGTAACCCTGGATGCCCAGCCGTCGGTGCGTCATGGTTCTCGCTTATCGCTTCAGTATGCTGGCTCTCGCGTACGCACAGCTTCCATTGCCCTTGGTCCTCGTCGTCGAATACCCTTGGTGTGTGTCGGTATAGTTTCTCGTTCTCGATGCAACAGTCGGGAACTATCACTCATTCCTGGCCGTCTAATTTCTGTGTTATAACAGCCCTTAAGCCGTGATCGCAGGCGTCGGTTTGCAGGAAAAATCGCTGCTCGAAGTCGGGACAGGCGAGTACTGGCGCTTCGGTAAGTCGCCGTTTTAAGTCCTCGAATGCGGATTGTTGTTCCTCCTTCCACTTGAAATGCTTCCCCTTTTTCAATATGGAGGTAAGAGGCTGAGTCACTTTAGCGAACTTTGGGACGAATCGCCGGTACCAAGAGGCGATTCCAAGAAACCTAGAACTTCCCGCACATTCTGCGGTGGCCGTAACTCCTTGCTGGCAACAATCTTCTCAGGATTCGTGTGTATCCCTTTTTGAAAAATTCACACTTTTCGATTTTTATGCTCAGTTGGCCTCTTTCAGTCGGCGGAAAACCTCTCTTAAGTTGTTCATGTGTGATTTCAGTGAATCCCCGGTTACGATGATGTCGTCGAGATAGGCGAAAGCTACTGGCTCCATATCTGGTCCGATTACCGTATCGTGTGCTCGCTGGAACGTGGCGGGTGCCGAATGGAGGCCAAACGGCATCACCCTCCATTGGTAAAGCCGTAGTCCTGGTACCGTGAAGGCGGTGTAACCATTGCTTGACTCTTCCATCGGGATCTGCCAATAACCGTTACGAAGATCCAGACTACTGATATATTTCGCGTCCCTAAGCCTGTCCAATATATGGTGAATCCGCGGCAACGGGTACGCATCAGGTATGGAAGGCGCATTGAGTTGGCGGTAGGCGACACACAGTCGCCACTTATCCGTCTTCTTCTTGACTAGCACTATGGGTGCGCTGTGTGGGCTACGAGATGGTTCTATACAGTCTTGCTTCAGCAGCTCGTCTATCTGTTCGTTGATGATCTGTTGCATCGCTGGATTCCGCGGGAAGTATCTTTGTTTTATTGGTCGCTCATCTCGCATGGTTATGCGGTGACTAGCTATATTCGAGATCCCCTGAATCTCCTCGAATCCCTGTAGTTCTGCACGCGTGCATCTGGTTGAAGGGTATTCCATTGGTGTTTCCTTAATTTCAGTGGAACAGTCGCCGCATTGAATGGTCGTTCCCATGAGGGCCAAAAAGTCGAAATCCAGGATTAGGTTATCCACTACTTCCGGCAGGATCAGGAGCGTAACGATGCAGCTCGTGGTCCCCAAAATTACTTCAGTTCTGAGCGCCTCCCGAACTATCTGCTCCTCGACATTTGGCAAGCAGATTCTTGTCTCCATTTTTATGAGGTTCACTGAACCATGTAACCTCCGTGCCGTCTGGCTACTCATAAAACTCCTCGTTGCTCCCGTATCCAGAGTGGCCTCCACTGATTCACCTGCGATTTCCCCCGTGGCCACGACGCGTAGTCCTTCCGTCCGGAGTCCCTCTCCGCCCGTTTCCCGGCTGTCTTCGACAGCATTCCCGTATTCTTATGTCCTTGCGGCTGCACTTCCAACAGAATAGAAGCGTCTCCTCTCGGTAATCGCGAGCGAAGTGTCCCTCTTGTCCACATCTTCTGCATGCTGCGTGTGGGTTTCTGACGTGGGTATTCCTCTCGTCTACGACTTGGCGGTGACAATCGTCACCTCGTACGTTCCCTCTGGGCCTGTTAGTTTCCACAGTTCTCTGTGATCTTTGCGGCACTGGTGCTTGTGCGTCTGCTTTCAAATTTTCCCAGTCGCCAGCCAGGTTTATCAACTCCTCTAGGCTGTTAAATTCGCCTCGCTTCACATAATGTCGCAGCTTATGATGGCTGTTGCGATAGATTCGTTCGAGCCGCTCAGCCTCGGTCTGATCGGCGTGTCGCATTAAACTTTGTAATGCCACCATATACTCCTTGAAGCTTTCTCCTAACCCGTGTTGTCGTTGCCTGATCTCATCGCCCAATCTCTCAAAGAAACGGGCCGGTAGGAAAAATTGGAGAAAATCGCGTTTAAATGATACCCATGTATCCCATCTTTTGTTGTTACACCTGAGCCACTGTGCCGCTCGTTGATCTAACAGCTCGGGCATTGCCTTGGGAAGGAAATTCACATCTACGTTGTACACCTCCGCCAGCTCCTCTAGTCTTTCTACGAATATCAGTGGGTCTTGGTCTCCGTCGTAGCTAGCCCCCCACTTCTTTATCAGATCGAGCATGGCCATCGAGCATGGCCATCGAGCTTCCCGTGTTATTTAGAGGGCCACTGATTTTGGGGTTAAAGTAATAGTAACCTTCTGGCATTGGCCCAGTGTGCTGTCGTTTAGCATGATATGATATGCCCTCGTTCGATGATTTAAATCGGAAGAATCCGCGTGTATATATATATATATATATATATATATATATATATATATATATATATATATATCTTTGCATCGGAAACATCTGTGGTCGACTGTACTGACTTCGCGAGGCGTCTCCTCGGTTGCCAGTGACAGTAGTCAGCGCGAGTGGTTGCTCGACTGCTCGGCTACATATATATGCACGGATCGGGTAGTACGTGGACCAGAAACCTACAAGACCACCTCACATATATATATACGTGAGCTCCTGAGGTCGTCGACGACGTAGAATTGACAAACAAGGAAAAGGTACGGTACAGTGGACAATTATCGTGGACAGTTTTACTAATCGGGAATATATATATTTGTGCCGGAAATATATCTGTGGTCGACTATATATATATATATATACAGTCGACCACAGATATATTTCCGGCACAAATATATATATTCCCGATTAGTAAAACTGTCCACGATAATTGTCCACTGTACCGTACCTTTTCCTTGTTTGTCAATTCTACGTCGTCGACGACCTCAGGAGCTCACGTTGGCTTTTCTGTTGCCGGGATCCCAGTCCCTCAATGCTTCGTTCTGACTTTGTGTGTTATGCGCATAGCTCAACAGCACACGTCCGGTCTGCTTGACTGTCACAACCCAAGAGAGCGATGCTTTTCAACCTGCATTGATTTCTAGTCTCTGCTTGTCTTGTCTTGTCTTGTGCTTCTCCTGTTTCTTGGTTCTCCCGTTGTATATGTTTATGGGCTTGGGTTGGCTGCTTGCTCTCCATGCTTTCCTTTACTTCCATGTTTAAGGGATGCAAATTAACAATTCACTTTCTTTTTTAAAATAAAAATACAATTAATTTGTTAATAAAGTACACAATAAAACTAATGTATTTATAACTACTTTATTTGTAGTATATGGATCCTAGTAGAAATGTGAGGTGGAATTCGTTCCGAGATTCCGTCATTACATACATAGCCTTAGTATCATTCTGATGAATATTATTATGTGTTTGTGGGTGTAAACTCATCACAACCGTTCCTTTTTTATGGTGAATTGGTGAAGACGTCAATAAAGGCTTATCTTTATTCAGTGGAAGGTTAAAAAACCTTTATGACGTTGGTGTAGTTGTAAGCATAATTGTAAAATACGTGTCGGTAAGTTCGGTCATTATTCCGCACATAAAACATCAAATAATAAAATAAAGAGATAAATTTCAAAAGTGTTGGGTTTCATTCTAGATAATGATAACAACTTAAATCTCCGCTAGAAGCGTTTAAAGTATGTTGACACACCTACTGATGGTTATGACGCAGTAACAAAGTCTTTCTTCTTAGAAAAAATTATACGAGAAATGCCAAAATGAGTAAAAAGGGGGTTTGGTATAGGAGCTTCACACTCAAGCTTAAAAATTTTAAACGACGTGTAATCACTAAAGGGATCGACGTCCTTCATCAATCGGATCGTCTGGTGAATATTCTGAGGTATCGGATTTTAAATCGATATCATCAAGAATACTTTTGTAATAGTCGTCTATTTGTATGCTTTGTATAAAAGAGTCGGTTTCTATGTATTTCAAAGTCAGTTATCAGAGCAGATCAGTTAAATCAGTGCTATCAGTAACTGTCCTAATCTGAAAATGTATCGACTGTTTTATGGAAAATGGTAATCGACTGTTTTATGGTGTTTTTATATTCAAATTTATTCATACAATTTCTTAAATCTAACAGTTGTTTTGCTTAATATCTATATTTATATTTTAGTTTATTATTTTGTTTGTAAATTGAAATTAATAAATAACAATATTTTTCTTATAGTTATTCCCCTATTGGCTGATATTGATTAATATTGTACTCCACATGACATATCCTTACGAGAGCCACTATCCCTTTCCTGAAACTCAGACATTTTCTTGCAAATCTGATAAATCATATTATTGTAGCGTTTTCGAACATAAGCGTTTCAATCCTTTCATTGAAGGTTGACTTTATTGTTTTAAAGTGCTAGTTAATCGGGATGCCAGCATCTTTTTTATGTTTATTGGTAATAATGTGATAAGTCCAATCTTTCCTCGAAACGTTCTCATTAAAATCGGAACAAATTGAAAAGTTTTCATTATGAATACGTTTTACTGGTGAAGCACAGCTTGGTTGTGGATGAAATAAATTTACATGTTTTTTCAGGCTATCGCTTCGGGTAAATTTAATGTTGCATTCATTGCAATCGAATGCTTGTTTTTCAGCATGTTTGTTTAAAACATGGCGTTTAAGGTTGCGATTTTTGGTGAAACGAACACCACACTCACTGAAAATGAATCCTTCCATTTTGAAAAGATTTAACTGAAGATGTTACACACACACACACACAACAAACAATAAGTACTTTATACGCTTATAGTATAGTATGTATACATAATTGTGTAATATAATATTTAGCGTTATAATCAGAAATTAACGATATCAAAAAGTTACGATGTCAAAACAACACCAACAACAAGAGCTACAACAAAATAAAAAGTTGTCTCCTTTTGCCTTCCAATGCCTTCATTAAAGTGCTATTAAAACATTAAATACAATTCAATTCCATCAAAATTCGAATCAAACTATAGTTCGATCTTAAGAAATTAAATTAAACAAGAACAACGCCACTACATCTGCAAACAATTAAATTGATAGTACAGCAAACACGAGTGTCCATATCGTGACTCAATCGCAAAGGCATTCGTATACTGGCTTAGTTTTATATAGTTGGTTAAAATGTAATCAAAATGCTCCTCTAGTATATTTTTCCTTGTGAGTTCAAAAAATTCATGAACTCGAGTTAAACATATCGGTATATTTACATGATTCATGTTGTTTAGTTAATAGTTCATTTTTTACTGACTTCTATTTATTCTATCACATAATTTTATAAAGTGACAAAAACTAACACATTACTTACGGTTGTGTACTAATCTAAACAATTAATTAAGCTAATTCCAAGAATTAAGAAATTATGTAAAACAAGATTTGAAATCTATGTATATACATATGCAATCATAAACTTCTAAGCAGTATAAGATTTCATCCAAAAATTCTTTGGAAATATTTAGGTTCAGTCATATTCCCTCCAAATTCCAGTCAAGCCACAGCTCGAACCCGAGCAAAAACCAACAACTACAACAAGAAAAACAAGGCGGGCATAACAATTCGCATATTCGCTCTTGCTCCGATCGGACGTGATTTTTCGCTTTGCGTTGCTTTTATGCTTTGTGTTGATTTAATGCTTTGCTCTGCTTGTGCTGTGCTAGTTGGCGAACGCGAGAATAATATCGCAATTGCTTTAAATAATCTAACTAGTGAAGTAGCTGAACTTAAAAGAATCATTTTTAATCGTTTTCAAAATAATTAGAAGCCGCTGATGGGATGAAGTTTGTTCTCAAGTTTCTGGTTTTTCTAGTGCTGGTGACGCTGTTGAGGCTGCGCTAACAGTTCCGTCGCGTCTTCGCCCCCGCAAACCGACAACAAAGATAGCAAAGAAAGCAGCTGGGAAAGTTACTTCTCATGTAATGCAAAGTGCTCGCTCTCAACTTAACAAAAAACCGGTTTCAAAGTCTGCTAAAACGGTTACTAATAATGATTCCTCTGATCTTGGTATTCGCTACGGATGATCCACCTGCTCCTGCTGTTCACCACGTCTGGACGACGATTAAAAGGAAAAATCCAAAGAGGCGCCAAATCATTTTTGGTAACAATTTAAACAGTGGTTTAGAAGTTATAGCAAACAAAAAATGGTTTAACTTGGCGAACTTTAAAACCACCGCTACGGCGGATAATATCATTGACTATGTTTGTGATACTTTTAAAAAAGACAAGATTCATATGGTGTGTTACAAATTGGTCAAGAAGGATGCCACTGTTGTATGTCGCATTCACACCGTCAAGGTCAAGTTCAGTCTTTAGTGCAAGCCAAGCATTTTGTTTGGGAAGCTCGAAAGCCAAGCTAGCAAGCAGCACAGTCTGCATGGTGTGGAAGCTAATTATAAGCTTCGGGCAAAGCTCTCGAAAGCCAAGTTAGCAACCAGCACAGTCTGCATGGTAGCAAGTGTGGAAGCTATCTGCCACCAAACAGCTTTTCTCGAGCTCAAACCAAGCAGCTTTCGGAATCGATTGATGAACCGTACGACCCATGCAATAGCTCGACGAAGCCTTCTAAACGACGAAAAACGGTCAAATCGTATCATACTACAACTTACGGCCAATAGCGAAAAATTGCAACGCAGCTCTTCTTCCTGCCCTTTACTGCATTCATTGACATCGACTATCTGAGACGGTCAGAACTCCTCGCGCTATCGCATAAATTCGGCACCTTTTAGCCATCGTGATGAAGGTTCGAGTACCACACGGTGTTTCGCCCGGGTGCCTCATCAGCAGTATCCGCGGCTGTAGGTATCCATCTCCATTCGGACACCTCTGTCGCAGCAAGTATTTCCGCTATCCTATGAGCTACGAAAGGTTTATACCGCCGGTGCTTTGAAGCGATCCACTTAAGAACTGTCTTGGAATCACTCCAAAATATACGATGCGTAACTCTGAGGCTATGTTCTTCAAGCACCGATTGCATCAGGCGGACTCCTAGGACTACAGCTTGCAACTCAAGGCGAGGCACTGTCATCATCTTCAAAGGCGCGCACCTTGTTTTTGCACACACGAAGGCGACTTCTACGTTCCCGCCTTCGTTTACGGATCTCCAGTATGAGACTGCGGCGAGCGCTTCCTCGATGGCGTCTACGAACGTGTGCAATTAAAGTTCCTTCGGCGATCCTTTGCTGAAATAGTGTCGAGGAATCTGTAGGTTAACCACCTTCTGCAAATCTTGACGCCATCTGTCCCAGGCAGCACATATACTATATAGTCTGGGAGAGGCTGGTCCCATCCTACGTCGTGTCTCCATGTTTCGCGCATAATCAACTTCGTGAGAATCGTAAAGTTGCCAAAAAATCCTAAAGGGTCGAAAACCGACATCGCGATGCTCAGCAGTTGCCTCTTTGTCGGGCCTTTTTCCCCTGAAATTACAGCGGCGTCCGTGATATGAAATTCCAGCTTGTATCGAAAGGCATCACTGCAAGGCTGCCAAAACATTCCCAATATTTTCTCTGTCAACAAGCCATTTTCATAAAGGTCTTTTTGTTGCGCAGGACTGCCTTCCAAAACTTCGACGACTTCAGGCAAATTAGAGCGGAAGTTGCGCAACTCAAACCCTGCGTCGCTGTGTATTAAGCGCACTTGTCTGACTATAATAACGGCGCGACCCACGGAATCAAAGCTATCGACGAAATCGTCGACACAGTGATGCTACAATATGGTTTCGATGGCTCGTGGATCATACTCGCGATGCCCTTCTGTATTTAGTGTTTTGACGTGCTGGGCTACGCAGGGTGAGCAAGCAGCTCCAATGGTCATCACATTCATCTCGTACACATCTATTGGACGTGTAGAGTCGCCGTCCCGCCACAAAAACCTCTAGGAATATCGATCTTCCGGCCGCACCAGCACTTGGTGGAACATTTCCTTTATATCGGCGCAGACAGCTACAGCGCCGACTCGAAAATTGAAAAGAACTGATGGCATCGATTGATATTGCTGCGGTCCCTTCAACAGGTGCGAATTCAAGGACACTCCATCAACTTTGGCAGCAGCATCGAAAACTAGCCATAACTTTCCCGGCTTGTTGGCATTGACGACTCCAAAATGGGGCAGATACCACGTCCTTTACAAAATTTTGTGGATAATAAAACCCGTAAGGATAGTTTGTTTCTTTAACGGAGTTATGTAGGATTTAAGCTTTTCAGAGTTCCACATTTCCATTTTGCCTGTCAACGCGAAGTGGGGTGTGTAAATGCCCAGTTAAAGCGAACTGATTAAAATCGGGAGCTAAAATCTACGATCTTTTTATTTACACACCCCGATCGAAGTGGGGTGTGTAAATGCCCAGTTAAAGCGAACTGATTAAAATTGGGAGCTAAAATCTACGATCTTTGAGTCGCTTGTTGAATAAAATTGGTTTCTAAAAATTAAATTTTATTGCAAGCAAGGACACTATTGTTTATTTTAAATGTTTTTTGTGGAAAATATAGAAGTGGTTATTCGTAGTCAGATACGGAACATATCCAGGACAGAGAAGACTCAATGGAATACGTGCCACAGTACGAAACGGAGAGTACGGCACAAGCACCGAAGGACATCCCGACGGAAATAAAGAAGCGGAGACCAGCAAAATTAACGATAGAGGAATATCGTAAGCGGCAGCTGGAGCAAAGAGAGCGAGTGGCAACTGCGACGCCGAAAACACCGCAACCGAAGAAGCGTCGTGGCGGTAAACTAGCGCAGGACAGGAAACGCCTAGCATACCTGAGGGCACTGGTACGAGAGACCACTAATCCAGTTCCATGGGAGACATCACGCAGAGCGCGGCAACAGGAATAAAGACTTCCAGGATGCAGAAAAATTATGCTTTAAGAATAGAGACAGTTGTAATAAATAATTAAGGAAATAAATGAATGGAATAAATAAATGAAGAATGGGTTTTTTTAATATAGTCGAAAGCTAACTCACAAGAAGCAGACCGCTTATTCATTTTATTAAATGAAATGAAAATAAGTGGATACTTGTTGTTGGGAAAATTTTACAATTTGAACGTGAAGCGAAACTCAAGAGTGGAGTCGGCGCCTGCTTGAGATCAGATTTCAGCGCACAAGTTACTGTGTTTTTTTATTGTTTTGCTCGTTAGCGCGTCAGAACGAAAGCGTTTGCAAAATTGTAAGCGTGGTCTTTGTTTTGTGGGTTTTATTTCGTTCGAATCTGAGGAGCAAGTCCAGAAATTCGACGCTCGCTTTAATGCAGCAACTGTCGATGGCCTTGATTTTATTATTCCAAAAGAAGAATTAGGTCAGTAGTAGCAAATAAGAGGATTGCTGATTGCTGCAGCTTTGCTAACTAGTCGGGTTAAATGCTACTTCATTGGAAATATTATATGTATGTGAGGGAAAAATTAAAAGAAAAGCAATTTAATTGATAGCAGAATCAGTGCAAGAAAAAGTTTATTTGGACTTGAAAAGAACCCATGAGGAATTGCAAAGAGAGCTAGGGGAGTTTTTAGCGAAAATTTGGGAGGTTCTAAAAATCACTGTAGCGAATAAAGATAATTGGGAGCTAATTAAAACAAGAATAGTAGAATTGGGTGATATTATGAAACTTGAAGAAGCGGATGCTATTGTAGAAGAGCTGCTGCAGTTTATGCAGCATGCATAAGGTGCATGCTAAAGATAAATAAGCAAGGTGCATGCTAAAGAGGAAGAGATAAATGAATGGAAATTGCAGTTCGCAGCATTAAAGAATAGATATGATAGCTATTTGGTTGATAGAATATTTCAGGAGGAATTAATAAAAAACGTGGAATCCGAAAACGAGAAGCTGAAGAAATTATTGAATAGAAAAGATTTAACAGGGAGTACGCTAGAGCCTCATTAACGAATGAATCCGCACAGAAGACAAGGGAAGATTTTTATCCTTAGAAGCAGCGAAGAAAAGAGTTCAGGAACTAAGAGAACAGAACAGACTGCTAAACCAGGAAATTTCGTTAGCCCATGAACAGACTCTCTATCATAAAGAAGCCACCCCTCCGAGAGCGTGTCAAATAGTTGACAGATCACGCTCCTTTCCTCTGGATTTCGCCGGATTTAAAGGGTGAAGTTTATAAATTTATACAGGGATGTAAGTTAGCTGCGAGAGAAGCGACGGCAGGAAATGTACAGGATTACATAGACTGCATTAAGCAAATTTTATATGCAGACGCATATTACTTGTTAGATCGCAGCGTTTCGCCAACCTAGAGGAGTTATACCTGGTGATAAAAAGAGCCTATCTACCGACTCTTTCCTTGGAATCTGTACTAACGGAGCTACGGAATTGTAGCCAATTACCTAACGAGGAAATTCGACAGTTCGCCAGACGGGTTAGTACCCAAAGGAATCACGCTATAGAAATTACAAAGAGTTTCTATAGGGGTGTCGGTGAAAGTGCGCTTTTGGGTATGATAGATTCGACAGCAAAACAGTCGTTTAAAACGTTTTACGTTTAAGAGACGCCACATAGAGGGTTTATATGCCGAGTGTCACTGGGAAAACCCTGGAAGAAATGATTGTGATAGCCATAGATACATTCAGTACTATACAAAGGAGTAGTTCCCTCTGTCAACAAGCAACCACACAAATGAGTAATATGAATTTAATGGATTCCCACATAAGACCTCCTGCGCAGAAATTTTGGAATTAATAAAAGGACAAGTAGTGCGAATGGTGAAGGGAAGAACAATTTACAGAGGAAGCATACGGTTATAGGAGCAGTAGATCTAAAAGTGCAAAACCGCGATGTGGAGCAGAATTCTTTTTGTTGAATTATAATTTATGCGATAGTGATAAACAAACTGAGACAGGAGTATCTAATTGGACTCAAACCCAGGCAAATGACGTGTTCATTTAATTACCTTGCGCGGAGGCTATAAATGGAAAACTCGTTTTACTGGTGGATACGGGAGCAGATACAAGCCTGATAAAGGAAATTTCGTTAAAGGATGGTACGATTGTAAATCAGAAGGATACGAAAAGGTTAAGCGGAGCATTTGGTGGATGCGTGACAAAAGGGGAATTGGATCAAATTTTAAATAATACAGATTTAAAAGTAATGTCAAGAACTATTAGAGTAGTTCCAGTTAGGATCAGGACGAATATTCCGGAGATAATAGTTCATAAGCAGGAAATTGTTCCCGGAGTGTATATGGGGGAAACATTAGCGAAGTTTAATAGGGACATAGTTTACGTTCCAATACTCAATTCAACAGATAAGGATGTAGAAATAGGCAGTGATTTTATGCCGGGGTTTTCTAGTTTCAGTAAATTTGAAACACCCCGTGCTAGTATGATAAATAGAGTGGGAGAGATAGAAGGTATAAAAAAGGTTAGAGACCTTGAAGAAGGAAATAGTATTAGACCCTAATCTAAATCCGGAGGAAATGAAATCAATGGAAAGGATCATTTCCAAGTTTCATGATGTATTTTTGCTAGAAGGTAATAATTTAACGTGCATAACGGTGTTAAAACACACAATTCCTACGGGGGCTGAACAGGCTCACAGGGAAGAAGTGAATAGACAGGTGGCTAAACTTTTGCATGACGGAGTAGTGAGACCAAGTACTTCTCCCTGGAACTCTCCATTGTTGTTAGTTCCCAAGAGTGGTGGTGAAAAGGGAGAAAAGTAGTGGAGACTAGTGGTGGACTACAGGAAACTGAATGAAGTCACAATCAAATAAGTATTTCCAATTCCGAGAATTGATGAGATTCTAGATCAATTAGGCAATAGTAGATATTTCACGACCTTAGATTTAGCTAGTGGGTATAATCAGGTGTTAGTGGATAAGAGGGATAGAGGAAAAACTGCATTTAGCACAGGATTGGGACATTTTGAGTTTAAGAGAATGCCGTTCGGGTTAACGGGCGCGCCTGCTACTTTTCAGAGGATCATGAATCGCATCCTCACAGGTCTCCAAGGAATAGATTGTTTTGTATATTTAGATGATATTGTAGTTTATGGTAGTAATTTAGAGCAGCATGAGGTTAGATTAGCGAAAGTGTTAGAAGCTTTAAGAATTAATAATCTCAAATTAAATATTAAGAAATGCCAGTTTTTGAGGCGCGAAGTCATGTATTTAGGTCATAAGTGCTCGGAAAATGGTGCACTGCCGGACCTACAGAAGGTAGAATGTGTTAAGAACATTTTGCCACCTAGGAATAAAAAAGAAGTACAAGCATTTTTGGGTTTAGTAAATTATTATAGGAAATTCATAGACAATATGGCAAGGATAGCTTTACCTATTAATAAGCTATTGAGGAAGAATGTAGTTTTTAAATGGTCCGAGGATTGCCAAAATGCCTTCGAGACGTTAAAACAAGCAATAACTTCACCAACGGTATCGACATACCCGGATTTTAGCAGGGAATTTCTGTTGACCACCGATGCTAGTGGCGAAGCTCTAGAGCAGAGAAAACGAGATGCGAAACTCTGCTTTCACAGCTGATCAAAATCGCTCTGACGTCTATTTTTTATTCACTGTTGAATTCACGTACACTGTACGTGAAAATTCATGTTGAAAAGCTTAAGAGCAAGCTCACAAGACGGTCATTTGACCATCAAGAATAAAATTTTTATTTTGACATGTAAAAAAAAAACAATTTGCGATAGGCAAAATTAACACAATTTACCGCAACAATGTTTCAGTCATTTTCACGATTGGCGAAAAAAAGAGTAAAATGTTTAATTTTCGCTGGTCAAATTAACGTCATGTGAGCTTCCCCTAAACTTCCGTGAATATTTCACCTCAGTTTCATATCCTGAGGTGAAACCACTCCCAGAGCAAATAAAAAGAAATATTAATTAACATTTCAGCAGATTTATTGAACAATTAGTGAATATTGAACAGCATTCTCTACGCACATAAAATAAATAATTTCTACTTTATGGTTTCTAAACCAATTAAAACAAAAACTTAAGATGATAGATAAATAATTGTATTATTAACATTGTTAACAAATAATTCTATTATTTTGCATTTCCACGCCACCCAAGAGGTATGCATTTCAGCGCGGTACTGAATTTTATATTATATAATTTTATTAATATAAATTGTTCAAGAACCAATCTGAGTAACAAAAATCGCGATCACATTATGCATTTTTAAATATCACCACATGTAAACAAAGATGGTGAAAACTTTTCTGGTCTAAAACAAGAGGTGCAGAAGAGAATTTATTCCCCCCCCCCCCTGTACCTAAAAACATTAATTTCAAATGATTTTAGAAAAAATTATAAATATACCTTAGCATTTCGGCGGTTTAAACTTGAACGACAATTTTGTCTACAAATTTGATTTGCAGACAAACCAATTTCGGCGTTGTGCCATCTTCAGTGTCTATTTCCGTTCTTAGTTTTTTAATTTCTTATAATTATCATTACAATAATGTAGGATTTATGAGGGTTGCTATTTTTTCTTCTTTTCTTTTAATTATCATCACAATAATGTAAGATGTATATGTTTGACGTTTTGAATTAACAACCCTCCTAAGTCCGAAATTGACTGCTACCATGCGCAAAAGAAAAGTACAGAATTCCGAGAAACGAGTACAGAATTCCGACTAATTTTGCCTGACTTCACTAACATCATCAAAAAAATCTAAAGAAATGTGCATGTAGTAGTGGAGAGTTACGCATCTCGTTATCTCTGCTCTAGGGGCCGTGTTGTCGCAAGGGAAAATTGGCGAGGATAGTCCGATAGCTTTCGCTAGCAGAGCGTTGAGTGACACCGAGAAGAAATACTCAACTATAGACATATATACAAGGGAATTATTGGCCATTGTCTGGGCCACACGAAATTTCAGAGCGTATATTCTGGGAAGGCCTTTTAAGATAGTGACAGACCACCAACCATTGAAGGGTAAAGCGAATTTGAAGGATCAGACTTCTCGTCTAGCTAGGTTTAGACATAAACTGTCGGAATACGAATTCGAAATTTTATATAAGCCCGGTAAGAAGAATTTGAATGCGGACGCATTAAGCAGGATTCCGCAGGAATTAATGGTATTGTTGACGTACAGACTCGCTCAAAAGCGAAGGTAAAGGAACCGGATGAGGTAGCCAGTTCATGTCAAAACTCACAGCAAGGGTACGCAACAACATGCGATGCAGAAAAGGTGAAATCTGATAATGTAGTACTGCTATCAGACCCTAAGGAGATAGAAACGGTAATGAGGGATTTCCACGGTTCACCGTTAGGAGGCCATCAGGGGGCAGTGAAGACTTATTTACGCATTAGGCAAGAATACAGGTGGCCGGCATGCAAAAACAGATAAAGGAATATGTTAAAACATGTCCCAAATGTCACGTCAACAAAAGTTCAAAATTGACGAAATGCCACTAGTATTAACAGACACGCCAGTGCGGCCCTTTGATAAGGTTTACATGGACATTGTGGGTATTTTACCAGAAACTGTGTCCGGTAATAAGTACATCCTAACATTTCAGGATGATATTTCAAAATTTATGACATGCACAGCTATTCCTGACGCTGAAGCAAGCACCGTAGCTAGGGCTTTCTATGACGAGGTTATAACGCGGTACGGAATTCCACGAATTCTAATAGGGATAACGGTACTAATTTCACTTCAAAATTATTTACCGATACTTGCAAACTTTTGGGAATTAAAAAATTACACACAACACCGTATCACCCGCAGGCCAATGGTTCATTGGAGAGAAGCCATAGACCCCTGGCAGAATATTTGCGGAGTTTTGCGAAAGTGGACGGTTCAAACTGGGATAGGTGGTTAACTGCAGCGATGCACGTTCACAACCACACACCCCATATTTCAACAAAACAAACAACTTTCCGCACTCTATTCGGTTTCGATATCGAGATGCCGACAAATTTGAAAAGAAAATGTAGTCCGGTATACAATGCCGAAGACCCAAATAAGATTTCAAAATTTCAAATACAGAGCGTTCACGAAATAGTGAGAAAAAATCAAGATAGGGCCAAGCAAAGAGCAAAGGAGCAATATGATAATAAGTTAAATTTAGTAGAATTTAAGGTAGGAGATAACGTTTTGATTAAGAATCAGACTAGGAAAAATAAGTTTTCTCCAATATGGTTGGGTTCCTACAAGATTAAGAAAATAAAGAGTCCAATTACTACGTTTTTGGAGATTAAGGGAATAGACAAACCCTTTCACAATAATCTCCTTAAATTGTATAGCAACAGGCATAGAGTGTAGGAGTGTATAAAAATTAAAAATTAGGATAGTAGCAAGTAATTTGTATATAACTATAGTATAGACAGCTTTTAGGTAAAAAATATGCAAGAAGAATTGGGTCATGTATAAGACCTACCCAAAACAGAAAGCAATAAATATATTGTATATTTATTTTTCTGTCTAACTTGCCCAAACAGGAGAAATAAATATATATTGGACAATACACTTACACACCAATTGGACAATACACTTACACACCAATAATACACCAATTTCTTAGAGATTTTCGGTATAGACCATCGTAAGGAAGGAAGATTTAATGTTTGCGCTCCAATACAAAAAGGGGGGGTTAGGGTACCATACTCATAGGAAAGAAAAAAAAACCTACTTACAAACTAACCCTAATTGTTGAAAAGAATAAAAAAAATATACACAATATACAAAAAAAAAAAACGAAAACACAAGAAAAATGTTATAGGAATTAATATTAAATAGAATAAGAAGAAATTGATTTTTTTTGGTGAATAAAATAAGAGAAAAAAATTAAATATAAAAAAAGTTAAAGAAAAAAAGAAAGAAAAAAAGAGCGGGGAAAAAAAAATTTACTAACACAACTGTATGAAACTAACCACTAACCTCTAGCTACATGCGTTTCAGTAAGCAAATACCTGCTTACTTAAACGCGACTTACAACATTTGTACAGAAAAGGGTACAAAATACCTCGTTGCTCTAAAACAGCAACGTCCCGGAGACAAATTTGCTTATTCAAACGAAAAAAAAGAATAAGGCTGAAATGAAAAAAAGAAGAAAATTATGTAAATAAATTCCAGAAGATTAAATGTCTTAAATTAACCAATATGATAAATTAATTGAATTTTAAGAAAATAGAAAATTGTTGCTCGAATAATCAATCAGTGATTTGCGTAATTTTTGAAACAAGATGTACCAATAAAACATATTGTAACCTATTTTAAGAACAAATTAATTTTTATTAACACATTTGTTAAGGATAATTATTAGAATACAGTAGATAATAAAATAATTTCAGTTGTTGAAGGTCCCCGTCGACCGTTGTCCGACAACGTTGAATCCCTTTTGCTGAGAATCTTCTCCCGATTACCGAGAAACAAGTCACCACTGTCGGTTCTTTCCAAGCTTTATTTAAACAGTGTCTCACACTTTTACAAACTCTTTTGACCAGCTCCGGGTTTCACACCTTTTGACTGTCACTCAGAACTATTTCCTGAACTAACACTTTTTAGACTGTCCTGATGCGCACAATATAATCAACTTCAACAGCTGTCTACAATTCTTAACACTCGCTACTTGACAATTTACCAATGAACAACCCAAAACCATGCCCTACCTCTATTTATACACTTAAACCCGGAAGCTTAAACACGGAAACATATTTGGTTAAGCTTTGCAGAAAAGAAGTTCTGCCCTCCAAGCTAAATGTAGAGGAGTTGGTTACCAGTTCCACGGTCAGTGAGCGAAATATCGCTTCGTTTGCTCAAACAGCGAACGGCCAGCGCGAGCCCGCTGCATATCTGAGAACTGCCTAAAAGTAGGCATTGTGGTACTCGTGACTCACAACATCCCTCCACCCCTAGGGAAAGGAAAAATTAATATCGAGAAGCGATGTTAATTTTTCCTCTACAGTGTACTTATGGGTGGTACTTTACTTAACTTTCAATAAGCAACATTATTACAATGAATATTCTTAATACTATTACAACGAATACTCTTAATACTATTACAACGAATACTTCCTTAATGTCTACCCCCGCTTCCTCGTCGTTACCGCCTTCCCTCAGAAATGGTCGCGTACTTGCAAAGTCGACCTCGTCCCTCGGCGAATAGTCACTTGGCAATTGCACCAGTTTTGTTGCACTCTGCAGATGGCATGCACGGCATCGCACTCTTGTACTGAATAGCTCAAAACGTTGCTAGAAGGATTTTTCGCAGTTGTCCCTTCCGCCTCAATTCGCGATCCAGATGACTATAGCCAAATATCCGTTGCCGCTCTAACAGTCTTGAACTGGTAAGGTGGTTATGTCGTCTCAGACTGCTCGGTGGAACTCTTTCTATTCGACCCCCTGGCAATCAACTTGCAACGTGGCCGCATGGTTTTCCCAAATTTCCGAAACCTTGTCCTTTCAACTAAAGACTATGGCGATCCTCCTGAATGGTTTCGCTCTCAAAGTTGGAAAGGAGCACATGCCAGAAAAACTCTTCGAGGTGACCACCTCTCGGTGCTGGAAGATGAACGGGGAGATTCTAACCAGAAATAACCGCCCAACAGGATACGATTACGCCGAACACGCATTTAACTGTTTGGACACCAATGGCTACCTGGAGATTGATTGCGTGCTGACTGTAAATCGCTGCATTAACACTACTGCCACTGCTACCGGTGAACTGCTGAGCCTCTGCCAATTCGAACCTCCGCTCATCTGTTCCTTCGCCTGCTCAACTCCCAATCTATCTCCATACCATTAGACTTAAAATAATACTATAGCTACGAATGTATCCCGACTCTAATATAATGACCACCACCAAGAGTTATTTTCATATTAATGCTTAATATACTAGCGGACTACCCCGCTAAACAATGTCAAATACGTTACCATTACAATACCTATCAGTGAAAAAATGACAATTATAAGATGAACATTAATTACAGCTCAACCAGTTATGAGTACGCTCCCTGCGCGTGACTTTTGTGAAACTAGCCTAATACTACATTGAGTTCAGATACAATATTCCCCTTGCTTTTAAATATTTACATAATAGTTTTAATCTAATAACATATTTACAACAAAAATCCATTCGGCTCAATTTGCCTGCCCATTTGCCCTTAAAGAATTCGTTTCTAATACATTGGCATTGAAATTTTATTATACCTAAATTTACTTTGTTTTTAAATTTTACTATACTCAAATTTTCAAACATATTTTATTATACTTAAATTTACTTCTATCTGACCCACATTTGTATGTTTTTATTTAAACGCAAATTAAACTGCAGCGAATTAATTTACCTCGGGTTTTCGCTGATTCAGCGGTTCTGCGCAGCGAAAACCCGAGCTGTCGCTAAATCGTACCATGGGCCACGTGCCACCGATCTTCGCGAATTAAACGCTTAAGCGAGCAAACTCACTTGGTCGCTGAAATGCTTTAATAGGAAATATTAAGTAGGAGCCCCCAAAACGGCGCTCCTGATTTTCGGCATAGCTGCCAAATCGCCCGAAATTTTCATTTAATCAACTTCGGCAGTAACACTGACATTTTATCGCCCCAAAATTTCCAATAAAACGCCGATTTCGCGTTATTCGCTATTTCGAGAACACTTCCGCGTTGAAAATTTCAGGCTGATTTTCAATGGAGTGGAATTGCTACACTACAAAAAAAACTTGAATCAACCCCAAAACTCCGATTTACAGTTTGAGCTTGCTTACCATTCGTATATTTACCTATACGAAATCCCCCCTTGCCGTTTCCTCGTGTGTCGCAGGAGGAGGATATGGCCCTTGAGTTGCAACCCCCAAAGGTGTTGAACCCCACGTAGACAACCCGGAACTACCTGAGAACGTTGGACGTCCCAATTCCGCCAGCCCCGGTGCACCCGTGGCAGCTCGAAAACCTGGAAACCTCTCCCTCGCCAACCAATTTGAATCATGGTTAAACGTATTTAGCCTGATAACCGGCATGGGTGGTGGGACGCTACCCTTTACCTTGATCCTTCGACATCTCCACCACACCACAACCACCACACAAATTACCACTAATGCCCCAACCGATCCCCCTGACACATCCGCCACTTTCTGACGTATCTCTCCACTGTTCCTCTTTTAAATCCGCTTCCAGTTCCTCCATCGCCTTTCCACCCTCTCCTATCCTGTTCCGGACGTCCAAATGCTCCGACAATAGTATCGGCCGTAAAGTTTTATTCCCACCATTCCGACCCGAACTCACGCCCGAAGCTACTACAACATCTATTGTTCTGAGTAAATTTTTATAATTAAGTTCATGTAACCCTATGTTCAGTTTTTCCGTCCTATCCAATGTTGACTGTAACACTACATGTTGGTTGTGCAAAGCATACCCTCGCCCCAGCGTCAGGTAGCCGAAACCTTCCATCGTCAAAACTGATGACCTGCCCTCGCAGACCTGCCTGAAATGTACGGACTTTCGTAATTTATACAGCCAATTATTACTTTCTCCTAACCTCACCATCAACTCCTCACCAGCCGGTACCAACCTCTGCCTGCAGACACCCGCCTCAGTTTTAGCCTGCTGCAACAAACTTACCTCACACAAGGGATAGCTCGCCGTGAGATACCTCCCGGAATCCTTGCACAAAAGAATTCCATCCCTACTTGGCGATATTAAAGACACGTCGTGAAGGCTCTTGCACTGCCTGACCTCCTCGCCTGTTAGACTTACAAGCTTCGTTTGGTCTTTAGACTCTGCAATATAGTCAGTTGCTAATTCCGTTATTGCATCAAACTCTGGGCTGACAAACGCTGGAACTGGATACATTCTGTAAACCGTATATCTGGTGTCGTCGGGAACCGGAATCTTCACCACCACGATCAGTCGGTGCTCCTCCGGAAACGCTTTCACTTCCGCAGCCCTGTGCACATTGAACGCACTCCTGAACACCCAAGAAGCCTTTCCCTTCACCTTCAATTCCCTGAACATGGTCGTCAATGTGGTCGTATTCAAAATCGTTGGATGAATCCTTCCCCCGCTCAAGTCATCTATTATGGACATTTCCAGAAGTACCCGACCCTGAATTTCCATCAAACTCGCTTCCAATGCGGTTTGCAATTGCAGAACTTGCAGAACATCCCCTATGGCCTCTACCCCTTGATGAGCTACCACATTTATATTATTCTGCTTTAGAATCGTGTCCCTCAACTCCTTTTGCAAATTCTCCACATTATCTATTGTCTTCATCAACGGCTCAGTCATCAGTCAACTCCTCACTCTGGGACAACCCCTGTATTATCTTTTCGTGCCGCTCCAGCGTGGTCATTACCGCCGCTACCGGTTCATTTATCCTGAGGCACACCTTCTTTATCAGTGCTGCGCCCCCAGATCCCTCAACGAGCTACACATATCCATCGTCCGCTGGTTGTAGTCAGCCAATCTCGATAGGATCTTCCCGAAATCGGTTGGCATGGTCCACACGGTCCATGTGTCCCCACAAAAGATAGCTCCACCAGCGTCGAAATATACAGGCGTTTCCGCCAACCGCTGTGTGGTGGTCTCTCCACCAGCCCTCGACAATGATTGCCAGAACCAATATCCTCTGCCACTTCATCCTTAAAACATAAAAAAACCGCTGTGTGGTGGTCTCTCCACCAGCCCTCGACAATGATTGCCAGAACCAATATCCTCTGCCACTTCATCCTTAAAACATAAAAAAAACTATCATTACCCTAATAAATTTCAAATTCATTCCTACTAGCCAAATGAATACAATTCTTGAATGAATGGCCTACTCATTAAAAATTTTGAGCAGGTTTTTTTACATTTACTTTTAATTGAAATTGTTGTGGTGACTGGACTGTTGACAGAAATTACTTGGTATGGATCCGACCAGATAGGTGAAAACTTACTTTTCCTGGTCTGATTTTTCACTAAGACCTTGTCACCTACCTTAAAAACAACAGGATTTAACTTGCTATCATATTGCCTTTTAGACAACACCTTCGCCTTCTCCTGGTTTTGTCGAGCTATTTCATGCGCTTTTTGGATCTGATATTTCTGAATCTTCGAGGGATCGTCCGGATTATACACCGAACTGTACTTACGTTGCATGTTGGTTGGCATTTCTGAATCAAAACCGTATAAAGTACGGAAGGGTGTTTGTCTAGTCCTAGTATGTTATGCACATGGGCGTATGGTTATGCACATGCATCGCTGCCGACAACCATTGGTCCCAATTGGAAACCTCTTTAGCGAAGCTGCGCAAATATTCCGCTAGCGGTCTATGGCTGCGTTCGAGTGAACAATTGGCCTGGGGATGGTACGGAGTGATATGCAACTTCCTAATGCCTAACATCTTACAAGTGTCCGAGAATATTTTGGAAATAAAATTAGTACCATTATCCGTTACTAACACTTTTGAAACTCCGTAGCGAGTTACTATCTCGTCGAAAAATGCCTTGGCTACTGTGCTCGCTTCCGCATCCGGAATTGCTACGCACGCCATTAGTTTTGAGAAATCCTGAAAAGTGAGTATGTATTTATTTTCTGACACAGTCTCCGGCAAAATACCTACTATATCCATATACACCTTTTCAAAAGGACGCTTCGGTGTATCAGTTAACACCATCGACATTTTCGTAAGTCTCGAACTTTTATTCGCTTGGCACTTCGGACAATTCCTGACATAATCCTTAACTTGTCTTTGCATACTAGGCCACCTGAACTGTTTTCTAATGCGCAGAAATGTTTTTACCGCGCCTTGATTGCCCCCCAAAGGTGAATTATGGAAATCTCTCAAAACCGTTCTTATTTCCTCCGGCCTTGTTAAAACTGCCGCCTTGTCAACCTCTAGACCGTTTTCACTGTCCATATCGCCTGTGGTTGTCTGCGTGTTTCTTGGCTCCAATTGGTCCTCAAGCTCTTGCGCTTTAGCCTTAGAGTGAGTCTGTACGGCAATAATACCCTTGTTTTCCTGTGGGATTCTGCTCAAAGCGTCTGCATTCAGATTCTTCTTGCCGGGCTTATAAATAATCTTGAATTCATACTCCGACAATTTATGTCTAAACCTAGCCAGGCGTGAAGTCTGATCCTTCAAATTCGCTATCCCCTTCAAGGGTTGGTGATCCGTGTACACTTTGAATGGCCTGCCCAAGAGATACGCTCTAAAGTTCTTAGTTGCCCACACTATAGCTAAAAATTCTTTTTCAATTGTGGAATACCGTTTCTCGGCTCCATTCAATGCCCTACTGGCAAAAGCTATTGGCCTGTCTGCTGATAAGCAAGTACCGGTGGTGAAATTATCGCTTTCTTCAAACTTTTAAACGCCTCTTGACATTCATCTGTCCATTGGAATTTGACTTCTTTTCTCAATAATTTGTTAATTGGCAACGCGATTTTTGCTGTATTTTTAATAAACTTCCTATAGTAATTTACTAACCCTAAAAACGCTTGCACTTCCTTTTTACTCTTTGGTGGCTTTATATTTTTTACACATTCCACCTTCTGTGGGTCGGGGAGTGCACCCTGTTCTGAACACTTATGACCTAAATATACAATATCTCGCCTTAAAAATTGACACTTCTCTGTGTTCAATTTTAAATTATTCTCTCTAAGAACCTTAAAAAATTTACATAACCTATCCTCGTGCTGCTGTAGGTTTCTACCGTAAACTACTATATCATCTAAATAAACAAAACAGTCTATATCCTGAAGTCCAGTGAGAATATGATTCATTATCCTCTGGAAGTTTGCAGGCGCTCCAGTCAACCCGAATGGCATTCTGTTAAACTCGAAATGTCTTAGACCCGAGCTAAAAGCAGTTTTCTCCCTGTCCTTTCGTGAATTAAAACTTGATGATATCCACTAGCAAGATATAGAGTCGAGAAATACCTGCAGTGTCCCAACAGCTCCAGAATTTTCTCAATTCTTGGAATCGGAAAGACTTGCTTTATAGTTACTTCGTTCAATTTTCTATAGTCAATCACTAGTCGCTATTTTTTCTCTCCATCTCTTGAGGCTTTCTTTGGCACTAGTAGCAAGGGCGAATTCCAAGGAGATTTGCTGTGGGAGACAATCCCGTCATCTAACATTTTCCCCACCTGTCTATTAATCTCCTCCCTATGCACCTGTAGAAGCCTATACTGCTTCTGATTAACCGGAGGCTGATCCCGCAAGGTTGGTATCTCGTGCTCCAAAACGGGCGTGTAAGACAGTTTATCCCCTTCCAGAAGGAAAATATCATTGAATGCTGCGCACATTCTCTCTACTGAGCTTCTTTCCTCCTTATTCAAATTTTCATCTCATCGTAATTTACCTATAAGTGTGCTTATTCTATCCCTAACGTCTATCTCCTCTATTCTACTTAACGCACCGGTACCCGGTGTTTTAAACTTATTGAAATCAGTAAACTTTGGTCTAAAGTTACTGCTAATATTTACATCCTTATCCGTTGAATTTAACACTGGCATATAAACTGTATCCTCTTGTACATTTACCAGTGTCTCTCCCATATATACCCCTGGCGTAATTTACTGTTTATGTACTACTACCACTGGAATATTTATGGAATGGAATATGGAACTATTCTTATTGTCTGTGCTAATACTTTGGCTCTCTCTCTCTGTAAGGGTCTTCATCTATTGCTTCCTTTGACCTCATAATTAAAGTCCCAACACTCTCTCTGACTCCTCTTAAGAATGTCAACTTTTTAGTAAGGTTATTTATAACGGATCTATTCCACAAGTAATCCCTACTAACTATGCCATCCCCTGGCACTCCGTCCCCTGAAGATACCACATGTAAAGCAAACTTAATGCGCTTATTGTCATTATGGTGAACGAATACTAAACCTCTTGTGGTCACGCATCCACCGAATGCCCCACTAAGGGTTTTAATTTCGCTAGTGTCCACTTCTAGCGAATGACTTAGCGCATTTTCCTTAACCAGGCTTGTGTCCGCCCCTGAGTCCACCAGTAAAATGAGTTTTCCATTTCTTGCACCCGTGCACGGTACTTCAATGAACACATCATTTAAAGTGTCTGGGCGGCCCTTCTGCCTGTTGTACCCCGAGTTTATTCTTCCTGCATCCCTTCCTGCTTGTAGTCTTATATAATTTTTGGCATTTTAACTTTTCTTGCTGCCAACTTTCGAGTAAAAACCCTTCACCGTTTTCATTGCGCTTTTTTGCAACGAATGTGAAAACGTCTTGCGATTATTCCATAACCTGCCACAACAATTAAAGACCAATATATTTAATTCCCCAATAATATCTTTTATTATAGTCGCGAGCAACAAAAGCAGAATGAAAATGTGTGTAATGCTTGCACTTAAACAATAAGCAAAAACTCCAAACGTATCCACTGACTCAACGGCCGTCGGACTCACTGTTTTGTTGTCATTTACTTTTTGTTTCACTTCCGTCTCCAATATCTTGCTGCCCGCATCAACTTTCTCATCGTTCATTTCTGGGAAAAACTTATTTAACATTTCTTCTTCAACTTCTTCAATATTTTTTATACTCTTTTTTGGTCGACAGTCCTCAACCTTCTTACAACAATCAGAGGAGGACGGTTCAACAATCGTTTCCGACGTCTGACTCGCTGTCCCCATGATGTGTGGCCTAATTTTCCTTTTCTTTTCGGGTTCCCAGCTTAACGGCCTTGGCTGGGCCCCTGCCAGTTTCCCTGAAACGTGTCCCAATTTCGCTTAGCTTGGCAGTCCCTCACAAAATGCTCGGTTGCAAAGTGGCATTTCAAATGATTGGCAGACTCGTCTGTAAGTTTCCCGCGCTGGTTAAACCTACCTGTGTTCCCGATATTCTCCGATAATTGTCGGTTTCCATTCATCGAGTAGTGTCGTGACCGCGGTCGAGGGTGGATGCTGCTACCCACCGCAGTGCAGTGTTTAGTGTGCTCGCGGGAAAAAACACAACCAGATATAAACAAATATCTTCCAAAATATAAAAAGTCACAAGTGCAATAGAACTGGATATAATACAGTGCATTAAAATATAACATTAAACATTAATAAATTCACAAAAACAATAATACAAAATAACATAACCAAATAACATAAATAGATAATCAAACAGAATGCAGAGAACCAAGCGAAGGGCTTTTTTATGCTCTCCGCAGTAAAGCTCAGCATTTCATTTCTTTCTTCTCCTCCTCCTTCTTCCTGCTCCTGTTAGGTGTGCAGGCGGCTGTGAGTGCACCGTGGGCTGAAGCGTGGCAAGATAAAGGCATAACACTTATCTTGTCGCGTTTTGCTTTGCCTGCAGTGTAGGCTTGACCGCTTGTGCAGCTGACTTTATAACTCTTTACAGTGGGTGGCGATGACAATATTTCGTATAGACTCCACAAATGTGCGTGGCTTGAGGGCGAATTTCTTCGCGGTCTATGCGTATGTTTCTACTCACCATCCTCATATAATGGCACTAGGTGAGACCCAGGTGTCTGAGGGTGCAGATACACTGGATTTTCACTTGCCTGGATATTACTTACTGCCATTATTTTCATCCCACAGAGGGCTCGCCTTATATATTCGCAGTGATGTTGCGTACCAGTGTCAGCAACACCTTTGCACGACGGATGCCGAATTTAGCTCCATGTGGGTTAAGTTCAAAATCCAGTCGAACATCCTGCACTTCTGCTTCATTTATAGAAGCCCGTATGTTGAGTTATTTGCTGAGTCTAATAATTTGACTCAATTAGTGAAGGAACCAACGCACTTTCCCTGCGTTGATGGACAAAACCAAAATATTCTGGACCTTTTCCTAACTTCACATCACAGCAAGTATGATGTGAATGTTCTTGCACCTCTTGGTAATTCGGACCACGCTACAATTTCTGCTACCTTCCCATATTCTAGTCTTCAATCCGCTCATCAGTCAGCACCGAAGCGGACAGTGTGGCTTTATGAGAAGGCTAATTGGGATGCGCTGAACTCCTTTTTCAGCCGTTTCAATTGGCAATTGTGTTTCAGGGATAGAAATGTGGCGGACCTGGTGGTCCCCACAAGCATCGAAGCCGCGAGTCGTTGAACGCAAATTAGCGCAAATTCGGTTTGGGTTTCATTGCCCGCATTCCACATTGTTGCTCATCGCGGAGTGCGATAACGATCGGCGACAGTCATCTGATTCGCTTCAGGCTGTAGCCTGGCGCGCTCATTGCTGACGCTAACGAACGTCGGCGCTGCGATTTGAGACGGTGGAGTAGCTACCCGCCGCCTTGACTCATCAGTGCATCGAGCTCGCTTTCGTCTATTGTAAAGACGCAGCGTCAGCATGCGAGCGCTGGCCAGCGCAGCTCTCCTATCGTTAGCGCTGACGTAGGAGGGTTGTTTATAAGGCCCAGCGCGATGCATCGTGGGGGCATTGCAACAATGTGGAAGTACGTGACCATCGGTCTGTTTTCGGCGGCCGTCTTGTATTTCGCGGCGAAATATTTTCTGCAGTGGTGGTGGTGGCATTCCCTCTGGGATATGCTGCCAACACCATAAAACAGCGAGCGACTTCTTTGAAAAGTTAGTTCAGTTTTCGGCGTCAATCCAGCGACTGATCTCTCGGCGACTCGCGGCTTATCCAGTGTATATATTGACTTCACAAAGAATTTAGTGGTAACACATAAATGTACATTTCTTGTAAATAAAAACACAATAAAAATACAAAACCACAATTGGTGACCCCGACGAGTGAAGTGAACATTTTATGATACAAATTGTGAACGCTTTAGGGCAGTGCGTCGCGCTCTTAATTATCGCGATAATTTTACGGTTAGTGAAGGAACAAACCGGGCACGGACAATGTCAGAAGTGAAGGATGACTCAGCGGCGGCGAGCTCGGCGAAAGATACGGCCACCGTGGAGGCCGCAGCGAACAGCGACTCAGGAGCCTCGGCCGGAGCGACAGCGGCCAATGCAGGTATTGGGGAGCAACCACCGGCGAGCGACGAGGTAAGCCGTATCACAATTAGAGTTCCTCCCTTCTGGCAGACGAACCCGGAGGTCTGGTTCGCGCAAGTAGAGGCGCAATTCGCAACCGCGCGCATTTCCTCGGACGTAGCGCGCTTTAATCTGGTGGTCGGCGCCATGGAAAGTCGTATCCTGGAGCAGGTGTACGACGCGGTTACGCAGCCACCAGCCCGCGAGCGCTACGCGAACCTCAGGAAGCGCCTGCTGGAGCAGTTTGGGGCCTCGGAGCAGCAGAAACTGAAGATATTGCTCGCAGGGGTCGAGCTGGACGGCAGGCGACCCTCCCAGTTGCTCGGTGAGATGCGGCGGTTAGGCGGCGCAAATCTAACTGACCAATTGCTCGACAGCATGTGGATGAGCCGTCTCCCACGGCATATCCGCGCGATCCTACAGGCGTCCAGCGGAGCATTAGAGGAGAAGGCGAATCTTGCGGACAAAATCGCCGAAGTAGCTAACGAGCCCGGTAGCGAATCTGCATCGCTTATGCAAGCGGCGCGTCCAGTTGACGACATGCAGCAGCGAGTGCAGCGCATCGAGTCAGCACTCGCTTCGCTCAACGTTCGCGAACGACGCGCACCGACATCATTCGAAGCTGACCTACGGCGAGTTGGGCTGCCAGCGGAGCACGAAGATGCCGCGCTCTATTGCGGTGGCCGTGGCAGGGCGCCGCAACCACCGAAGACGGTGACGTACCGTAACCGGTATCACAGGTCCCCCTCGCGCACACCGTCGGCGCATGAGAAGCGCCGCGACGACGACCTTAACTGGGGGCGAGTCATCTGCTGGTATCATCACGTCCACGGAGAGCGCGCGAAGCTATGCCGGCCTCCGTGCGATTTCGCAAAGCCAGCGACCCAGAATGGGCCCCGCCAAAAAAACTGAGTGCCCCCATATTCCGCCAGCGGGGGCTCGTGAAGCGAGCGTAGTTAACCGAGTTTACGTAAGGGACGCAGCAACAAAGAAGCGATTCCTCGTAGACACGGGTGCCGACGTTTCAGTATTACCACCAACGCAGCACGAGCTGCTCGATCGACCTGATTCTTACCAGCTTTACGCAGCGAACGGAACGCCCATTTTTACGTACGGCCGGAAGCAAATCGGGCTCGATCTCGGGTTGCGACGAAAATTTACATGGGAATTCGTAATAGCAAAGGTCAAAGCCCCGATATTAGGGATGGATTTCCTGAAGCACTACGGGTTGTTGGTGGATGCGAAGAACGACAAACTGATCGACGGAGTGACGAAACTGGAATGCAGCGACACACCGGCGGACGTTATTGAAAGCATTTCAACAGTTAGCGACAACGCACCTTTCTCCAGTTTGGTTCGAGAATTCCGCGACATTACCGTGATGCGACCCTCAAGCGGAGCGAGCAAGTCAGACGTCACGCATCATATAGTTACGCAGGGACCTCCGGTTTACGCGCGCCCCCGGCGCCTGTCTCCGGAGAAACTCGAAGCGGCGCGGGAAGAATTCCGCTATTTGTTGGAAAAAGGAATTTGCGAGGCATCTGACAGCAGTTGGGCGAGTCCGTTACACATGGTAAGGAAGTCCGACGGATCCTGGCGACCATGCGGCGACTACCGAGCGCTCAACGCGATCACCGTTCCCGATCGCTACCCAATTCCGTACATCCAGGATTTCACACATATCTTGTACGGAAAGCGTGTTTTCTCCACCATTGACCTGCAGCGCGCGTATCATCAAATCCCAATCGAGCCCAGCGACGTCCCTAAATCGGCTATTACGACGCCTTTCGGGTTATTTCAGTTTAAATATATGACCTTCGGGTTACGAAATGCGGCGCAAACCTTTCAGCGCCACATAGATAATTTGTTGGCAGGCGAGACGGCATACGCATTCGTTTACATCGACGACATTTGCGTCGCGTCCGAGTCATGGGAGCAGCATGAGCGGCACCTACGGCGGATTTTCCAGCTGCTGCGCGAAAACGGACTCACGATAAATTTGGCGAAGTGCGTCCTCGGGCAAACGACGGTGAAATTCTTGGGTCACACGGTCTCCAGCGAAGGCATTCTACCGAATGATGAGAAGGTAAAAGCGATCAACGACTTCAAGAGACCAGCGACGGCCCGCGAACTGAAACGTTTCCTTGGCATGATAAACTTCTACCGTCGTTTCATTCCGCGCGCGGTGGAAAGCCAGATGATCCTGCAGAGTTTGATGTGCGGCAACCGAAAAAACGACGTCACGCGAATCGAGTGGACATCTGAAGCGGTAAATGCTTTCGAAATGTGCAAGAAAGCGTTGTCACAGGCGACCATGTTGTTCCACCCCGCGCCGAACGCGACTTTATGCTTGAATGTCGACGCGTCGGATACAGCCGTAGGGGCGGTCCTACAGCAGCAAGTGGGTACCGAGTTGCAACCGTTGGGGTTTTACTCGAAAAAACTGACTGACGCCCAGCGAAAATACAGCACCTACGATCGGGAGTTGACGGCAATCTATCAGGCGGTGCGGCATTTTAAGCATATGGTCGAAGGCAGACAATTTACAGTTTTTACGGACCACAAGCCTTTGACGTTCGCCTTCAAGCAGAGCTCGGAGCGGGCAGCGCCACGACAAGCCCGCCAGCTCGATTACATCGGTCAGTTCACGACAGACGTCCGACACGTAGCGGGACGAGACAACGAGGTGGCCGATGCATTATCACGAGCCCAGTCGATCACTTACGCAGGCGACGGCATCGACTACGAAGAGCTCGCACGGGAACAGCAGCGCGACTCAGAAATTTCGGAATGGTCCGGAGCAACGAAAGCAACGTCAACGCTGCAGCTTCAGCCCCTCACACTTCCGCAATCGAATACGACATTAGTCTGCGACGTAGCACACGGTAAGATCCGACCTTGGGTGCCCTCCCGATGCAGGAAATCGGTCATGGAAAAGATGCATGGACTAGCGCACCCGGGCGCGAAGGCAACCATTGAGCTCGTGCGACAACGTTTCGTGTGGCCAGGCATGAGCAAGGATATACGAGAGTTCGTCCGCTGCTGCGGCCCGTGTCAGCAAAGCAAAGTGCAGCGTCATAATCGCGCGGAGGTGGGCAGATATGAAGGCCCAGATGAGCGATTCGAGCACCTAAGTATCGATTTAATTGGGCCGCTGCCAGCGTCCGAAGGATACCGCTACTGCCTCACCGTGATCGACAGATTCACCAGGTGGCCGGAGGCAATTCCGCTTACCGACATATCGGCGGAGAGCGTAGCGAAGAACCTCATCTCAGGCTGGTTCGCGAAATTCGGGATCCCGGTGAGGATTTCAACCGATCTCGGACGGCAGTTCGAATCCGAGCTTTTCCGGCAGTTGAACGAGATGCTCGGCGTGCAGCATTATAAAACGACACCATATCACCCGCAAGCGAACGGGATGATCGAGCGCTGGCACAGGACGTTGAAGACAGCGATAATCTGCTACAAGCATGACGAGTGGAGCGAAATATTACCACTCGTGCTGCTTGGGCTGCGCGCAACATTTAAAGAAGACATCGCAGCGACACCAGCGGAGTTGGTTTATGGTACGACGCTCCGGTTACCAGGCGAATTCCTGATGCCCACGCCATCGAAAATTTCTAAGTCCGAGTTCGTAAAGGATTTGAGACGCAGAATGGCGAAGGTAGCGCCAGTCCCAGCCGCGCATCACGACACCACGAGAGTCTTCATCCAACCAGAACTCAGTACGTGCTCACACGCCTTCGTGAGGATCGACAAAGTCCAGCGACCGTTACAGCCACGTTACGAGGGCCCCTTCCGCATCCTTAAGCGCAGCGAGAAATACTTTACGCTAAGGCTACGCGGAAGAGCTGCGAAGATCGCCATCGACAGGTTGAAAGCTGCGTACACTACTAGCGACAACAGCGAGCCGGCGAAACCGACGACTTCAAGACCAGAGGGCGCAGAGAAGAAGACAAGAAGCGGCCGGCACGTGAAGATTCCGGCGAGATTTGTGCTATCGCAAATGCTTTATTAGGGGGGGAGTACTGTGGCGGACCTGGTGGTCCCCACAAGCATCGAAGCCGCGAGTCGTTGAACGCAAATTAGCGCAAATTCGGTTTGGGTTTCATTGCCCGCATTCCACATTGTTGCTCATCGCGGAGTGCGATAACGATCGGCGACAGTCATCTGATTCGCTTCAGGCTGTAGCCTGGCGCGCTCATTGCTGACGCTAACGAACGTCGGCGCTGCGATTTGAGACGGCGGAGTAGCTACCCGCCGCCTTGACTCATCAGTGCATCGAGCTCGCTTTCGTCTATTGTAAAGACGCAGCGTCAGCATGCGAGCGCTGGCCAGCGCAGCTCTCCTATCGTTAGCGCTGACGTAGGAGGGTTGTTTATAAGGCCCAGCGCGATGCATCGTGGGGGCATTGCAACAATGTGGAAGTACGTGACCATCGGTCTGTTTTCGGCGGCCGTCTTGTATTTCGCGGCGAAATATTTTCTGCAGTGGTGGTGGTGGCATTCCCTCTGGGATATGCTGCCAACACCATAAAACAGCGAGCGACTTCTTTGAAAAGTTAGTTCAGTTTTCGGCGTCAATCCAGCGACTGATCTCTCGGCGACTCGCGGCTTATCCAGTGTATATATTGACTTCACAAAGAATTTAGTGGTAACACATAAATGTACATTTCTTGTAAATAAAAACACAATAAAAATACAAAACCACAGAAACATAAATGCTGCAGCAAAATTGGTAGAAAATATAATTTTATTTGGTATGAGGTCTTTTATAACCAATAAAAGAATTTCCATTAAACCAAAAGACCATTCCTGGTTTAATGCGACTTGCAGACAAGCAGTCAGGTCTAAAGAGGAAGCATTTAGGAATTGGCGTTTAAACAAAACTGCTGATACTAAATTGCTGCGCAATCAGGCCAGAAATAGGTGCAATGCCACTCTAAAGCGCGAAAAAGTTATTTACGAACAGCGCCTTAGACGCAGAGTTCTTGAATACCATAAGGGTAGCAAGAACTTTTGGTCGTTCATGGGGAGAGTGAAGAATCAGACGCGGTCGTCCATTCCAACTCTCCTCAATGACGATCAGATCTTCACTCACTCGGTTGATAAGGCAAACTTATTAGCCAAAATGTTTGCTGAAAACTGCTCTCTTCCTGAGAGTAGCCAACCACTGCCCGCGGTGGATGATGTATCTCATGCTATGCCTCAGATGCATTTTCGAACGCGAGCTGTTAAAAGAGTGCTTGCAGGCCTCAACGTAAATAAATCCTTGGGACCGGATGGCATTTCAGCCCACGTGTTGAGAAAGTGCGCCTCAACACTCTCTCGCCCATTGCGCAATCTGTTTCATTTATCGTTCACTTCAGGAGTCTTTCCTACTTCCTGGAAGATTGCCAATGTGCAGCCGGTTCCTAAAAAAGGTGAGGCTACGAATCCTGCCAATTACCGGCCCATAGCAATCTGTTCAATGCTCTCCAAAGTTATGGAGAGCGTTATAAATTTTAACCTGATGAAGTATCTGGAGAGCAACCAATTGGTCAGCGATCGCCAGTACGGCTTCCGTGCTCACCGCTCAACAGGCGATTTGATGGCGTTCCTCACTGAGCGGTGGAACAGTTGTGTTCAACAATTCGGTGAGAGTAAGGTTGTTGCTTTGGATATCTCCAAGGCATTTGACCGAGTGTGGCATAAAGCACTTGTGTCTAAACTGGCTGCTTATGGTGTCGGTAATACATTCACTCGATGGATATCGAGTTTCCTCAGCGGCCGTTCTATTCTGGTTGTGATAGACGGTTTTGCTTCCTAAGAGCACTCCATAAATGCTGGAGTTCCGCAGGGTTCGGTCCTGTCTCCTACACTTTTTCTCATTTTTATCAATGACCTTCTGTCATTGACATCAAACCCCGTCTACTCGTTTGCTGATGACAGCAGCATTTGTAATTCATATTCATTCTCCAGGCGTCCCTCTATTCTGGAGATCACTAGAAAACGCAGAAATATGAATGACACACTCCAATCCGACCTTAACAAAATCCATGAGTGGGGTCGATTTTAATGCGCGGAAGACCCAATGCAGTTTGTTGACCCACAAGCGTCTGGCGGGCGACAACTTTCCACCTTTAAATATGGGTGGTGTAAATATTAATGAGTCGGAGGCTCTTGATGTTCAGGGCTTGTCAATACAATGCGATCTTCGTTGGAACGATCACATTTTTGATTTGTCGAAAGAAGCAGCCAAGTGCTTAGGCTTTTTAGAGCGGTGCAAGAAATACTTCACTCCAACCGACCTTCGTTGTGTCTACACCACTTATATCCGGCCGAAAATGGATTACAACTCGCATATTTGGTCGGGAGCTTCGAAAACGTATCTTCAGCTTCTGGACCGTATACAAGGTCGTGCGATAAAACTTATAGGGGACAGTAGGGTATCCAGCTCTATTGAAACCTTGGGATGTCGTCGGGATGTGGGGTGTGTAACCTTATTTTAATGGTAATTGTTCATCTGAAGTAGCCAGCCTGATTTCTTCGGTTCAGGTATTCAACAGATCTACTCGGCTTTCCAGAGCGGTGCACCCCTTTTACGTCTCGATCCCATACCAACGCACTACCCACTACCGCGAGAATTCGTTTTTCGGTCGCGCAGTTAAGTTGTGGAATAGTCTCCCTGCGCATGTTTTCCCACCCACTTATAACGTCAATGCTTTTAAAAGAGGTGTAAATCGACACTACTCCCACTTTTCCCCTTCCCACTAACCTTTTCCCTTCTAAACCAACGAATGCTTTGCATGGATAGGGGGCATCCCCTGAGTTTGGTTCTATCTGCTATAAAAAAAAAATCCGATTTCCTTGCCTAAGTCTTGGTGATTGCATGAATTCCCGTGGTCCCGTCCGGTAATTATTCCCGCCCGTAGCGCACTTCACTTCTGACGAACTTGAACACCTTCTCATGTCCATATATTTTACACTCCTGGCAGAAAGGCGTGTTATTTCGCGTGATGCAGTCCTCTCTGGTGTGTCCCTTCTTATTGCAGAAACTGCAGGTCACGTTAGCCTCTAATGATTTCTTCCCAGTATCATTTTTGTTCCAGAACTGTGCCGACGGGCTCACAGTTTTCCGCTGCGCGAAAGAGTTAGCGTCACCGCGAAATGCTGCCTGTTGCAGTGTTGGGTCCACCCTGTTGCTACCCCGCAGCAGCGCTATATTACTCATCTCTTGCACTTGCTCTCTAATCGCATATTGATGGTTTAGCTGCCTCAGGTTACACTGGTGAATATCATGGCGAAACCTCACTGCTTCCTCTACCGAATCCTCCAAGCAATTTGCTTTTGACCTTAGCATGTGTAACCTTAGCGTCGGTTCATTGAGACCCATTTTGAAACACTGTACTGCCGATCTTTCGAAATCCTGCATTAAGCCCGTGCCAGCTTGGTCCTTGTACCTGATCCCTATAATTTCTTCCGCTAGCGACTTTAACGCGTACAACCTCTCTGCATATTGCCTCACATTTTCCCCTGGCAATTGACAAACCTGTTGAAGTTCTAACCGCACTGTGTCTAACGAACTAATCTGCAAATAACTTTTTCGTATCGTCGCGCAAAATTGCTCAACTGTACTGAATTTCCTAGATCTGAGCAAACTATACGCGTTCCCATGCAATCTCTGCTTAATGCAAGGTATCAAATATTGTCTGTTTCCTTCCTCAATACCTTGAACCGCCAATTCGCACCCGTCAATGAATCTATATACTTCATTGCACAAATCTGGGGAGGGTGTTCCCGAGAACAAATGTACTAATTTGTTCACTACTTTGGCCACTGCTTCTATACCCATATCTACGCCGGTTTTACCCCTCGGGATCGTAAAATCTGTTGAAACTACTGACGGGCGTCCCAATGGATTCTTGTGAGGCAGAGTTGTGTCTGCTAAAAAATTCCTTCAACTCCTCTATTCTCCTGTGGGCTTCTTCTAGAGAGTCAAAATCTTCCCTGCTTCTTCGGTTTAGAAATTTCGCGAGAAAATTTTCAGAAATTCCCTTTTCTTCCACCAACCTTATCAATTTCTCGTTTTCCTCTTCAACTTCCCTTACCGAACCACTTTCTATTTCTCTCTCTACTAATAAGTTCTCGTATCTCTTTTTAATGGCTTGAAATTCGTTCCTCCAATTTTCCAATTCCTTTCGCGCACTTTTATTCTTACTATCTATAAGGTTTAGTAACTCTTCTAGAATTGCATCTGCTTTTTTTACCTTAGAAAGCCTGCCTAAGCCACGAAGTTTTTCCTTTATCAGTTCTAAATTCTCTTTATTACCTACAGTACACGCAAGACTACCCCAAATTTTTTCTACAAATCTATCCAATTCTCCCACCAAGTTTTTATGATCTCTGCTTAATTCCCTTAACTGAATTTCTATGTCATATGAGGTATCCATAAAAATTTGCACTGTAACCGCTACTATTTCGTATGCTTACCTTTTTTTCTCTTTAGGTATTTTTAGGTACCAGCCTTCACTGAACTAAACACAACTCTTCTGTTTTTTTTTTAACTTCCTTTTGTGCAAGCGACAAAATAAAAAGGAGAAAAAACAACCGACTGAATGTTTGCGCACAGAAAAACGAACCCCAAGCAAGCGCCAGTAGCTGCACTCGAATTACGAAACTTGAAACCCCCGCAGAAAAATTCGCATACTGATTGATTGCGCTCGCGTCTTAGACATTTTGTATCTTCATAGCAAACACAATTACTTTTTTTTTCACACTTTTTATTTCATTTACCCCAATAATTTCAAAAAGAAGAACAATGCTAGTAAAAATACTTATCCCCCCGTAGCCAGACTCAGCCACAGGATTACGGCTAAAAGAGTTTTGCCTTTACCCGTAAGCTTTTTTTTTTGTTAGCTATAATTCCTGAAACAGCAATACTAACTAATTGTAATCGCTTACCTTATTTGCACGATCCTCGGTTCGTATTAAAAAATCCGGCTGCGCCAATAATGTTTAAGGTCCCCGTCGACCGTTGTCCGACAACGTCGAATCCCTTTTGCTGAGAATCCTCTCCCGATTACCGAGAAACAAGTCACCACTGTCGGTTCTTTCCAAGCTTTATTTAAACAGTTTCTCACACTTTTACAAACTCTTTTGACCAGTTCCGGGTTTCACACCTTTTGACTGTCACTCAGAACTATTTCTTGAACTAACACTTTTTAGACTGTCCTGATGCGCACAATATAATCAATTTCAACAGCTGTCTACAACTCTTAACACCCGCTACTTGACAATTTACCAATGAACAACCCAAAACCATGCCCTAACTCTATTTATACACTTAAACCCGGAAGCTTAAACACGGAAACATATTCGGTTAAGCTTTGCAGAAAAGAAGTTCTGCTCTCAAAACTAAATGTAGAGAAGTGGCCAGCGCGAGCCCGCTGCATACCTGAGAACTGCCTAAAAGTAGGCATTGTGGAACTCGTGACTCACAACACAGTCTTATATTTATCGATACGAATTCTGGAATTAACTTCTAATTAGATTCTTAAAAGATTTCTAAACAATTGGAATGTGTAAATTAATGGTGATAACGAAATAAATTATATATACTTTGTAAATTTATACCATAGAGTATAAATAGTTAAGGAGAATTACAGAACAACAACAACTGCCGCGACATCAAATGCAATAGCGGAACAACACAAATAGCAAATAACGAGCATGATCTAGATCTCAGTAGCTGTGGAAATGAGTAGCAACACATTTTAAACATGTGAGAGAACGAGAAAACCGACGATTCCTAGCAGCTGTTAAGCAAAAACAATTGCTCGTGTAAAGAGAACGAGAGTAAGAAATTTTGTGGGACCCAGGCTACTGAAAGCTCTGCGGTCCAGAAAAAAGGGACTTTTAGCGGTCTATATGTTATGTGGTTAGTGATGGTAGCAAGTGCGGAAGCCACCAAACAGCTTTTCTCGAGCTCAAATCGAGCAGCTTTCGGAGTAAATAAAATTAGCCAAAACAAAAAGTAAAGAGCAAACGCGGAAGAATTAAATCGTTCCCAATTTAATTGTGCCCACGTTAATATTGGCAAATATTAATATTAAGAATTTACTATTGCAAAGAAGTGGAATTGCGACATACCGCGCAGACTGCCGCTGCATTGAAAGAAATAAAAGGAAATTAAAAGAAGAACCAGGTCTTTCATTGGGAGGATCCGTTTTCAGTAGGACACCACAACACCATTCTTTCTGAGTTAAACAAGATTAGCTTCAAGTTGGGCGTTGATGAAGCTTTAATAAGACCAAATATGCGAGTTGTACTCCATTTTCGGACGGATATAAGTGGTGTAGATACAACGAAGGTCGGTTGGAGTGAAGTATTTCTTGCACCGCTTTAAAAAGCCTAAGCACTTGGCTGCTTCTTTCGACACATCAAAAATGTGATCGTTCCAACGAAGATCGCATTGTATTGACATGCCCAGAACATCAAGAGCCTCCGACTCATTAATATCCACACCACCCATATTTAAAGGTGGAAAGTTGTCGCCCGCCAGACGCTTGTGGGTCAACAAACAGCATTGGGTCTTCCGCGCATTAAAATCGACCCGATTCGCTTGACCCCACTCCTGGATTTTGTTGAGGTCAGATTGGAGTGTGTCATTCATAATTCTGCGTTTTCTATTGATCTCCAGAATAGAAGGACGCCTGGAGAATGAATATGAATGACAAATGCTGCTGTCATCAGCAAACGAGTAGACGGGGTTTGATGTCAATGACAGAAGGTCATTGATAAAAATGAGAAAAAGTGTTGGAGACAGGACCGAACCCTGCGGAACTCCAGCATTTATGGAGTGCTCTTCGGAAGCAAAGCCGTCAATCACAACCCGAATAGAACGGCCGCTGAGGAAACTCGATATCCATCGAGTGAATGTATCACCGACACCATAAGCAGCCAGTTTAGACACAAGTGCTTTATGCCACACTCGGTCAAATGCCTTGGAGATATCCAAAGCAACAACCTTACTCTCACCGAATTGGTGAACACAACTGTTCCACCGCTCAGTGAGGAACGCCATCAAATCGCCTGTGGAGCGGTGAGCACGGAAACCGTACTGGCGATCGCTGACCAATTGGTTGCTCTCTAGATACCTCATCAGGCTAAAATTTATAACGCTCTCCATAACTTTGGAGAGCATTGAACAGATTGCTATGGGCCGGTAATTGGCAGGATTCGTAGCCTCACCTTTTTTGGGAACTGGCTGCACATTGGCAATCTTCCAGGAACTAGGAAAAACTCCTGAAGTAAGCGATAAGTTAAACAGATTGCGCAATGGGCGAGCCAATGTTGAGGCGCACTTTCTCAACACGTGGGCTGAAATGCCATCCGGTCCCGAGGATTTATTGACGTTGAGGTTTACAAGCACTCTTTTAACAGCCCGCGTTCTTAGTGCGCTTCCAAAGCTACTTGAGAGAATAATCACCCATCAAATTTCAAGGAGTGTTAATGCGCTGATCTCTCCAGATCAACATGGATTCCGAGCCGGTCAACTACAAATTTGTTAGAATTCACGTCGAAAACTAATAAAAGTTTTAAAATGGCAAAACAAACTGACGTTGTCTACACTGACTTCAGTAGAGCGTTTGATAAAGTGAACCACAAGCTACTCATTATAAAACTGAAATTATTTGGTTTTTCGGAGATACTGATAAACTGGATTGATTCCTACCTTACTCATCGCACACAATTGGTATTATATAAGAATTCTATCTCTAGTGAATTCAGCGTTACATCTGGAGTTCCACAAGGTAGTCATTTGGGACCTTTGTTATTCTTGATTTATATCAACGATCTTCCGACAGTAATTATTAATTCAAACGTACTGATGTTTGCGGATGACGTCAAGTTATTTTTATCGTATAAAAATGAGCATGATGCAATGCTTCTGCGAAATGATCTTATCTCATTGCTTGCATGGTGTAACGTAAACTGTATGAAGTTGAATTTAAAAAAGTGCAAACAGATGACATTTGCGCGCTCGAGTCCATTAATTTTTAATTATAGTATTGACGATTATAAGCTCGATAATTTGGACTCTGCTGATGACCTAGGTGTAGTCTTGGATCGCAAACTTCGTTTTCACACTCATATAAATCTCACATCTTGTAGAGCCGCCAGTGTACTTGGCTTTATAAAGCGCTGGTCCAAAGAATTTGATGATCCCTATATCTCTAAGATATTATTCACTTCATTGGTTCGACCTCTCTTGGAATATGCCTCTACGGTCTGGAATCCAAGTTTCAGGTGCCATATTTCGATAATTGAATCGGTACAAAAACAATTTCTACTTTTCTGTCTATGGAATCTGCGTTGGGATCCCGCATTACGATTACCATCGTACGCTTCTCGTCTTAGGTTAATAAATCTACCATCTCTCGAAAATCGCAGAATTATGCTCAACGCTATGTTTATCCTGAACCTGTTCTATGGCACCGTTGACTCTTCAGATTTATTATTCAACATCTATATAAATGTTCCTCGTCTTACATCCAGAAACCATGGATTTCTCCATCTAAGTTTTTGCCGGTCTACATCCCTCAGAACGAACCATTAAGGAGAGCGTGTGCAGATCTCAATTATGTCTTTACGAGTATCACTTTATCAGATTCAATTACCTTAACTAAACAAAAAATTTTAGCATTCTTATCAAATTAGTTCATTCCTCTTATTGTCTACAAAACTATAAAGCCATAATGGTTTAGTTTTTCACTTATGTTTAATGTTTAAAAATCACGCGTCGTGTTTTGTTCCAGTTTTCAGTTGTGCAGTTAACTTTAAATGTTAGATGTCTTCTAAAATGATTTCTACCAAAATTTGGGTGGAATAAATATAGGAATTTATAAATATATTCGCTTCATCAGAAGTTGTGGATTTTTGACCTTGTTTGGGACCACTGTGTAACAGTTTGTTTGTAGTAATTAGTTTCAAAGCGAAGCCTTAAGATATTCGATCGAAATTTGGAAAATATGCTTTCGACTTTTATAACTTTTTTCTTTATGGCAGATGAAACCAAGCTCCTGGGATGCCCCCTATCCATGCACAGCATTTGTTGGTTCCGAAGGGATGACAGGTTATTGGGAAGGGGAAAGAGGGAGTAGTGACGGTTTACACTTCGCTTAAAGGTTTCGACACTGTAAGTGGGCGGGTAGACATTCGCAGGGAGATTATTCCACAATCTAACGACGCGACCGAAAAACGAATTCTCACGGTAATGCGTGGTTCGTTGGAACGGAATCGCGACATAAAAGGGGTGCACCGCTCTGGAAAGCCGAGTAGTTCTGCTAAATACCTGAACCGGAGGAATCAGGCTGGTTACTTCAAAGGAACATTTACCATGAAAGTAACGGTAAACTAATGATACACACCCTACATCACGACGACGCTCCAAGGTTTCAATAGAGCTGGATACCCTACTGTCCCCTATAAGTTTTAACGCACGCCATCGGGCACGGTCTAGGAGCTGAAGATATGTTCGCGAAGCTCCCGACCATAAAGGCGAATTGTACTCCATTTTCGGACGGATATAGGTGGTGTAGATACAATGAAGATCGGTTGGAGTGAAGTATTTCTTACACCGCTTAAGAAAGCCTAAGCACTTGGCTGCTTCTCTCGACACGTCAAAAATGTGATCGTTCCAGCGAAGATCTCATTGGATTGACATGCCCAGAACATCAAGAGCCTCCGACTCATCAATATTTACACCACCCATATTTAGAGGTGGGAAGTTGTCACCCGGCACACGCTTGTGGGTCAAGAAACAGCATTGGGTCTTCCGCGCATTAAAATCGACCCGATTCGCTCGACCCCACTCCTGGATTTTGTTAAGGTCGGGTTGGAGTGTGTCATTCATATTTCTGCGTTTTCTAGTGATCTCCAGAATAGAGGGACGCCTGGAGAATGAATATGAATGACAAATGCTGCTGTCATCAGTAAACGAGTAGACGGGGTTTGATGTCAATGACAGAAGGTCATTGATAAAAATGAGAAAAAGTGTTGGAGACACGACCGAACCCTGCGGAACTCCAGCATTAATGGAGTGCTCTTCGGAAGCAAAGCCGTCTATCACAACCCGAATAGAACGGCCGCTGAGGAAACTCGATATCCATCGAGTGAAAGTATTACCGACACCATAAGCAGTCAGTTTAGACACGAGTGCTTTATGCCACACCCGGTCAAATGCCTTGGAGATATCCAGCGCAACAACTTAAGTTGCGACATTTACTATTATGACGTAATATTATGCTTAAGTTCTTTACTACGTCCAACCGAGGTGGTTATTAGAAGTGTCATTGAAGTTCAATGTGCAGAATTAGTTCCCATTAATCATCATAGGAAAGTTTTCTAATTTTAAAAATTAAATGTCAAACAAACGTTCCGTACCACTATACCCTAAAAAGGGAGTTGCAAGTTCAAATAATTCATACTGAGTTCAAAGCCTATCGAGAATTCGACTCCAACTTGCGAATAATCTCCTGGATTTTTTTTCCTGCCGTCGCATTTCGTAGTCGACTGACTTGACATGAAAAAGGTTACAATTAGGTTATTTATATTAATAAAACTCTTGGAATGACATGTGCGGCAAAGCAAGCAACATCCCGATTATGTATGTATGACAGGGCAACGTAATGATGGTCATTACTCATGTGGAATGATTATAATACCAAAAAATATTAGAACTCATGAGAAATCGGACTTCCAATATTTGAAGTCATGAGAAATTTGGCCACCAGATCCAGAAGGTGTTGGGACTTAAGGCTAACTTCTAGTAATCTCTACTCAACACGGCTTAAGTTGTGAACTCATTGCTTATTGTAAGGTTGAACAACACAGCCTGAATTTAATCATTAATGTCTCAACCGCTAATTTCATTCTCGACCAACTCAGATGTAATTTGTCCAAAATATGCCGCAGTTATACGTAAACAAATACCCAGGCTCGTACGCTCATACATAGTTGCAGGCCAATAAAGTACGGTGGAAGTCTTTATCAATCTAGCAGGACGAATTCGTATTTTACGGTTTTATCGATTTCACAATTGGTTAGCCAAATATTTTGAGACATCTTTTTTAGACTTTTAAAAGAAGAAGTCTTCTTATTTAAACTTATTGATGTTGTTCTTCGTGAACGCAAGACCTCTCGACATTGTACATAATTATGTACATAATTCATATCGCCGTGATAATGACGAGCGGATGTGGATATTCTGCATATAGGCAACATGCGGCACTGTGCTATGGTCAGATGTTAATGAGTAATAATAGTATCATATATCCCTTGTCAAAGCCATTTCGACTCTTTATGTAGAGGGTTAGCCGAGCAGTAGATTGCGACGAAGCCAACCGAATATGTGGTTTTGCACATTTGCTTGTAAAACATTTGCTTGTAAAACATATTACTCAAGGAGCTTTGTTGTTTTCGTTGTTGCGGCTTGACCATGAACATTGCTACTTGTGGCCAACACTGTGACCGTCTAACCAGGGTGAAATTACGGTGGCACCTATTTAGTTTGCTCATTTATATCTAATATGTAAGAGATAATTGATGTTTAATGGTTCTTGGTATTTCTTATATAACTTCCCGCGGGTTTTGCAATTTTTAATTTATCTTTTTTAATTGTTATCTCTTTTTGTTCTTTAATTTTTACAATTTAAATATGAACTTGTGCGGGTCGTTTGCATTTACAATTCTTCTAGTTACAAACCGCTTTCGTTGTCAAATCGGTCTCAGCTATGATCACCTCCCTCCGATCACCCCGTAACTAAGTGATAAGATTTATAGCCGTGCTGTCAAACTTTTCCAAAACGCTTTCATGTGAACCGAAGTTTATTATATGGAAATGAAGCAGACACTCAGATCTACACATCCGATTTTACAACATTTGCTATGACCTGTTCCGCTTTGTAAAAATTGTCTTTGTATTAAAATTCTCGTGAAAAAACAAAATCGTTCTTAATTATACCACTAACCACATAACATATAGACCGCTAAAAGTCCCTTTTTTCTGGTCCGCAGATCTTTCAGTAGCCTGGGTCCCACAAAATTTCTTACTCTCGTTTTCTCTTTACACGAGCAATTGTTTTTGCTTAACGGCTGCTAGGAATCGCCGGTTTTCTCGTTCTCTCACATGTTTAAAATGTGTTCCCACTCATTTCCACAGCTACTGAGATCTATATCATGCTCGTTATTTGCGTTCGTCATTGCATACTCATAATTTGTGTATTTGTTTTTTTCGATAGCAGAACATTTCTGTTTGCATTTTTGTTAAGACTTTTAGCGGTCTATATGTTATGTGGTCAGTGATTATACCCTACCCCCGAAGGGAGTAGGTTCAGTTTGTTCTTCCGTTTGTAACGCAGAGAAGGAGACCAGATAGATATAGAAACGTATATATTCTTCCTCAGTATCACCTCCTGAATTGATTTAGCCCTGTCAGTCCGTCTGTCTGTCTGTCGGTCTGTCTGTCTGTTGAAATCACGATTGAGAGAACGAAAAGAGATATCGCAATGAAATTTGGCACAAATATTCTTTGTTATGTAGAGCACCTCGTTATGTAAAAGCACCTCGTTTAAAAAGATGTTATAATGTGAATAGCTTATTGATATGTTATGTTATAATGTGAATAGATATTGAGATGTCATTTTATCACGATGTATCGGGAAGTTTTACCAATAAGTTTTCCTGAAATGGGCGTGCCACGCCCACTTATACAGAAGTTTTCAATATCCAATAAAAGGTTCAAAATTTTAATACGTGATTCTATCCAGCAGTATCTAGAGGTATTACAAAGATATTTTCCCAAAATGGGCGTGGTCCGCCTACTTATACATAAGTTGTTAAGTGGCAAAATTATAATTTTTTTAGTTACTCGGGTGTAGGGTATTTAGATTTCGGCCAGGCCAAACACTTTTACTTGTTCAAGTTACGGTTATGTTGTGAGTCACTAGTACAGCTATGTATACTTTTAGGCGATACTTTTACTTGCAATGTGCATTTTTTCCACGTTGCGTTTTCTGTTTCATGGCCAATTCATCGAGTTCTCGCTGGCCGCTGATGAAGCTGTATTTTGTTTACTGTCCATGGAACTTGTAACCCATGTAACCGTGGAACTTCTACAATTAGTTTTTGGGAGCAGAATCTTTTTTGCAGTAACTGCAGATTGTTTCCGTGTTTGAGCTTCCGTGTTTAACTGCAGTATTCCAAGAGTCACGGTGAATCGTTAAACGATCGTCTCAAAAAAGTCACTACGTCGTAAACGAGGCAATCCAAGAGTCACCTAGATCGTCTCGTCTTGACATTACGTTGCTGTTAAGGTAGTTTTTATGTGGGGAGATTTTCACTGGAAGGTTTGTACACAAGATAAAATTTTCAGTGTTAGTAGATAAAAAGTTTATTATTGTGATTGTGGTGAATAAATGAAAAACTTATAAAATTGTTCTTTTTTTGCGAAATCATATTTATAAATGTAGCTAAAATATAGAATAAATTTAGCAAATTATGTCTAAAATAATAATAATGTTATTCTAAATTATTTCGCTTAGATGGTAGCATAAAATATTTGCCATTGCTTTTTCTGTTTGAGACTTTCCACACTATAGCAAATTGTAAGCAATCGAAAATTCTAAACGATTGTAAACAATCAAGTGAAGAAATTTCGTGCTTTAGTTGGAAAACTTAGTTCGCATTCGCCAACTATGGGATGCATCAAACATTTTTTATTTCAAAGAGATCTCAACCATACTAATTTATTCATGCCTACCTACAAATTCGTCTATTAAAAAGGAATAAATTTCAAAATTAACATTATTATTTATAACATTTATTGATTTCTTTTTTAATATCACTTTTATAAACGAGAACGAAGAAAACGAGTAAATAGAAAAAGTGTTGTCTTCGGCCTGGCCTGGCCTATACCCGAGTAACTAAAAAAAATTATAATTTCGCTACTTAAAAACTTTTGTGTAAGGACCACGCCCATGTTTGGCAACTATTTTTGTAATGTCTCTAGACACTGCTGGATGGAATCACGTATTAATATTTTGAAACGTATATGGGATATTGACAACTTTTGTATAAGTGGGAGGACCACGCCCTTTTGAGGAATACAAATTGGTAATACCTGTGGATATCTCTTGATAAAATTACGTGTTAATATCTTATACAGTTTACAAGACATAGAAAACTTTGTTATGAATGGGCGTGGCGAGTCAATTTTTGGCAAGCTTATTGGTAATGCTTCCGGATATATCGTGATAAAATTACATCTCAATACCATTCATGAGATATTATCAACTTTGTTATAGCACGCCCTCTTTTTGCAAAAATTTTAGTAATGGCGCTTTATATACCGGAATAAAATTATACCTTAATATCTCGCACGGTTTATGCGTGCCTACTCCCTTAGGGTGTAGGGTACAAAAATAACTATATAGGTGATAACTAATAACTATAAAAGAGATATAAAATACAATTTATAACAATTGAATTGATGACTTTGAATTGAAATCTTGCATTTTTATTAGAAGACGACAACTAAATTGCGATCGTCTTTTTTGAGACGAGAAACAAAACGCTATCGGCTCTTAGATTTCCAGAAGACGATAAGAAACTAGAGAAAAGGTATTGATATGTTATTAGCCAAGAAATTATTTAGTGTTAATGAAGTGCAATATGATAGCCAAGAAATTATAGTTAAACTTTAGCTGCTTAATGTTAGTGAACTGTAATATGATTTGGTAATAAATCTGGGTTGGTGTTGTAATGTTAGGGTTGTTAAACTTTAGCTGTGTAGTGTGCTGTGTAAGTAGTACTTAAAACCATAAGTGAATAAATCCAGAAAAAACAGTACAACTGTCTTTTAAATCTACGCGAATTGATCTTCACAAGAAGGAGTAACATCGGTAGTCCCCACGAGGACATAAGGTAATCAACTGGTCGGCGAGAAACATAGAACATTATTTGGCTCAGCCGGACCTACACGAACCAAAGATAGTTCTATTCAGGTAAGATTCTAGTTGCCTACCAATACAAATTATTGGCGTCTAAATACATGAGATATTCTCATGGATTATCAAAATCCCTCATGTATTTGTTGTTCTTTGAATAACGTTTTGCATTGAACAATGCCATCTCATACCTTTTTGCACAAAAAGATGCATATCTATTTCTGTTAAAAGCTCCAGTTCTTTATGTGTTGTTTTTAACATTGCGTCCCATGATAAACCTGGAGCAGTATAGTAATGACAAAAATCTCAAGATGGTAAATATTTTTAGAGATTTTTCTGAAATTTTCAAAACATCTGTTAAAATAAGTATATCTGTTTTCAAGTCCAGTTCCATGTATTTCAGTAACGCAGAACAATGAAAAGTCTGACAAACTTTTTCTGCGTGTTCGTAATCAGCACATGAATACTTGGTATATGTTAATTTATTGATAAAATGTGTGCGAGGAGAAAGGCTGGTTTCTTGGAGGAGATAAACTGAATTAATGCAGTTATATGGGAATACACCATTCCTTTTGAGTATCTATATTCACTTTGTTATTCCGTTAGTAACCCAGAGAAGGAGAAGAGTTACATATGTTGTAGGAAAGTATATATATTCCTGCTCAGGGTCACCTCCTGAGGCGATTTAGTCCAGTCCGTCTATCTGTCCGTTGAAATCACGACTAGGGCAAGATGGTGAAATTTGGCACAAATATTCTTTATTATGTAGGAAGTTTGGGATTGGAAATGGGCGAAATCGCTTAACAACCTACTTTACATACGGAATGTAAAAGCACCTCGTTTTTAAAAATGTTATGAAGTGAATATCTCTTAAACCGTGTGAGATTTTTAGGCATAATTCTATTCTCTTAGAGAGATTACCAAAATGTTTGCCTAGAATGGGCGTACCTTATAAGCATTTGTTATCGTAATATAAATTTAACGTCTTACAAGCTGTAAAAATATTTATTAATAAAAAACCTCATCAACAATAAATGTTAACTTTTTGTTTTTTTAGCTTCGGCCTGGACGAAGACAATATTTTTACTTGTATTTTACTAAAATTGAATTAAAAAAATTAAATAAAAATAAAATTGAATCTGAAAAATTTAATTAAGAAAAGAAAAAGAGGCAACTAGAAATTATTGTTGTAGTTAATTTAGTATGAACTAATGACTTTCTATTTTTTTTTGTTTATAGATTTCAGCGTGCGTTGCTAAACTTCAGGCTGGTGTGCTGGTGTTCCTGAGGGGAGAGCGGCTGTCAGTGGTTTTAGGGAGTCAGTGGTTGGGGGTCAGATTATCAAAATTAGACTCAGAATGTGATCCACGGTTGTGACCTTGCTGGTTCTGCTTACCGAAAAAATAAACAAATACACAAAAACAAATACACGAACGCAAATAACGAGCATGATCTAGATCTCAGTAGCTGTGGAAATGAGTAGGAACACATTTTAAACATGTGAGAGAACGAGAAAACCGACGATTCCTAGCAGCTGTTAAGCAAAAACAATTGCTCGTGTAAAGAGAAAACGAGAGTAAGAAATTTTGTGGGACCCAGGCTACTGAAAGCTCCGCGGTCCAGAAAAAAGGGACTTTTAGCGGTCTATATGTTATGTGGTTAGTGATGGTAGCAAGTGCGGATCTAACTGCCACCAAACAGCTTTTCTCGAGCTCAAATCGAGCAGCTTTCGGAGTAAATAAAATTAGCCAAAACAAAAAGTAAAGAGCACACGCGGAAGAATTAAATCGTTCCCAATTTAATTGTGCCCACGTTAATATTGGCAAATATTAATATTAAGAATTTACTATTGCAAAGAAGTGGAATTGCGACATACCGCGCAGACTGCCGCTGCATTGAAAGAAATAAAAGGAAATTAAAAGAAGAACCAGGTCTTTCATTGGGAGGATCCGTTTTCAGTAGGACACCACAACACCATTCTTTCTGAGTTAAACAAGATTAGCTTCAAGTTGGGCGTTGATGAAGCTTTAATAAGGTTAGTGATAAGATTTTAAATAATCCATCTTTGTGGCAAGCAAATATTAAGTTGCGACCATTCCGTTTTTTTCAAAAACCCAAAGAATCTGAAGATCTGCAACAACTGAATCATGTGTGCTCAATAATGCTGCTGTAAGTTCGATAAAAACTATAAACGTTATTTACCAAAATGTTCGGGGAATCAACACGAAGTTGCGTGATTTATTTACGCTTAGCTATGGCTTAGATTACCATGTCGTAGTTTTCACAGAAAAATTACTTAAGCCTGATGTTCATAATTTGGAAATTTTTTCTGATAATTACAATATCTATAGAAAAGATAGAAACACCAGTTTAACAAATTTAACGAGTGGAGGTGGTGTACTTATTGCTGTAAAATCTTCATGCTTTGCTACAGCAGTTGCGTCGAGAAATGCTGCAGATATCGAGTTCTGCTTTATTAGATATCTACGTGCGTAATTAAACCTGTGCAATTATTTGTCTACAAGACGTCAATACCAACACTTATGCAAGCAGTCCTATAAAAATACATAGAAAAAGTCAAATCGAACTTACGATTAGACCCAAAATCTTTTTGGAATTTTATAAATACTAAACGAATCGGATAGCATCAACACGATCTGTAGCCTCTTCGCAGATTATTTTAAAACAACATACTCGAGCGTTAAATACACCTTGACGAATTATCCATATCAAGTTTTATCTGGCTCTATCGCACAGCCTATTATGCATGAGCTGATAGTCTTAAAAGAGTTAAAGAATATTAAATCGTCATACAATTCTGTTCCAGATGGAATCCCATCTTACATTCTAAAAAAATGTGCTGATAATTTAGTGTCACCTATTACTAAACTAATTGACTTTTCTTTGCGCTCTGGCTATTTCCCATTGGCATGGAAATAATTTATTTACCCCACTGCACAAATCTGGCAATAGATCCGATGTAAAACACTATCGTGGTATTGCCAAACTTAGTGCGCTTCCAAAGCTACTTGAGAGAATAATCACCCATCAAATTTCAAGGAGTGTTAATGCGCTGATCTCTCCAGATCAACATGGATTCCGAGCCGGTCAACTACAAATTTGTTAGAATTCACGTCGAAAACTAATAAAAGTTTTAAAATGGCAAAACAAACTGACGTTGTCTACACTGACTTTAGTAGAGCGTTTGATAAAGTGAACCACAAGCTACTCATTATAAAACTGAAATTATTTGGTTTTTCGGAGATACTGATAAACTGGATTGATTCCTACCTTACTCATCGCACACAATTGGTATTATATAAGAATTCTATCTCTAGTGAATTCAGCGTTACATCTGGAGTTCCACAAGGTAGTCATTTGGGACCTTTGTTATTCTTGATTTATATCAACGATCTTCCGGCAGTAATTATTAATTCAAACGTACTGATGTTTGCGGACGACGTCAAGATATTTTTATCGTATAAAAATGAGCATGATGCAATGCTTCTGCGAAATGATCTTATCTCATTGCTTGCATGGTGTAACGTAAACTGTATGAAGTTGAATTTAAAAAAGTGCAAACAGATGACATTTGCGCGCTCGAGTCCATTAATTTTTAATTATAGTATTGACGATTATAAGCTCGATAATTTGGACTCTGCTGATGACCTAGGTGTAGTCTTGGATCGCAAACTTCGTTTTCACACTCATATAAATCTCACATCTTGTAGAGCCGCCAGTGTACGTGGCTTTATAAAGCGCTGGTCCAAAGAATTTGATGATCCTAAGATCATCCTATATCTTTAAGATATTATTCACTTCATTGGTTCGACCTCTCTTGGAATATGCCTCTACGGTCTGGAATCCAAGTTTCAGGTGCCATATTTCGATAATTGAATCGGTACAAAAACAATTTTTACTTTTCTGTCTATGGAATCTGCGTTGGGATCCCGCATTACGATTACCATCGTACGCTTCTCGTCTTAGGTTAATAAATCTACCATCTCTCGAAAATCGCAGAATTATGCTCAACGCTATGTTTATCCTGAACCTGTTCTATGGCACCGTTGACTCTTCAGATTTATTATTCAACATCTATATAAATGTTCCTCGTCTTACATCCAGAAACCATGGATTTCTCCATCTAAGTTTTTGCCGGTCTACATCCCTCAGAACGAACCATTAAGGAGAGCGTGTGCAGATCTCAATTATGTCTTTACGAGTATCACTTTATCAGATTCAATTACCTTAACTAAACAAAAAATTTTAGCATTCTTATCAAATTAGTTCATTCCTCTTATTGTCTACAAAACTATAAAGCCATAATGGTTTAGTTTTTCACTTATGTTTAATGTTTAAAAATCACGCGTCGTGTTTTGTTCCAGTTTTCAGTTGTGCAGTTAACTTTAAATGTTAGATGTCTTCTAAAATGATTTCTACCAAAATTTGGGTGGAATAAATATAGGAATTTATAAATATATTCGCTTCATCAGAAGTTGTGGATTTTTGACCTTGTTTGGGACCACTGTGTAACAGTTTGTTTGTAGTAATTAGTTTCAAAGCGAAGCCTTAAGATATTCGATCGAAATTTGAAAAATATGCTTTCGACTTTTATAACTTTTTTCTTTATGGCAGATGAAACCAAGCTCCTGGGATGCCCCCTATCCATGCACAGCATTTGTTGGTTCCGAAGGGATGACAGGTTATTGGGAAGGGGAAAGAGGGAGTAGTGACGGTTTACACTTCGCTTAAAGGTTTCGACACTGTAAGTGGGCGGGTAGACATTCGCAGGGAGATTATTCCACAATCTAACGACGCGACCGAAAAACGAATTCTCACGGTAATGCGTGGTTCGTTGGAACGGAATCGCGACATAAAAGGGGTGCACCGCTCTGGAAAGCCGAGTAGTTCTGCTAAATACCTGAACCGGAGGAATCAGGCTGGTTACTTCAAAGGAACATTTACCATGAAAGTAACGGTAAACTAATGATACACACCCTACATCACGACGACGCTCCAAGGTTTCAATAGAGCTGGATACCCTACTGTCCCCTATAAGTTTTAACGCACGCCATCGGGCACGGTCTAGGAGCTAAAGATATGTTCGCGAAGCTCCCGACCATAAAGGCGAATTGTACTCCATTTTCGGACGGATATAGGTGGTGTAGATACAATGAAGATCGGTTGGAGTGAAGTATTTCTTACACCGCTTAAGAAAGCCTAAGCACTTGGCTGCTTCTCTCGACACGTCAAAAATGTGATCGTTCCAGCGAAGATCTCATTGGATTGACATGCCCAGAACATCAAGAGCCTCCGACTCATCAATATTTACACCACCCATATTTAGAGGTGGGAAGTTGTCACCCGGCACACGCTTGTGGGTCAAGAAACAGCATTGGGTCTTCCGCGCATTAAAATCGACCCGATTCGCTCGACCCCACTCCTGGATTTTGTTAAGGTCGGGTTGGAGTGTGTCATTCATATTTCTGCGTTTTCTAGTGATCTCCAGAATAGAGGGACGCCTGGAGAATGAATATGAATGACAAATGCTGCTGTCATCAGTAAACGAGTAGACGGGGTTTGATGTCAATGACAGAAGGTCATTGATAAAAATGAGAAAAAGTGTTGGAGACACGACCGAACCCTGCGGAACTCCAGCATTAATGGAGTGCTCTTCGGAAGCAAAGCCGTCTATCACAACCCGAATAGAACGGCCGCTGAGGAAACTCGATATCCATCGAGTGAAAGTATTACCGACACCATAAGCAGTCAGTTTAGACACGAGTGCTTTATGCCACACCCGGTCAAATGCCTTGGAGATATCCAGCGCAACAACTTAAGTTGCGACTTTTACTATTATGACGCAATATTATGCTTAAGTTCTTTACTACGTCCAACCGAGGTGGTTATTAGAAGTGTCATTGAAGTTCAATGTGCAGAATTAGTTCCCATTAATCATCATAGGAAAGTTTTCTAATTTTAAAAATTAAATGTCAAACAAACGTTCCGTACCACTATACCCTAAAAAGGGAGTTGCAAGTTCAAATAATTCATACTGAGTTCAAAGCCTATCGAGAATTCGACACCAACTTGCGAATAATCTCCTGGATTTTTTTTCCTGCCGTCGCATTTCGTAGTCGACTGACTTGACATGAAAAAGGTTACAATTAGGTTATTTATATTAATAAAACTCTTGGAATGACATGTGCGGCAAAGCAAGCAACATCCTGATTATGTATGTATGACAGGGCAACGTAATGATGGTCATTACTCATGTGGAATGATTATAATACCAAAAAATATTAGAACTCATGAGAAATCGGACTTCCAATATTTGAAGTCATGAGAAATTTGGCCACCAGATCCAGAAGGTGTTGGGACTTAAGGCTAACTTCTAGTAATCTCTACTCAACACGGCTTAAGTTGTGAACTCATTGCTTATTGTAAGGTTGAACAACACAGCCTGAATTTAATCATTAATGTCTCAACCGCTAATTTCATTCTCGACCAACTCAGATGTAATTTGTCCAAAATATGCCGCAGTTATACGTAAACAAATACCCAGGCTCGTACGCTCATACATAGTTGCAGGCCAATAAAGTACGGTGGAAGTCTTTATCAATCTAGCAGGACGAATTCGTATTTTACGGTTTTATCGATTTCACAATTGGTTAGCCAAATATTTTGAGACATCTTTTTTAGACTTTTAAAAGAAGAAGTCTTCTTATTTAAACTTATTGATGTTGTTCTTCGTGAACGCAAGACCTCTCGACATTGTACATAATTATGTACATAATTCATATCGCCGTGATAATGACGAGCGGATGTGGATATTCTGCATATAGGCAACATGCGGCACTGTGCTATGGTCAGATGTTAATGAGTAATAATAGTATCATATATCCCTTGTCAAAGCCATTTCGACTCTTTATGTAGAGGGTTAGCCGAGCAGTAGATTGCGACGAAGCCAACCGAATATGTGGTTTTGCATATTTGCTTGTAAAACATTTGCTTGTAAAACATATTACTCAAGGAGCTTTGTTGTTTTCGTTGTTGCGGCTTGACCATGAACATTGCTACTTGTGGCCAACACTGTGACCGTCTAACCAGGGTGAAATTACGGTGGCACCTATTTAGTTTGCTCATTTATATCTAATATGTAAGAGATAATTGATGTTTAATGGTTCTTGGTATTTCTTATATAACTTCCCGCGGGTTTTGCAATTTTTAATTTATCTTTTTTAATTGTTATCTCTTTTTGTTCTTTAATTTTTACAATTTAAATATGAACTTGTGCGGGTCGTTTGCATTTACAATTCTTCTAGTTACAAACCGCTTTCGTTGTCAAATCGGTCTCAGCTATGATCACCTCCCTCCGATCACCCCGTAACTAAGTGATAAGATTTATAGCCGTGCTGTCAAACTTTTCCAAAACGCTTTCATGTGAACCGAAGTTTATTATATGGAAATGAAGCAGACACTCAGATCTACACATCCGATTTTACAACATTTGCTATGACCTGTTCCGCTTTGTAAAAATTGTCTTTGTATTAAAATTCTCGTGAAAAAACAAAATCGTTCTTAATTATACCACTAACCACATAACATATAGACCGCTAAAAGTCCCTTTTTTCTGGTCCGCAGATCTTTCAGTAGCCTGGGTCCCACAAAATTTCTTACTCTCGTTTTCTCTTTACACGAGCAATTGTTTTTGCTAGAAAAAATGCAAACAGAAATGTTCTGCTTACCGAAAAAAACAAATACACAAAATATGAGTATGCAATAACGAACGCAAATAACGAGCATGATCTAGACCTCAGTAGCTGTGGAAATGAGTAGGAACACATTTTAAACATGTGAGAGAACGAGAAAACCGACGATTCCTAGCAGCCGTTAAGCAAAAACAATTGCTCGTGTAAAGAGAAAACGAGAGTAAGAAATTTTGTGGGACCCAGGCTACTGAAAGCTCTGCGGACCAGAAAAACGGACTTTTAGCGGTCTATATGTTATGTGGTTAGTGATTATACCCTACCCCCGAAGGGAGTAGGGTATATTCAGTTTGTTCTTCCGTTTGTAACGCAGAGAAGGAGACCAGATAGATATAGAAACGTATATATTCTTGCTCAGTATCACCTCCTGAATTGATTTAGCCCTGTCAGTCCGTCTGTCTGTCTGTTGGTCTGTCTGTCTGTTGAAATCACGATTATGAGAGAACGAAAAGAGATATCGCAATGAAATTTGGCACAAATATTCTTTGTTATGTAGGGCAGTTTGTGATTCAAAGTGGGCGAGATCGGTGGACAACCACGCCTATTTTACATACGGAATGTAAAAGCACCTCGTTTAAAAAATGTTATAATGTGAATAGCTTATTGATATGTTATGTTATAATGTGAATAGATATTGAGATGTCATTTTATCACGATGTATCGGGGAGTTTTACCAATAAGTTTTCCTGAAATGGGCGTGCCACGCCCACTTATACAGAAGTTTTTCAATATCCAATAAAAGGTTCAAAATTTTAATACGTGATTCTATCCAGCAGTATCTAGAGGTATTATAAAGATATTTTCCCAAAATGGGCGTGGTCCGCCTACTTATACATAAGTTGTTAAGTGGCAAAATTATAATTTTTTTAGTTACTCGGGTGTAGGGTATTTAGATTTCGGCCAGGCCCAACACTTTTCCTTGTTCAAGTTACGGTTATGTTGTGAGTACAGCTATGTATACTTTTAGGCGATACTTTTACTTGCAATGTGCATTTTTTCCGCGTTGCGTTTTCTGTTTCATGGCCAATTCATCGAGTTCTCGCTGGCCGCTGATGAAGCTGTATTTTGTTTACTGTCCATGGAACTTGTAACCCATGTAACCGTGGAACTTCTACAATTAGTTTTTGGGAGCAGAATCTTTTTTGCAGTAACTGCAGATTGTTTCCGTGTTTGAGCTTCCGTGTTTAACTGCAGTATTCCAAGAGTCACGGTGAATCGTTAAACGACCGTCTCAAAAAAGTCACTATGTCGTAAACGAGGCAATCCAAGAGTCACCTAGATCGTCTCGTCTTGACATTACGTTGCTGTTAAGGTAGTTTTTATGTGAGGAGATTTTCACTGGAAGGTTTGTACACAAGATAAAATTTTCAGTGTTAGTAGATAAAAAGTTTATTATTGTTTTTGTGGTGAATAAATGAAAAACTTATAAAATTGTTCTTTTTTTGCGAAATCATATTTATAAATGTAGCTAAAATATAGAATAAATTTAGCAAATTATGTCTAAAATAATAATTATGTTATTCTAAATTATTTCGCAAAAAATATTTGCCATTGCTTTTTCTGTTTGAGACTTTCCACACTATAGCAAATTGTAAGCAATCGAAAATTCTAAACGATTGTAAACAATCAAGTGAAGAAATTTCGTGCTTTAGTTGGAAAACTTAGTTCGCATTCGCCAACTATGGGATGCATCAAACATTTTTTATTTCAAAGAGATCTCAACCATACTAATTTATTCATGCCTACCTACAAATTCGCCTATTAAAAAGGAATAAATTTCAAAATTAACATTATTATTTATAACATTTATTGATTTCTTTTTTAATATCACTTTTATAAGAGAACGAAGAAAACGAGTAAATAGAAAAAGTGTTGTCTTCGGCCTGGCCTGACCTATACCCGAGTAACTAAAAAAAATTATAATTTCGCTACTTAAAAACTTTTGTGTAAGGACCACGCCCATGTTTGGCAACTATTTTTGTAATGTCTCTAGACACTGCTGGATGGAATCACGTATTAATATTTTGAAACGTATATGGGATATTGACAACTTTTGTATAAGTGGGAGGACCACGCCCTTTTGAGGAATACAAATTGGTAATACCTGTGGATATCTCTTGATAAAATTACGTGTTAATATCTTATACAGTTTACAGGACATAGAAAACTTTGTTATGAATGGGCGTGGCGAGTCAATTTTTGGCAAGCTTATTGGTAATGCTTCCGGATATATCGTGATAAAATTACATCTCAATACCATTCATGAGATATTATCAACTTTGTTATAGCACGCCCTCTTTTTGCAAAAATTTTAGTAATGGCGCTTTATATACCGGAATAAAATTATACCTTAATCGCACGGTTTATGCGTGCCTACTCCCTTAGGGTGTAGGGTACAAAAATAACTATATAGGTGATAACTAATAACTATAAAAGAGATATAAAATACAATTTATAACAATTGAATTGATGACTTTGAATTGAAATCTTGCATTTTTATTAGAAGACGACAACTAAATTGCGATCGTCTTTTTTGAGACGAGAAACAAAACGCTATCGTCTCTTAGATTTCCAGAAGACTATAAGAAACTAGAGAAAAGGTATTGATATGTTATTAGCCAAGAAATTATTTAGTGTTAATGAAGTGCAATATGATAGCCAAGAAATTATAGTTAAACTTTAGCTGCTTAATGTTAGTGAACTGTAATATGATTTGGTAATAAATCTGGGTTGGTGTTGTAATGTTAGGGTTGTTAAACTTTAGCTGTGTAGTGTGCTGTGTAAGTAGTACTTAAAACCATAAGTGAATAAATCCAGAAAAAACAGTACAACTGTCTTTTAAATCTACGCGAATTGATCTTCACAAGAAGGAGTAACATCGGTAGTCCCCACGAGGACATAAGGTAATCAACTGGTCGGCGAGAAACATAGAACATTATTTGGCTCAGCCGGACCTACACGAACCAAAGATAGTTCTATTCAGGTAAGATTCTAGTTGCCTACCAATACAAATTATTGGCGTCTAAATACATGAGATATTCTCATGGATTATCAAAATCCCTCATGTATTTGTTGTTCTTTGAATAACGTTTTGCATTGAACAATGCCATCTCATACCTTTTTGCACAAAAAGATGCATATCTATTTCTGTTAAAAGCTCCAGTTCTTTATGTGTTGTTTTTAACATTGCGTCCCATGATAAACCTGGAGCAGTATAGTAATGACAAAAATCTCAAGATGGTAAATATTTTTAGAGATTTTTCTGAAATTTTCAAAACATCTGTTAAAATAAGTATATCTGTTTTCAAGTCCAGTTCCATGTATTTCAGTAACGCAGAACAATGAAAAGTCTGACAAACTTTTTCTGCGTGTTCGTAATCAGCACATGAATACTTGGTATATGTTAATTTATTGATAAAATGTGTGCGAGGAGAAAGGCTGGTTTCTTGGAGGAGATAAACTGAATTAATGCAGTTATATGGGAATACACCATTCCTTTTGAGTATCTATATTCACTTTGTTATTCCGTTAGTAACCCAGAGAAGGAGAAGAGTTACATATGTTGTAGGAAAGTATATATATTCCTGCTCAGGGTCACCTCCTGAGGCGATTTAGTCCAGTCCGTCTATCTGTCCGTTGAAATCACGACTAGGGCAAGATGGTGAAATTTGGCACAAATATTCTTTATTATGTAGGAAGTTTGGGATTGGAAATGGGCGAAATCGCTTAACAACCTACTTTACATACGGAATGTAAAAGCACCTCGTTTTTAAAAATGTTATGAAGTGAATATCTCTTAAACCGTGTGAGATTTTTAGGCATAATTCTATTCTCTTAGAGAGATTACCAAAATGTTTGCCTAGAATGGGCGTACCTTATAAGCATTTGTTATCGTAATATAAATTTAACGTCTTACAAGCTGTAAAAATATTTATTAATAAAAAACCTCATCAACAATAAATGTTAACTTTTTGTTTTTTTAGCTTCGGCCTGGACGAAGACAATATTTTTACTTGTATTTTACTAAAATTGAATTAACCATAGACGCACGGTAGAAAAAACTTAATGAATCTTACGTTTGGGTCGATTTCGACCCGTCATATAATTTCCGTCCAAATTAAACAAAATTTTTAGAGAAAACAGAGGAAAAGAGTACACAAAAAATATTTATTTATTTTTTGCAAGGCAGGACAGACAAACATTTCTGTTATGCTCCCGCTTGCAAATATTTTTTAAACAAAATGAACATACTAGTTCTGTTTTGTTTTCCAATCCTTTTTTTTCTCAGCGACACAGAAGGCTCACCTTTACTGGCACATTGGGCACTCCCAACTTTTTCGACGTACTTGGACCATTATCGTCAATGCTGTCAAAAGCCCGTCGTTTCCTTGTCCTTTTTTCCATGTACGGTTGTGCCAGACTTAACCCTAATTCTTGTAGGAACCTCTTACGATGGCGAAAGGTCTGGCTTCTAGTCCAATCAGGATTTATGGCTGTCCAAATAATGAAAGCATTGAGTGCTGAGATGTCAATAATGTTGGAGAAAACCGCCATTGGCCAGCGATTCGTTTTTCGTTTGCAACTGTACGTTGAGATCATTTTGTCAACAATATCGACACCGCCTTTTGTTTTATTGTAGAAATCAATTATCTCCGGCAATTTCTTTGGTTCACTTCCAACAGTAGCATCTCTATGCATAGTACTTTGTAGAATAGTACAATTTTTTTTTCTACTCACATAGGAGACCAGTGTCGTATCCTTAGTGAAAGCAAAAATCGACGAATACAAGGGAGCTTTCTTGCAATCAATAAGTTTTGGCGGAATGCTTGTTTTATTTTTTCGTAGTGTTCCCACCATTGTAATTTTTTTGACAAGAGTTTCTGTCCTAGTTCATAGGACGAAAAAAAATTGTCCATAGTAATGTTATGACCTTTCAGGTCTTCAACCAAATCCAGGACAACTCTTTGGCCTTGATTTTGCTCTGGCTTAGCTCCTGGTTGTTTGCCTAAATACGGCTGTACGTTCCATACATAATATGTTTTTGAGCAAACCAGCATCCAAAACTTAATGCCATACCTTTCGGGCTTGCTTGGAATATACTGACGAAATGAGCATCGTCCGTTGAAACCCAAAAGTTGCTCATCCACTGTTACATATTCGCCTGGATTATAGAACATTGGCAGAAGTTCGACCCATCTCTGCCAAAGTGTGCGAATCGGACCAAACTTGTCGTTTAGAGACATATTTTGGCGGCGGGTGAATGGGTTGTCGAAGCGTAAAATAGAAGTAATTTGAATGAAGGTTTCTTTCGACATAATATTTCTAAAAATTGGACGTCCGTAGTTTGAATCAAATAAATTCACGATGTTCTCATTTTTTGCCCTACGAAATTGAATTTGAATACTGTGAAGTATGTACATATATATTTGCATCAATGAATTACCTATATACGCCGGCCAGAAGCAGAACGCCAAAATATGCATGCAGTAAATCGCGATCTATTAGTCTGTGCTTTTCTTCGTATTTATGCATTCCATATTCATTAGTATTTTGTAATACAATATTTTCAATTTGAGCCGGGAAAAATAGCAGAAAAGAATCTTTTATGTTTTTGACACGTGAAGTTGAGTAACGCGTTACCCCAGGATGTAAATTCAAAACGTTACAGCTCTGTGCACGACCTGTTCCCAGTTTTGTGAAAAATATGAAGATATCTTTCAAGTAATATTCATCAAGCAAAAAATATGGACACAAAACTGTACCCGTTGACTGAAGAGGATTTTGACTCCAGTTATTTTGTTCTTTGATGTAAAAAGGTTATCCACTGCAAGGGAGACGTTCCCTTCATCTGAAGAATTATTTTCACTTTCCTCGTATTCTTCTAATTGCTCTTGGCTTGGCTCATATGCTTCTTCACTCTCATTAAATGCATCGCTTTCGCTTTCCTCTGCAATCAATTTTGCAATTTCTTCTTCTGTTAGACGCGACATAATTATTTCACACAATAACTACACACTACCAATTGATTTACGACTAACGAATAACGGTAACAATTTTGACATATGTAAGCACAGTGTTGCTGACATGAACGCAATTTTTTGAATTTTAACGCCTTTGTGTGTTGCCAGACCAGACAAAATTTGGATTTCATATTAAACTCTAAGATTTTACTTATTAACTGAAATTAATAAAATAAAATCAACATTATTGTACTGGGGTCGAAAACGACCCTTAGCATACTTAATTTGTAATTGTAGATTTATTTTTTTTTTAAAAAAGCTTTAAAAGCAAAACTACTAAATTTATGCTTAAACTACAAAAAGATTAAAAGTCAAAAGGTCTCAGTTGCTTATTCCCGTTAATCTATTAGTTATACTATTTTCAAATCGAATTTTGGTCGAAAACGACCCCAACGTGCGTCTACGGTTAAAAAAATTAAATAAAAATAAAATTGAATCTGAAAAATTTAATTAAGAAAAGAAAAAGAGGCAACTAGAAATTATTGTTGTAGTTAATTTAGTATGAACTAATGACTTTCTATTTTTTTTTGTTTATAGATTTCAGCGTGCGTTGCTAAACTTCAGGCTGGTGTGCTGGTGTTCCTGAGGGGAGAGCGGCTGTCAGTGGTTTTAGGGAGTCAGTGGTTGGGGGTCAGATTATCAAAATTAGACTCAGAATGTGATCCACGGTTGTGACCTTGCTGGTCATAAAAGTAGTGTGTTGGCTTCCCACTGACGGACAGCGTAGGGTTTTGCATTTCATTGTGTTTTCCGAAACGAATGTGCACATGTTAAGAGAGTGTTAAGTGAATGAAGGTGAGTGGGCATAAGAGAAACAATTAGAAGTGTTGTCTTCGACCGGGCCGAAGTCTAAATACCCTACAACCGAGTAGCGAAAAAAAATAATAACTTCGCCAATAAGTAACTTTTGTATAAGTAGACGGACCACGCCCATTTTATGCAAATGTTTTTGTAACTTCTCTAGATACAGCTGGATAGAATCACGTTATCTTATACCGTGATCCCCTTATATATGCCCCCTATCCATGCAAAGCATTCGTTGGTTTAGAAGGGAAAAGGTTAATGGGAAGGGGAAAAGTGGGAGTAGTGTCGATTTACAAATGCTCTTTTAAAAGCATTGACGTTATAAGTGGGTGGGAAAACGTGCGCAGGGAGACTATTCCACAACTTAACTGCGCGACCGAAAAACGAATTCTCGGGGTAGTGGGTAGTGCGTTAAAACGGGATCGAGACGTAAAAGGGGTGCACCGCTCTGGAAAGCCGAGTAGATCTGTTGAATACCTGAACCGAAGGAATCAGGCTGGCTACTTCAGATGAACAATTACCATTAAGGTAACGGTAAAATAAGGTTACACAATCCACATCCCGACGACATCCCAAGGTTTCAATAGAGCTGGATACCCTACTGTCCCCTAAAAGTTTTATCGCACGACCTTCTTTGTTATATTGGGAATATTTGAAACACATGGAAGAGTTTGAGATCGCCTTTTTTAATGCAAGCATGTCGATTTGATCTTTATGAAGGATTCCATTTTTTTCCGCATCTGCCTTGTACTCGAACCAACTAGCTACGATTGCCGTATCAAAGAAGTTTTGCCATACGTAGAGAGAAGTTTTTTGATTTTATGAAAATGTGGTAATACATTAACATCTGATCAAGTAGGTCTACGTCCCCATTTCTATATTATAAAGCTGCACAACTTCGGGCCTATCAATTTCAATATTTTTTTTTCCTTTTTTTCAACGCCGATCTCTGTCCGATTGACCGACTCCAATAAAATTTGACGCTAAGTATACTCCTTTGTTGTCGTACCATTTAGTAACAATTACTTTACAATCACGACTTATCACTAGAGCAGAATTTCCTCTGCCTCTTTTCGCATAATTGCGTCAGTTGGTAGTGGTGGATATTGAAAACGGTTTACTTGAATTGTTCCAGAAGCCAAAATTTGTCTTCTTTCCAAAATTTCCAATAATGAATACGCGGTAAAAAAATTGTCAATATATAATTTATGACCACTCGAATTATGAAGGACTCGTTTAAGAAGCTCAAGTACGATAGAAATTATAATCTTCTTCCTGCAATTCATTATGCATTATGCAATTCATTATGAATAGAGAAATACGAGTTGACGGAAGCATTATCGTCACTATTCCAAAAACTTGAGCTGTGAGAAATCCCTGATTGGGTCGGTGTTACCCTATTATTAACTGTTGAGAGTTGTTGCCCAGTTCCCACCTGTGTTTGGTATGTTCTTGTGGAAAAAGATTCTAAATTTTTGTCAATTTTTTTATGCCAGATAGAACCAAACTCAGGGGATGCCCCCTATCCATGCAAAGCATTCGTTGGTTTAGAATTGAAATGGTTAGTGGGAAGGGGAAAAGTGGAAGTAGTGTCGATTTACACTTCTTTTAAAAGCATCGACGTTATAAATTTCATCGATGTCTTCGTCTTCATATCCATCGTCGTACTCATCCTCCTGCTCAGAAGTTTTGCCTTTAATTCGGTTGCGCAAGGAAGACTTTTCAGTAGTCGACACTGGATAGTCAATTTGCCCATCGTCGAACTCATATGCTATATCTGATAAATTGTTTAAAATATCAATAAGCTCATTTTGAGTAAGAGGCTTGCGAAGACTCATTTCGATTCTATATGGAAAAATAACATTATTTCTTCCTGTTTGCATGCCTTTGCTACTCATGACTTTGCTACTCAGTGTTCAGTGTGCTCGCGGAAACAAAGAAACAAATATAAGATTAAAACATAACAATAGACATCAATAAATTCCCTAAAACAATAACACCAAATATCACAAATAGACAATTAAACGGAATGCAGAGAACCAAGCGAAGGGCTTATTTATGCCCTCCGTAGTAAAGCTCAGCATTTCGTTTCTTTCTTCTCCTCCTCCTTCTTCCTGGTCCCGTTAGGTGTGCAGGCGGCTGTGAGTGCACCGTGGGCTGAAGCGTGGCAAGATAAAGGCATAACACTTGTCTTGTCGCGTTTTGCTTTGCCTGCGGTGTAGGCTTGTCCGTTTGTGCAGCTGACTTTATACCTCTTTACAGTGGGTGGCGATGACAAAATTTCGTATAGACACCACAAATGTGCGTGGCTTGAGGGCGAATTTCTTCGCGGTCTATGCGTATGTCTGTACTCACCAACCGCATATAATGGCACTGGGTGAGGCCCAGGTGTCTGAGGGTGCAGATCCACTGGATTTTCACTTGCCTGGGTACCACTTACTGCCATTATTTTCATCACACAGAGGCCTCGCCTTATATATTCGCAGTGATGTTGCGTACCAGTGTCAGCAACACCTTTGCACGACGGATGCCGAATTTAGCTCCATGTGGGTTAAGTTCAAAATCCAGTCGCACATCCTGCACTTCTGCTTCATTTATAGAAGCCCGGGTCTAGAGAGGCTGCCAACTTTTGATAAACTTGACAGTCTCTCTGATTCGATTTCTAAAATCCTGGAATCGTATCCGAACAGTGAAATTGTTGTTGCTGGTGATTTCAATGTTCATAATTCCAATTGGCTACGTCATTCGAGTCACACAACACCTGAGGGTTTGTATGTTGAGTTATTTGCTGAGTCTAATAATTTGACTCAATTAGTGAAGGAACCAACGCACTTTCCTTGCGTTGATGGGCAAAACCAAAATATTCTGGACCTTTTTTTAACTTCGCATCACAGCAAGTATGATGTGAATGTGCTTGCACCTCTTGGTAATTCGGACCACGCTACAATTTCTGCTACCTTCCCATATTCTAGTCTTCAATCCGCTCATCAGCCAGCTCCGAAGCAGACAGTGTGGCTTTATGAGAAGGCTAATTGGGATGCGCTGAACTCCTTTTTCAGCCGTTTCAATTGGCAATTGTGTTTCAGGGATAGAAACATAAATGCTGCAGCAAAATTGGTAGAAAATATAATTTTATTTGGTATGAGGTCTTTCATACCTAATAAAAGAATTTCCATTAAACCAAAAGACCATTCCTGGTTTAATGCGACTTGCAGACAAGCAGTCAGTCTAAAGAGGAAGCATTTAGGAATTGGCGTTTAAATAAAACTGCTGATACTAAACTGCTGCGCAATCAGGCCAGAAATACGTGCAATGCCACTCTAAAGCGCGAAAAAGTTCTCTACGAACAGCGCCTTAGACGCAGAGTTCTTGAATACCATAAGGGTAGCAAGAACTTTTGGTCGTTCGTGGGGAGGGTGAAGAATCAGACGCGATCGTCTATTCCAACTCTCCTGAAGGACGATCAGATCTTCACTCACTCGGTTGACAAGGCAAACTTATTAGCCAAAATGTTTGCTGAAAACTGCTCTCTTTCTGAGAGTAGCCAACCACTACCCGTGATCGACGGTGTGTCTCATATTATGCCTGAGATGCACTTTCGAACGCGGGCTGTTAAAAGAGTGCTTGTAAACCTCAACGTCAATAAATCCTCGGGACCGGATGGCATTTCAGCCCACGTGTTGAGAAAGTGCGCCTCAACATTGGCTCGCCCATTGCGCAATCTGTTTAACTTATCGTTTACTTCAGGAGTTTTTCCTAGTTCCTGGAAGATTGCCAATGTGCAGCCAGTTCCCAAAAAAGGTGAGGCTACGAATCCTGCCAATTACCGGCCCATAGCAATCTGTTCAATGCTCTCCAAAGTTATGGAGAGCGTTATAAATTTTAGCCTGATGAGGTATCTAGAGAGCAACCAATTGGTCAGCGATCGCCAGTACGGTTTCCGTGCTCACCGCTCCACAGGCGATTTGATGGCGTTCCTCACTGAGCGGTGGAACAGTTGTGTTCACCAATTCGGTGAGAGTAAGGTTGTTGCTTTGGATATCTCCAAGGCATTTGACCGAGTGTGGCATAAAGCACTTGTGTCTAAACTGGCTGCTTATGGTGTCGGTGATACATTCACTCGATGGATATCGAGTTTCCTCAGCGGCCGTTCTATTCGGGTTGTGATTGACGGCTTTGCTTCCGAAGAGCACTCCATAAATGCTGGAGTTCCGCAGGGTTCGGTCCTGTCTCCAACTCTCTTTCTCATTTTTATCAATGACCTTCTGTCATTGACATCAAACCCCGTCTACTCGTTTGCTGATGACAGCAGCATTTGTCATTCATATTCATTCTCCAGGCGTCCTTCTATTCTGGAGATTAATAGAAAACGCAGAATTATGAATGACACACTCCAATCTGACCTCAACAAAATCCAGGAGTGGGGTCAAGCGAATCGGGTCGATTTTAATGCGCGGAAGACCCAATGCTGTTTGTTAACCCACAAGCGTTTGGCGGGTGACAACTTCCCACCTCTAAATATGGGTGGTGTGGATATTAATGAGTCGGAGGCTCTTGATGTTCTGGGCATGTCAATACAATGCGATCTTCGTTGGAACGATCACATTTTTGATGTGTCGAAAGAAGCAGCCAAGTGCTTAGGCTTTTTAAAGCGGTGCAAGAAATACTTCACTCCAACCGACCTTCGTTGTATCTACACCACTTATATCCGTCCGAAAATGGAGTACAACTCGTATATTTGGTCTGGAGCTTCGAAAGCATATCTTCAGCTTCTGGACCGTATACAAGGTCGTGCGATAAAACTTATAGGGGACAGTAGGGTATCCAGCTCTATTGAAACCTTGGGATGTCGTCGGGATGTGGGGTGTGTAACCTTATTTTACCGTTACTTTAATGGTAACTGTTCCTCTGAAGTAGCCAGCCTGATCCCCTCGGTTCAGGTATTCAACAGATCTACTCGGCTTTCCAGAGCGGTGCACCCCTTTTACGTCTCGATCCCGTTCCATCGCACTACCCACTACCGCGAGAATTCGTTTTTCGGTCGCGCAGTTAAATTGTGGAATAGTCTCCCTGCGCATGTTTTCCCACCCACTTATAACGTCGATGCTTTCAAAAGAGGTGTAAATCGACACTACTCCCACTTTTCCCCTTCCCACTAACCTTTACCCTTCTAAACCAACGAATGCTTTGCATGGATAGGGGGCATCCCCTGAGCTTGGTTCTATCTGCCATAAAAAAAAAAAAAAAAAAAAAAAAAAAAATGACAAGTGTAAATTTGTTTAAATTGGTTTATGTTGTAAAACAGCTACACCTAAAAATTTGGAACTGAACTTAAAAAATTCTTAAAATAGTACTTTAATTAAATATTGTCATCTATTGTCTATACAATTAATGTTTAAATTATTGTAATCATGATAATTATTTCAACCTTGAGTGGATATATGTTATATCAAATGAAAGGTCGGCTGCAGGCAAGCCTTAGTGGCTTCGCAGACAGTTATTAAAAGATTAAAAGTTTGATTGTAGGTAATGAATGGCTCTTCCAGATGAATGGCTCTTAATGGCAGGTGAACAGTGCTATCCATCGTTTTTATTTACGCCTCCCAATTGTGACTTGGAGTGGGCCGAAATAATCTAGTCCAACATATGAAAACGGACGAACAAACGGTTTGCAACGATCTTCCGGAAGAGGACCCATTACTGGCTGCCTAAGTGATGCACGCGCTATTTTGCATATGTTTCAGCCTTCGATCACCTTTCGGAAAAGTCTCCTCACGCCGGGTATCCAGAAACGACGACGAATCTCACATATCGTGGCTTCGTAATTTGAATGTCGCATCAAGCAATGTTGGTAAAACACGAGTAATTTAGTAAAGGTATGTTTTTGCGGTAATATAATTGGTCGTCTCATATCGTACGGTAAACAACTGGCAACATCTATTCGGCCCTTTGAACGAAGAACGCCTTCATCGTCGATGTAGAGTGACAAAGTGTATAATTTACTCCCCTTTTTTACATAATCGTGGTTTTTTATTTGCCTTATATCATCAGTAAATGCTTCATATTGAGCTTAACGACAAAATTTCATATACTTCCACAGCGTTTGTAGGATTACCATTCCGCCAGAGAAACCTCTGTGAACACCGATCCTCTGGCCGCACCAACACCTGGTGAAACATTTCTCTTATGTCTGCACAGACCGCTACCGTACGGACCCGAAAATTAAATAAAATGGATGCATCGATTGATATTCTAGTGGGCCTTTCAATAAACACGAATTTAAACTTGTGCCGTTAACCCTAGCGGCGGCATCGAACAATAGACGAAACTTTCCAGGTTTTTTGGGATTCACGACAGCAAAATGAGGTATATATCACGTTCTCGGAGTGCAAATAGCTGCCTCTTCTAGTGTGAGTTTCCGTGCGTAATTTTTCTCAATGTACGATTTTACTACGTCTATAGGCTTCCGCAAACTTTTCATCTTTCTTCATTTCACGGGAAAACATTGGCCAGTCTTCTGGTTGTCCAGAAAATTCTGGCAAATCCTGACCCTACGTGGGCCGGCAAGGGCTAGTGCCGTATAAACACTTTCTGTAGACTGGTACGGCAGATTCATACCAATGTTATTAAATTGTATTGGCTTATTGTCAGCGACACTGCCATTCGCAAGCTCTGTTCGTACAGGATTTGGAATGCTATTTAACGTATTCGTTGCAGTCGGCATTTGCATAAAATCTACACGTTGCTGTGGTGAGTGACCGTGTTGCAAAGTGACGATGACGCCACAGACGTAATTACGAATGGCAATGCTCTGTTCACAGGTAGTCGCGTCGAAGGCGAGAGCGAGACAGATATCAATTCCAATGACGGATGTGCAACAGCACTAAAGATGTGGATGTCGGCGAGATTTTGCTTTGCAATAAATGTTCGGACTGGTTGCATTGCTGATCTCTGTTTTGAAGTTGGAGACGTACAGAGCGCAACTCCTGATCCAGCTTATTCATCTTGTCAAGTATAGGGTTCAATATCGACATGTCAGGAACATTATTTCTCGTACACGTTGCGGCGGCTGTGGCAACGGATACGTCCGTAATTGTTACGGCGGCAGTAGTAACGTTTGTGGTTGGAATCGTTGCGGCGGAAGTGGCAACATTTGTGGTTACAATCGTTGCGGCAGCAGTGGCAACGGGTACATCCATGGCGGTTCTGGCGTTGATTCGTACACTTTTCCTTGTCGTGTGATGCATAACGCAAAGTTACGTTGAACAATGCGAAATAAAGCTGTCGCCCATTGAGGGTCGAAATATAATATTCGACGTTTATTCTTTATTTATTCTTTCGTTATTAACAATCAGAATGTACAATAAGAGTCCAGCTCTTTAATAGTTAAATGAAAAGGATATGACATTAAATGTATACATTATAATGAATGAATTTATAAACTAAACTATAAAAATTAAATTAAATTATATTAAATAACTAGTGCGAAATATAAAATATAAGGAAAAATATAAAGTGAAAAGGTTAAGTTTGAAGATAGAGAAAGAGGAGGTAAGCGTTCACGGCTGCAGATATTGCGGTTGTGTTACATGCCGGTCTTTAAGTTTTAAAATATTGGCCAATTAGTCTCCTGAATATTCCCGTATTTAAACTACTTTTTATTACCCGTGGCAAATTATTCCACAGGCGAACTGTGTTTACGAAAAACAGTCTCCGAGTATTCAAGTAATTATATTTGGGAGTTATTAGATTGTGGGTGCGGGTTGATTGACAGAACTGGAGCTTATCATACAGATACCTAGGCTGTCTGGTGTGAATGAGTTCATATATGAATAAGCAGTTACGGATATTGATATAATTTGATAACTGCAGCCAAGTAAGAGGTTTGTATGCTGAGATAGGTGGTCGAAAGGCCTTAGCCCGACTACATATCTTGTTAAATTGTTTATCAAAACGTAAACATTATGACTCGAGGAAGAGTCAAGGTTACAGTAGATTAAATCGGAATAAGTTAAGATAGGTATAATTAGCTGCATAACTAGTTTTCTTCTAATTTTGGCGGGAACGAATTCAGCAGTATAGCGTAAGTTACTGAGCACTGCATATGATTTGCTTACCATTTTGTTAACATGGTCGGTGCAGGTTAATGAAGAATTAATACAAATACCCAGGTTAGTAATTTTAGTTACAAGCTGCAATGCAATATTATCAAGGTATATGACGGGAATACGGGAGTGGTCAATATGGTTCTTATATATGGGCAATACAAATTACTTAGAAGCATTCAGCTTAAGATGATTAACCTTAGACCAGCGTACAATGCTATCCAAGTCCTCATTCAGTCTGAGACACAAATCATCAACAAGTTCGATGCGGTTCGACAAATACAGCTGCAGGTCGTCTGCATAAGCATGAATAAACCCATTGCGTACTTCAGAAAAGATGTCATTCAAAAATAAGGAGAACAATAGCGGTCCAAGGACAGAGCCTTGCGGGACTCCTGAACAAACGTGCTTAAAGTCAGAGTAGACATCAGAATTTTTAACCCTTTGGTAGCGATCAGACAGATAGGACCTTACTAGAGCGGTAGCCATATTGGAAAAATTGTATAAAGTTCGCAGCTTGCTACACAAAGTTCCATGATTCACGCTGTCGAAGGCTTTGGAAAAGTCTAACAGACACAACAGGGTTATATATTCTTTATCACAAGCTAGCCGTATGTCATCCGTTACTGTAAGCATAGCAGTGGCGCAACTGTGCTTTTGACGAAAACCAGATTGCAGTGGATTAAGAAGATTGTGATGGGAGATGTATTCATTTATTTTCTCTGCCATAATTGCCTCAGATTTTAGACAACACTGACAAAATACTAATGGGACGAAAATCAGCAGGAACTTTTAGGGACGAATTCTTGGGTATGGGAATTACTGTAGCTAATTTCCAACTCATGGGGAAAGATGAAGACGTAAAAACGTGGTTAATAATACCGGTTATAGGAGAGAGTATGTATGGCAATATTATTTTAATAAATTTTATAGAGATACCATCCTCTCCAACAGCTGTAGACTTTATACGTCTTGTATGCCTTATTATGTCAGATGCAGTGACGCCACTAAAACTAATGATCTATTGAGGAAGTATTCATTTAAAATATTCGGTGAGAGAGTACATGAGGGCTTATTTTTTTACTTAATACCGATACTTTTTAATCGTTGCCAAATTGTCCTGGGAGGTAATTTAGGATTTACCTTGTTTATGTGTATTTATTTCTAAAGAAAAGTATTACATTGAGATATGTATACAGAGATATAAATAAATTGAATACCGCAGTTGACCTCCTTAGGAGATGATTTCGCCGGAGAAGAAAAACAGGAAATGGCGGCATTAAGAAACAGATGTTCGTTCGACAATGTCAAACAGGGTCTGACAAATGCTCATAAATCCACAATCACACGGTACTTTATGGTCGTTTCACAGTTGTGGCCGTTCACACACATAATGAAATTGCACAAATATTCTTTGTTATGTAGGGCAGTTTGGGATTCAAAATGGGCGAGATCGGTTAACAACCACGCCTGCTTTACATACGGAATGTAAAGACACCTCGTTTAAAAAAAATGTTATAATGTGAATATCGCAAAAATGATCGTGCCACGCCCACTCATAACAAAGTTTGCAATATCTCATGAACGGCATAAGATATTGAGATGTAATTTTATCACGATGTATCCGGAAGAATTACCAATAAGCTTGCCAAAAATGAGCATGCCCACTCATACAAAAGTTGTCAAATTGTCGTAAAAGGTATAAGATATTAACACGTTATTTTATCACGAGGTATCTACAGGTATTACCGATTTTTTTACCAAAAATGGGCGTGGTCCGCCCACGTATACAAAACTTGTCAATATCCCATAAACGGTTCAAAATATTAATACGTGATTCTATCCAGCAGTATCTAGAACATTACAAAAATATTTGCCCGAAATGGGCGGTGTCCGCCTACTTATACAAAAGTTAAGTGGCGAAATTATAATTTTTTCAGTTATTCGGGTGTAGGGTATTTATATTTCGGCCTGGCCGAAGACAACACTTCTACTTGTTATAACTTTATTAATGTTATTATAGGCTCCTAACATGTCTGTTTCGAACACCCGTTCACCTTCCCTGAACAGAGAGAGCTCGTAGTTAGCAGGTATACTGGTTTCTTCCGTCTCTTCTCTCACTTCGTCTTCATCTACGTCTTCTGGAGCACCGTTTTTCATTAATGTATTACGCAGAATCATGCATATATTATTTCTGCTGCTGTCTTGTAGTTATAATGCATAAGCGCCTGAAGCGCGTTTTTAAAACATCGAACGCTCTCTCAATCACATTGCGATCCTTCGCATGCATCTTATTCAATTAAATATTATAAATATGAACCTTTCGGTTCATATTAAGATTTAAGGGCAGTTTCCTATCTTTTGCCGAAGGCGACATTATTTCTATGTGAGTACAATCAATGGCTCCAATTGTACTCTTTATACCAAATTCCCTGTAGAATCTGACAAGAATAACAGTGACTGGTACTTTAAGTTTACAAAAACAATATACAATACAAATATTACTCTGTTTTAACTAATGATATTTCGTCATTAGTTTGGGAAAACTGAAATTCACAACCGTTTCTTTCTATTATAAGCCCCGATATTTCCTTTATGCAGCGCGACACAGAGGTTGGCTCATTGGTGTAATCCAATTGTTTCCAATGCATTTTTGGAACGAACCAGTTTTCAAAATTTTTAAAGCAGCTAGGAAACAAAGCGTAAAAGGCATGGACGTGTCCCAAGTTGCATGTGGCTCCAATTCTTCAATTACAGTTTTTCATAATGATTCTTTCAGACTGATATTTTTTGCAAATTCCGTCTCATGCAAACTGAAACGATTACTGCGAAAACATATATATTTTACCTCACCGCGATTTATGCATTCGCTTTCATCATGCAAATAATTCAGCAGAATAATTGCGATTTCCTCCATTATTTAATTAATTATTGCTATCTAAAATTCACTGATTGCTTATTTTCTCGCTGTCATCACCAATTTGGCACTTGATCGATTGTATAGAAAAGGAGCTTTTATTTGATAGCCAGAATAGGATTATTGAGAATTTTTTCAGAAAACAGCTTTGTCTACTATTGCAAAATTTGACAACGCGAATAAGTGGTGGACACTTAGCTACTAAAAAAGTTTGCTTCTCAAATTTATTTATTTTTTTATTTGTAATAAAACAATATTTATCCATTTTAAGATTACTCTTTATTATTTTTTTATCTCCTCAAGGAGGCAGAGTCAAGATCGCTAAATATCTCACATCCATAAAGAAACACTGGAAACAGTATTGTTTTTGATAATAGGAGCTCTATTTTACTCAGCAGAAAATTTTGAATGTGCCAAAACAAGCGAGGTACACTGTACACTTTGCCAATATTAGCATTAAATTGCGTTGACCACATGAGTGAGATGCTAAAAATTACTCCAAGGTTTTAGCTGACACCACATATTTAATTGCATCTCTGCCAATATAAACATTCGGTAAAATGGAAGGATCCAAACGCTTTTTATATATTGGTAAAACTTTAGACTTAACTGGATTGAGGCTCAAATAGTTGCAACAAACCCCAAGTGCTGAATAAGGCAAGGTCTTCGTTTAACAATCGGTATGCAGTGTTAATCTCATTTAAAGGGCACATAAAAATCAATTGGATATGCAGATGATATTTATGTGCCCTTATGTGATGACTTATGTAGAAAGCAGTGATGGTTAGAAAGCAGTGAGAATACTTATATAGAAAGCAGTGAGAAAGAAGAGGTCCTAGAAATTATCCTTGAAGAAGACTAGAACAAACCGGAAGAGATGAGGACATTTTGTCGTTTACATGTACGCTTTGCTGTCGATCAGTTAAATATGAGAAAACTAATTTACTCGATTGAATTGAGAAGTTAAAGTTATTTACTAATTCGATGGTTAGCAATTCATGCTTGACAGTATGAAATGCCTTGGAAAAATCTAACAGCCTTAAGAAGGAAACATGTGATTTATCTATAGTTGAGGTTGTTATAATGGAATTAAATATGTAAGTGATATATTTTAGTAAAAATTGAGATATTAACTTAGCAAATATAGGTCTTATTCCATCAAGTCCTGTATCATTCGAAGGGAAAGAGTTGCATAGTATACGTTTTGGTCCCTTAAATATGAGGTTGTTGCGAGTTACAGTAAAATGAAAGTTAATTCGACAAGTAAAAACTGAAGAAGTGCAGTTTTGTTGGTGGGATAAAAGAATAGCGTTAACTACTTCGCAGCCTATGTCTTTCGGTATTTCAGAGGGATTTTTACCAACTCCAATATTTCTCATGTTATTCCAAAAAGATTTTGTTGGTAACTTGTGATTAAATTTGGTTTTAAAATAACTAGCCTTTGAGGCTAGTCTTAGTCTTGTATTTGTTGTAAAAGTACTCTCAGTATATTAAGTGTATATCCTGCTGATTTTATAATTAGGGTTAGGAAAACTTTTTTATATCGCTCAATTTGTATCCCTCCTCAAAGATAACAAAATTTTCATCTCCTAAATATCTTTTTCTATACACGTACAAAAAAATATATCATAATTGTTATCTGCAAACATTTCGATATCTGAAGATGAAAAAAATTTGTTTTTTCGCAAGTAGCGATCGCAGAGGATGGAAAAAACTTCGGGTTTCGGAAAACAACGAACGCTGCGGATCAAAAAAGGCTGCGACAATCGATTTTTGAAGATGAAAATAATTCTAAGGCAGAGATCGAAAAAGGTGAAGAGAAATATTTGGAAAATGTTGGATTTTTATGTCTGTTTGTTTTGTATGGCAACATTGGTATTAAACAACTATGCATCTACGGCTACGGCTGTGAGACTCTCCACAACTGTCAGCAAAAGTTAACACCACTAAGATTTTGTGTAAAGTTGTAAATTCATAGAAACAAAAACATAATCATTTGAACATAAAGAATAAATGAGTAATATATTCAAAGCGACGTCATTAAACCCAACGATTAAGGCAAAGCAATAAAGTAGATGATGTAAGAGAAGTGGAAAGATAAGACATGTAGGAAATACATATATTCCATAACAGGTAGAGATACATATATTTGATAATTAGAAATAATTATTGCAAATACTAATTATTGTAAGTAAAAATTATTATAATAAATAAAAACGTCGATGCTTTTAAAAGAGGTGTAAATCGACACTACTCCCACTTTTCCCCTTCCCACTAACCTTCTAAACCAACGAATGCTTTGCAAGGATAGGGGGCATCCCCTGAGCTTGGTTCTATCTGCCATAAAAAAAAAAACTACGTTTTATCTGTTGTTTCCGCTATATTTTCATACACCCTTTCGGAATTCTCTAATATCACGGCGTTTAGCATCTCGGGAATTTTAAACTGCAAACTTGTCAGTTTCATGAAAACTGATCCCAGCGGGGTGTATGCAGCAAAAAGCTGTTTCCTTCTCAGCAAATTAGTCGCTCGTAGGAGAAGTTCACGATTTCTCTTAGTGAGGCTATCATTTCTATAAAAATTTAAGTTTGAAGAGAATTCGATGTCACTAAGATGAAGAGATCGATGGGCAGTCTTTCGATAATCTGCTGCAGACTTAAGAAACCGGTTTCTCTCAATTTGGAATAGATGTTATTTAAATCCTCATCTTCAGTTCAGGTATTCCGAAAAGACATCATCACTGGAAATATCCCGTCGCTCTAAGGTGTCAACACAATCCAGAGTTTGGTTAAGCCTTTGGTGGAAACTAGTGGCATCGGCAGAAGCTGATTCAACCACATCAATTCGTGCGGAAAGAGCAGTGATAGGCTCCTTAGTATCCTCACATTTTTTTGTAAAATAAGCCTTTATGTTATGAAGATAATTTCTAAATTCCTCGTGTAAGCTGCGTAGCTCCCTCTGTAATTTGTCATATATATCCACGCAATATGCTAATCTGGTTTTTTATGACTTCAGTTAAAATATACTTATGCGTTCATCCAGCATACGTAGTAGCTAGAAAGAGTCGGTATGCTTGCTGTATGTATTATGAAATATGTACATATGTATGTAACTGGGATTCACAAAAAATTGTTTCGAAAAGGTACAAATATACAATATATATCTAAAATAACTTTAAAAAGTTGATTAAAACCAGGCAGGCATATCCACCAATTAGTGAAAAGTACTAACCAGCGCGGATATTATACAATTTAATGAAAAAGTTTGAGGAAAGCAAATTAATTAAGCACTGTTGATGGACGACTACGAAAAACAATTCACTCTCGCGCTAAACGCGTGAGTTGAATGAAAACAAGACAGCAATTCATGCTTTCTCCTCCACCTTTTTAATAAAATTTTTTACACTATCTAACAAAACAATTATTAAATAATTTATTCGTTAACAATATTGTTGCAAACTAATCAGTGTTAGTTTATATGGAATCTGGTTTCGTAAAGTTTAATGATTTTTTTAATATTGGCAGAAATAAAATATGCATAATACAATACCCGAATTTCCTCTACTTATTTTATTTGGTGAAATACGTACAAATAAAGTGCTCTTAACTTGACTTTGTATATCACGTCTACACACAGTCAAGTGTTAACAGTTATTTTTGTATTTAAAGTGCCTTTGAAAAAGCTGAGACACTGGCGAGACACGTGTTGCAGCTTAATCTGCTGTCGTGTTGGCAACTGTGATCCTCGCCAACGAGTTCTGTGGTCCCCGAGGAATTCCTTTGACTTCGGACCGAGGGTTCCTTGAATAGCTCCCACATCACAGCAATCTTTGCTTTGTTAGAAGTCTATAAATGCAATGAGTAAGAGGGGTGGTTTTGCTGCACAGATACTTTTTAGGTAGTAGGAAGCCTGTCACATCCCTTTTGATTTTTACATTATGTCTTGTTTACAGTTCCCACGCGTGTGACTTTTAAGTGACGGATTAGAGAGTTGTTTTCAAACGGTAGTCGGCCGGATTCCCGAAGCAACCCGCTGCAAGTAAATAAACTGAGAATTAGATAAGAGCACTTTGTCACACGAGCTCCAATTAATGTCAACGGAATAAGCCCTGCTTGTGACCGGCCGATATTAGTTTTAATATTTTCATTTCACCCGCGAGCCACGTGTCGTGGTTTGTTTGCAGCTGCAATAGAAGTTCGCAAACGAAACTGAATTAAGAAATCGAAGATAATATAAGCAACTCTGGTATTAATTTTTAGAAATAATTCAGTCATTTAGAAAAATAGTGAGAAACAAGGCGTTATGATGTCAGGTGCTTGACATGACACCCTGTATATTAATTGAGAATCAAATTAGAATAAAATTTACATATAACTTTTAGCCAGTAAATCTTGTTCTTCTATCAGTAATTCCTCTGCCATTCAGTAAATGCGCTAGTATACCAAGAATATTTGGTGTTGACATATAACAAGTGAAGGTGTTGTCTTCGGCCTGGCCGAAATCTAAATACCCTACACCCGAGTAACTGAAAAAATTTTAATTTCGCCACTTAACAACTTTATTATATGTAGGCGGACCACGACCATTTTGGGCAAATATATTGTGTAATGTCTCTAGATACTGCTGGATAGAATCACGTATTAATATTTTGAACCGTTTATGAGATATTGGCAAGTTTTGTATAAGTGGGCGGACCGCCCTCATTTTTGGTACAAAAATTGGTAATACCTGTAGATACCTCTTGGTAAAATTACGTGTTTACATCTTTTACTGTTTACGACATAGTGACAAATTTTGTATGAGTGGGCGTGGCATGCGCAATTTTGGCAAGTTTATTTATAATGCTTCCGGATAGATCGTGATAAAATTACATCTTAATATCTTATACCGTTCATGAGATTGTGCAAACTTTGCTATGAGTGGGTGTGGCACGCCAATTTTTTGTATTTAGCGTCATTACAAAAACTTTAGTAATGCCGCTCTATGTTCCGGAATAAAATTATACCTTAATATCCCACACGGTATATGAGATATTCACATTATAAAATTTTTGTAAACGAGTTGCCTTTGCATTCCGTATGTAATGTAGGCGTGGTTATTAACCGATCTCGCCCATTTTCAATCCCAAACTGCCCTACAGAACAAAGAATATTTGTGCCAAATTCCATCGCGATATCTCTTTTCGTTCTCCCATAATTGTGATTTCAACAGACCGACAGGCAGACAGAGAGACAGACAGACAGACAGAAGAAATTATAATTTCGCCACTAAACAACTTTTGTATAAGTAGGCGGACCACGCTCATTTCGGGCAAATGTTTTTGTAATGTCTCTAGGTACTGCTAGATAGAATTACGAACATATTAATATTTTGAACCGTTTATGGCATATTGACAACTTCGGTATAAGTGGGCAGACCGCGACCATTTTTTATATAAAAATCGGTAATAGTTGTGGATACCTCGTGATAAAATTTCGTGTTAATATCTTATACGGTTTACAAGATATTGACAACTTTTGTATGAGTGGGCATGCCCATTATTGGCAAGCTTATTGGTAATGCTTCCTGTATATCCTGATAAAATTACATATCAATATCTTATACCGTTCATGAGATATTGCCAACTTTCTTATCAGTGGGCGTGGAACGCCCATTTTTTTAACGTTTTAGTAATGACGCTATAAGTTCCGGAATAAAATTATACCTTAATATCTCATACGGTTTATTAAATATTCAGATTATAACATTTTTGAAACTAGGTGCCTTTACATTCTGTATGTTTTTTGCATGTGCCTTTCTGTATGTGCCTTTACATTTTGAATACTAAACAGCCCTACATAACAAAGAATATTTGTACCAAATTTCATCGCGATATCTCTTTTCGTTCTCTCGTAATCGTGATTTCAACAGACAGACGGACGGACAGGGTTAAATCGATTCAAGAGGTGACGCTGAACAAGAATATATATACTTTTCTTTATCTATCTCGTCTCCTTCCGTTACAAACGGAAGAACAAAGTGAATATACCCTACTCCCTTCGAGTGTAGGGTATAAAAAGTTGCAGAACTTTTTCATTTAACGAGACTGAGCCCCAGCAACGCGTGACAGGGTACATCTAGTTTTATATAATTATTGAATTAACTGCACCGGTCCAAAGTTACACTTACACTAAACGGCCGGGGCTGATGCAACAACATGTGCAAATGGCTATACCGAATAGATATTAATATTTGTGAAAATCCAAAAAGCATTATTAACACCTTGGATTATGAATTACAAATACAAAAACACAGATAAATGCAGCAGATAAGAAGAAAAACATCGAAATGAAAGAATCTTAGTTTAAGAAGCTGAAGTATGTACTCGTATACAGTAGGAAAAAATTCATTCAAGTCGGATAAAGAAAGAGAATGATCCTTGCATTTCTTGTCTTTATAATATCCTACCCAATGAGTATCAGGGTCCTTTGTTGTTCTTTATATGTTTCATCAAATTGATGTTTCTGTGTAGGTTCTTCAAAGGTTTTTTGGGTACGGGCTATAATATAAACCCAATCTCTTTCTAGTTTAAGATATAAACCTGTTTTTCGCAAGGAGCTGCGGAATATATGTTCTTTTAAGACATGTATAATGCATACATAATATGTATGGTTATTGTCTGCAGCACTGTTTCAAAACTCACACCAGCCTTATCTGTACAATTTAGAGCAAAAGAATATCTACGTTACCGTCATAAATGAAGGTATTGTTATCTAAGGAAAAGATTTCTGAAAAACTTAGATAACTTGAGTTTTGATGTGACCGCGGGCGAATGTGGATGTTACTCACCACCACAATTCATTGTTCGCCTCGAGTGCTCGCGAAAAAAATAATTAACATCAAAACCGATCATCCGCAAACAATAGAAACACATTTACACCACAATAAAATAGAAACACAGTGCACATTACCCAAACCAATAACATAACTTATAACATAACATGCAACAATAATAAAACAAGTAGAAGTGTTGTCTTCGGCCTGGCCGGAATCTAAATACCCTACACCCGAGTAACTGAAAAAATTATAGTTTCGCCACTTAACAACTTTTGTGTAAGTAGACGTACCACGCCCATTTCGGGCAAATGTTTTTGTAATGTCTCTAGGTACTGCTAGATAGAATTACCAACGTATTAATACTTTGTCCCGTTTATCGGATATTGACAACTTTTGTATAAGTGGCCGGATCACGCCCATTTTGTACACAAATTAAATTAAAGTAATACTTGTAGATACCTCGTGATAAAATTTCGTTTTAATATCTGATACCGTTTACAAGATATTGACAACTTTTGTATGAGTGGGCGTGGCACGCCCATTTTTGGCAAGCTCATTGGTAATGTTTTCCTATATATTCCGATAAATTTACATAACATATTATACTGTTCATGAGATATTGCCAACTTTGTTATCATTGGGCGTGGTACGCCCATTTTTTTGAAACGTTTGCTAATGAATTTATATGTTCCGGAATAAAATTATACCTTAAAATCTCACGCGCTTTATGAAATATTCAGATTATAAAATTTTTTTGAAACGAGGTGCCTTTACATTCCGTATGTAAATTAGGCGTGGATGTTTACCGATCTCGCCCATTTTCAATCCCAAACAGCCCTGTTTTTTTGAAAATCCACGGTTTAATTTTAAACTCACAAAAATGGTTTTTATTTTAAGTATGGTTTTACACTTTTTACAGAATTTACACTTTTTTACTCTGCACACGTCAGATGTTCAGCAGCAAGTAGAAAGAAGTGAGTGCGTGGGTCCAGCGACGATCGCTGGAGGCCGGTCAATTTGCGCCAGTTGCCGCGGAGAGAGCCCGCAGCCGAGCTTACTCTCACTCAGAGGTGCATCTCATGACCGGCAGGCTGACAGGAGAGAGACTGGAGTGCTCACTCCTGACACCCTACCGATCGATGAGGGAGAACCTCTGGCGAGCGGCAGTTGGCGTTAACATACCGCCCGCCTTGTAGGACTGCAAACCCCCATAACCCGACAACTGGCGCCGTGCCTCGTCTCCGGCCTAGTGGAGGAGCGTGTGGTGTGCCTCCCCGCACTTGCGGCAGCGCATGGGGCTCCGGCACGCAGGCAACCGGTGCGACCGTGCCAAACAGTTGCGGCACATGTGCCGCGCGTGTGCCGTCAAGTTCCGCTGCGCTGGTGTCTGTTGCAGAAACAGCGGACAACGGCTCAGTTCGAACTTAAGTGGCCTCTTTATGTTTGCTACATGAACGTTTTGTAGGGGGTTAATTCGGAAATAAGGTTGATCTTTATGCCGTACTCTCTTATAGTTTTTTATTGGTCCCGTTTCTCTTTGTTCTTCGTATTGTTCCCTATCTCTATTTCTATTGGTTATTATGTGTTGTTTAGTTTGATTAATTCTATCTCGTAATTTGAATGGGTCAATGTTTTCTTTTGCAATTCTGGGTGTACATGTAATGGTTGAGTGATAGCGGTTTTTATAGTTTCCTATGACAACTTGTATCCTCATTTCCATTGAAAGACTTGGGTCATCAATGCTTGTTAGTTTCTCCAACAAGGTTGAGTGAAGTCTTTCAATATCTGCTTTTCCTGTGTGGTTGTTTGGTTTAGTTAAGTGAACTTCAACGTTTTCTTTATTGAGAAATTCGATCAATTGTTCCGCTCGAAATTCGTTATCCATTATAAGTTTTTTGGGTTTACCAAATTTAGCAAAATGCTCAACTATAGTGGCTTTCTTTGCTCTCCAATTTCTGTCAGTGATAGTGTATGCCGCTGCAAATTTTGTTAGTTTGTCTATTACTGTGACAAATGATTGTTTTTTGAAATGAAAAATATCTACATGTATTATTTCGTTTTTATCTGTGGGTGTTTCTGTTAGCTTAAACTTCGGTTTTATGGGTTTCCTGTCATACTTGATTTGTTGGCATTTTTCGCAATTATTTATTATAAGCTGTATGTGTTCCTTAAATTTTGGATAATATATTTTGTCTTTTAAAGTATTATATGTTTCGTTTATGCCACTGTGCATTGCCTCGTTATTGTGATATAATGCAATTTGTTTGTGGAGTTCTTCTTCTACTTCTATTTCTGACGCTCTCTTTGTGCATTTTTGTCTTGTCTCCAGCAAACACTGATATTATAATTTCTTGTACTCTATTGTAGTCCCTTTCTGAAACTTCTGAGAAGATGCCAACTTTTCCTTTTTTAATATATCTTCTGAGAATGTCCTTATCCACAGATTCCTCTTCCTTTGGGTTGATTTCCAGTATTCTTCTGTTGTGGAGTGTTTGCATCTCAGCACCTGGGCTGTATGTCAATATTATTTGGGTTTTATACTTATTTACGATTTCCTCCTTAATGCCGAAATGTTCTAACAACTCTTCTTCAGCGGAATGGATAGTGTCCGACATTTCTAGGTTTGACTGATTGTCATTGTCTTCGTCTATTTTTGGTGAGTTTTCGATGCGGCTTAGAAAGTCCGCTACTACATTGTCTCTTCCTTGAAGATATTCTATTTCGTAGTTGTATTCTTGTAATTTCAAGAGCCATATTTGATGTCTTTGTGAAAATTCCTTTCCCTTATATTTATTGTTCAAGTACTTTATCGGGCAATGGTCTGTGATAATTTTGAATTTTTTTCCATAGATATGTGGCCTGAAGTATGTTACTGCGTACATTATTGTCAGAAATTCTTTATCTGTAGTGGCGTATTTTTGTTCGTGATTGTTCAATGTCCTCGATATAAAGCATACTGGGTGTCCCTCTTGCGATAGTACAGCTCCAATGGCATAATCACTGGCATCTGTTGTTATTGTAAATGTTTTATCATAGTCTGGATATCGCAAAATGGGGTGTGATGATATTAATGCTTTCAAATTTTCAAAACTAGCGATATATTCTGGATCATTTATATTTACTTTGCACGCCTTTTTCAGATATTTAATCATAGGGTATGCAATTTTTGAGTAATTTTTTATAAATTTCCTGTAATACCCTGTAGCTCCTAGGAATCCCTTTATCTGTCTTTCTGTTTTGGGAATGCTTAAGCTTTGTATTGTCATTATTTTGTCTGGATTTGGTTTTAATCCTCCTTCTGTTAGAACGTGTCCCAAGAACATTTACAAATACATTTGTTTGCTTGTATCTTGAGATTATGTTCCTGTAGTCTTAAAAAAAATTTTTCTAAGGAATGTATATGTTCTTCTATTGACGTAGAGAATATTAATATGTCATCTGGGTAGACTACACATATTTTATTAATGTATTCTCTTAGAATCTCATTCATTAATCTCTGAAAAGTGGCGGGGGCATTTTTTAGCCCGAAAGGCATTCTGACATATTCGTACAGACCTGGCGGAGTGACAAATGCTGTCTTTTCAATATCCCTCTTTGCCATTAGAATTTGATGGTAGCCCTTGGCCAAGTCTAGAGTGCTAAAGTACTGAGCTTTGCCTAGCTTATCTAAGATTCCGTCTATGTTCGGCAACGGGTATTTATCGTCAACAGTAATTTGGTTAAGTCTCCTGTAATCAACAACTAATCGAAATTTATTTATACCGGAACCATCTGATTTCTTCGGCACAATTATTATGGGCGAGCTATATCTACTTCGACTTTTTCGTATTATACCTTGCTTTTCCAATTCTTCGATTTGTTTTCTTGCCTCTTCCTCATGTTTAGGTGGCAATTTGTAAATCCGCGAATTGATTTGTTGATCAGTTGTTGTTTTAATCTCATGAACCACAGAATTCGTATTTGTCAGGTTATCCCCTTCTTTATAAATTAGCTTCTCGTATTTGGTTAATAGTCTCCTGATTCTTGTCCTTTCCTCTAGATTTAGGTGATCGAGTTGAATGTTACTATCTTCATTTTTTTCTAACGAATAAACTTGCTCCTGCAGAGTTTTCGCATGGAATGGAAGTTTGACACCATTTCTTTATTTTCAATGTCAATTATTTTTACGTTTTTTAATATAAAGTCGTTCCCTAATAAGAGATCATAGGGGCTTATCAAAGTCCAATGTCAACCATTTTATGCAGGCATTTGCTGGGAAATTGAATTCGGACGGACAGGGGGTTTTAACTTTTTTGTTTGGTTTAGTTATATTACCATTTAGAGTACTTATAACTGTTTTATTTATGTCGACTACTGGTAACTTATATTTTTCGAAGCTCTATTGCCTCATTATACCTATAGTAGAACCTGGGTCTACTAAGGTAATCCACTTCTTATTAAATATTGTTAACACAATTAAGATTTTCCTTTGATCGTCCGAGGCGAATTTATAAAAAAATCTTCATTGTGTTTCGTCTCTTCTGTCCTGCTCATGGCATCAACTTCCATGGGTAGTGGGTCGTTTGAGCTTGTAGACTGTCGTGTCCTGTTATCTCGTCCATTCCAATTATTCCCGCGATTCTGTCCGGAAAAACCTGTCGAATTTTGGAGTCTATACTGTCCTGAGTTTTGCGGCCTATTCGGTGTTTGGTAATTTTGTGAGCGATTTTGTGCCGAATAGCTTAAAGAGCGATTTTGGTTTTGGACATTTTGTTGTGGATTTCGATTGATATTTTGTCTGAATGGTCTGTTTTGCACCCTATTTTGGTTTAAATTGTTAACCCTACCATTACTATTGTTTACTATGGGTGGCGGCTTCCTATAAAAGGTAGGATTTAAATTTCCTTCATCTAACCCTATGAACTCGTAGATTCTGCTTGCTGCCTCACTCAGCGAGGTAACTTGCATCATTCTATATGCAAAGGTACCTGCTGCTAATTGTTTTATTCTTTGGAGGAGTATTCCCGAGAATATTTCTTTCATCACTTCTCCGTTATCCGTTAATGCACAATATTCCGTAATATTGTCAATCGCGAGGACAACCGCCCGCCAACGCGCATCGTGTTGTCCGTGTGGAGGAAAGGGTTCAACGAGAGTATGCTGCTTTTAGATCGCAGCATCGCGTGGTTTTCTAGCGCGTCGTACTCGTCTGCGAAATGAATCTTCTGGCAGGATATCGCGAGGTAGCGTTTCGTTTCCTTTATTTCTCCCGGTGGGAGGTGCCGGTTGGGGTGCGAGTGCAAGTGACGCTTAGCTGGATGAGCGTTGTGGAGAAATCGATATACGTATGAGTATACGCGTAGGGCTCGTGGAAGCGACGAAAATCGTTCGAGCGGATCCTCCTCGGGAGCGCAATGGGTGTGCAGCGTTTTGACCGTCTTCTTCTCCAGTGTGGTGACGTATTCGTCTGAGGCGCGGAATTCGGGACAGCGATCCTTATCGTGGGCGAGCTAAGCAGGTCCATTCCACCAGAGGGTGCTCTCAGCGAGATCTTGGCGCGTGGCACCGCGACTGGCTAAATCCGCGGGGTTGTCCTGGGAATCCACATGGAACCATTGAAAACTGTGGTACTGCAACTGGAGTAATGAGGCAGCTGCAGCGTGGGCACGAGAGTGTCGATCATCTCAGCAACTAAAGTGGCTCCGCACAATTCTAACCTGGGGAGAGACAAAGTTTTAATTGGGGCTACACGAGTTTTGGAGTACAAAAGGAAAACTTGGACTTCCTGAGCGACCTTGATGCGGGCATAGATGACTCCTGCGTAGGCTTTCTGTGAGGCATCGCAAAAGGCATGGAGTTCGACTTGGCTTTCGGGGGTGTAACTCACCCATCGCGGGATGCGGATGGCGCAGATGTGGTGGTAATTCTGGAGAAAACTTAACCAGTTAGCGTGAGTTACCTGAGGCAGAGTGTCATCCCAGTCGATTTTGTCCAACCAGACTTGCTGCATGAGAATCTTCGCTGCAACGATGATCGGAGCCAGCCAACCGGCTCGATCGAACAGCTTGGCGACCAGAGACAACACTTTTCGTTTCGTGTACGCCGCTTTGATGACGATAGCTTGGACATCGAAGTAGAAGTCATCATGGGTCGCGTTGCAGCGAATTCCAAGCATTTTGGCAGTGCTGGAATCTTCTAGCGTCAGGAAATCGGAATGGAGCAGATGGGATGCCGGCAAGTCTGCCAGAATGCCTTTATGGTTGGCAGTCCATTTGCGAAGGGCAAACCCTGATGAGTCGAGAGCCGCTATGAGTTGGTCGCGGGTCTGGGTAGCTGTCACCAGGTCGTGAGTGCCTGCTAACACATCATTCACGTACATGGAATGCTGTAAAATGTGTGATGCAAGCGGAAACTGGTGCTTCACGTCGTCTGCCAATTGAAGAAGGGTGCGTATAGCAAGTAACGGGGCGCAATTAACTCCAAACGTTACCGTTTGAAGCTCGAAGTCGGTAAGTTCGGGCTTGTACGGGTCTCGGAAGAGAATGCGCTGATAAGGGGTGTGCTTTGGGTCAACCAATATTTGGCGATACATTTTTTGAATGTCTCCGTTGAAGACATAGCGGAAGAAATGCCATCGTAAAATTAAAAAAGTCAAATCTGACTGTAGCACGGGGCCTGTGTGAATTACATCATTGAGGCTTAGTCCGCTTGTGGTTGGACTGGACGCGTTGAAGACGACTCTGACCTTCCTAGAGGTTTTTAACACCGTGTCGTACTGGTGCTTGAGGCCTTCGTTCTTCCCTAATCGTGCTTCCAGACGCGTGTATTGTTTGAGCGCAATGTGTCTCGAGGCCCCTAAGCGGAGCGTGTCTGTGAAGCCGATTTTAAAGGGCAGTGATACGATGTAGCGGCCGTCATCGCGTCTTCGCGTTGTTTTCACGAAATTTTCTTCGCAAAACTTGTCGGAGGGGGATAGCCATTTAGTTTTGGGAAGTTCCTCCACTTCCCAAAAACGTTCGAACTGTTGTTCGAAGGAGACTTCATTGAAGTAAGCCTCTTTTATGGGTGCATTGGCAAATTGCGTGATGGGAACCGGCCCGGTTAGGATCCAACCGAACACGGCTTGCTGAGCCATGAGAGTGCCCAGTACTTGGCGGCGGATGCCGTCCAGCAGGATTGCTGGGTATAAATCGGCTCCGATGAGGACGTCGACGTGCTCGCTTTTGGAGAAGTTGACATCTGCGAGCTCGATGTCTTAAGGGAGGCCACTGAGAAGTGACCTGTCTAACGGGTGAGAAGGCAAACGCCCTGTAATTTGTGAGAGCACAATCGCCGTCACGTTAACTTGAAATTTGGGATCAAGTGGCGAATTCATGAGAATATCGCACGATCTTGATATTTTTGCTGACACGGTCTCGTTGAGACCGGAAACTACGGCTGTAGTTGGCCGCGCTGGGAGCTTTAAGAGCTTTTGTATGCGTTCAGAGATGAACGACACTTCGGACCTAGGATCAATCAAGGCGCGCGCGATGTAACATGTACCGTGATGGCATATTGTTACCATAGCAGTCCCTAACAGTACCTGTTTTGGTGCTTTCGCGAAGCACACCTGATGCGTGTCCTGTGGATTTCGCTGTTGCGCGGGGGGAGAAGTGGACTGTATATGCGTGGGAGGTCGCATCGAAGAATGCGGCCTTTCTTGCTGGGAAGCATGTTGAGTCGAACCTGGAATAAAGTTCGAATAGGCAGGGGCTTGAGTACGCGGAGCGTTATCATACCGTTGCTTTTGAGTTCGTTGCTGTGTGGGTGGAGGAGTGGACTGTATATGCGTGGAAGGTCGCATCGAAGAATGCGGCCTTTCTTGCTGAAAAGCATGATGAGTCGAACCGAGAATAAAGTTCGAATAGGCAGGGGCTTGAGCACGCGGAGCGTTTTCAAACCGCCGCTTTTGATGTGAGGCACATGGGGTCGAATCTGATACAGCATTCGAGGAGGATGGAGCGTGCTCACGATGCAAGAGGGTGTGATGCCTGCCATTACATTTGACGCAATTGAATCTGCTTGGACAGATTTTCACGGAATGAGATCTGGCCAAGCAGTTGCTGCACAAGCGGTTTTTCTGAACGGTATTCAGCCGCTGCGGGACGGGCAAGCTGGAGTTGAGTGAGTCGGAGCTGGGAGCTGTGTTGACTTCGACGCGGGTGTGCACTTAATATCTTGCACCGTTTCAAGGGTCTGGAAGCGATGAGTCAGAAATGCATCCAGATCTGTCCATTTTGGGATCTCTGTTTTGTTGGTGAGAGATTGCTCCCAGAGGGAAAGCGTTGCTTCCGGGAGCTTGCTGGAACACAAAAATACGATTATCGCGTCCCAATGGGAGGTATCAACACCTTGTAGCGCGAGTGCGGCGAGAATGTTGTTGATTTCGCGCTGCAGGTCTTTGATAGTGGCACCGGTTTCCTTCGTGATGGGGGACAGGTCGTAGAGCTTCTTCAAATGGGCGTTGGTGAGGACGCGCCTGTTCTCGTACCTGTCAGACAGATTGTTCCACGCTTGGGCAAAACTTTCGTTCGTGAGATGGGATTTCTGCACGATTTCTTTCGCTTCGCCCGTAGTTTTCTGGTTCAGGCGGAACAACTTCTCCACCGGCGCAATTCGGGTATTCTGAATATACAGGGCCGTGAACATATCCCTGAAAGAGGGCCACGAAAGATAATCGCCATGGAAGGCTCGAGTGTCGCAGGCTGATATTGTAGCCAGACGGGGGCATCTCAGCTGGCACCGGCGAAGGGGTCGCTGCAACTGGAGGGGACGCTGCGGCTTCGGTCAGTTGATCAATTTTTCCCGCGCAGCGCAGATATACCGCATAGCATTGGCGGCTCTTCTCCTTTACGCCTTCGAATTCTTGGCCTTTGTCCTTCGTCGAGTCCAGCTCCGCAAGCACCCTTTCATAGGCGCTTTTAATCAGCAGCCACTGTGATCGGATTTCTTCCCGCTGAATTACCAGGGTGTAAACGGTGTGGTCCGTGGTGGGTGTCTGGTCGAAGTTCACCTCGAACTCGATCAGCGCATCGGCTATCCGAATAAATGATGCGAGCGCAGCCATTATATGTCTCGGTTTCTGTTAGGGGCGTCGAAGGAGGTCGCAAAATCGAAACAAAACACACCGACTTCGGCAAAATCGAAATAAAACACAACTTCTTTCGAAAAAAAAACTTTATATATAAAAAAGTCGCAAAAAAGTTTGCGGGTCGCTATGCGGTGGCGTTGGGGCTCGAAAAGCTTGCGGCAGACGGTTGACTACTTGTTCTCTAAAGTGCTTGCAACTAATTAAAAGGTGACTAGTTGCTGCGAACACTTCTGCCTACTGGGTATGCAGCTTGGCGTATTCACGGCAGGGTCACTGCTGAATTTCCAAACCCACGCGGTTTTCACACTTCTGAGAGTGCAAACCGAAAAGAAATTGGTTCTTCGTTGTGTGTGCACATCCACAGCGCGTGTGTGAACCTAAGGCAGCCAAGCAGCGAAAAAGTCAAGCCGGCTGCGTCGGTCTGGATGCACAAGCAGAAGAGCGCGAGCGAAGAAAAAAGTACCCGCAAAAACCAACCAGCAAAAGGTGGTGGATTTTCGACTTGCTATATATATATATATAGTTGCTATATATATATATGAGTGCGTGGGTCCAGCGACGATCGCTGGAGGCCGGTCAATTTGCGCCAGTTGCCGCGGAGAGAGCCCGCAGCCGAGCTTACTCTCACGAGAGGGGCGCATCTCATGACCGGCAGGATGACAGGAGAGAGACTGGAGTGCTCACTCCTGACACCCTACCGATCGATGAGGGAGCACCTCTGGCGAACGGCAGTTGGCGTTAACAGCCCTACATAACAAAGAATATTTGTGCCAAATTTCATCGCGATATCTCTTTTCGTTCTCTCGTACTAGTGATTTCAACAGACAGACAGACAGACGGACGGACAGGGCTAAATCGATTCAGGAGGCTGAGAAAAAATATATATATTTTCTATATCTATCTCGTCTCCTTCTCTGCGTTACAAACGGAAGAACAAAGTGAATATATCCTACTCCCTTCGGGTGTAAGGTATAATTAAAGAAATTCAGTCTAACGGAATGCAGAGAACCAAGCAAGGGGCATATTGATGCTCTCCGCAGTAAACGAAATGCTGATTTCGTCTGTTTTTACTCTTCCTCCTTCTTCCTGGTCCCGTTAGGTGTGCATGCGGCTGTGAGTGCACCGTGGGCTGAGTGCAGTTGTCTTGTCGCGTTTTGCTTTGCTTGCGACGTACGCGTGGCCGCTTGTACAGCTGACCTTACACTTCCTTACAGTGGGTGGCGATGACAAAATTCCTCATGGATTCCACTAATGTACGTGGCTTAAGGGCGAATTTTTCGCGGTCCATGCGCATATTTGTACCAACCGCATGTAATGGCACTAAGGGAGACCCAGGTGTCTGAGGGTGCAGATCCACTGGATTTTCACATGCCTGGGTACCATTTACTGCCATTGCTTTCACCACACAGAGGCCTCCCCTTATATATCCGCAGTGATGTTGCGTACCAGTATCAGCAACACCTTTGCACGACGGATGCCGAATTTAGCTCCATGTGGGTTAAGTTCAAAATCCAGTCGCACATCCTCCACTTCTGCTTCGTTTATAGAAGCCCCGGTCTGGAGAGGCTGCCAACTTTTGATAAACTGGACAGTCTCTCTGATTCGATTTCTAAAATTCTGGAATCTTATCCGAACAGTGAAATTGTTGTTGCTGGTGATTTCAATGTTCATAATTCCAATTGGCGACGTCATTCGAGTCACACGACACCCGAGGATTTGTATGTTGAGTTATTTGCTGAGTCTAATAATTTGACTCAATTAGTGAAGGAACCAAAGAAACCAAAATATTCTGGACCTCTTTCTAACTTCACATCAAAGCAAGTATTATGTGAATGTACTTGCAATTCTTGGTAATTCGGACCACGCTACAATTTCTGCTACCTTCCCATATTCTAGTCTTCAATCCGCTCACCAGCCAGCTCCGAAGCGGACAGTGTGGCTTTATGAGAAGACTAATTGGGATGCGCTGAACTCCTTTTTCAGAAGTTTCAATTGGCAATTGTGTTTCAGGGTTAGAAACATAAATGCTGCAGAAAATTGGTATAAAATATAATCTTATTTGGAATGAGGTCTTTCATACCCAATAAAAGAATTTCCATTAAACCAAAAGACCTTTCCTGGTTGAATGCGACTTGCAGACAAGCAGTCAGGTCTAAAGAGGAAGCTTTTAGGAATTGGCGCTTAAACAAAACTGCTGATACTAAACTGCTACGCAATCAGGCGCAGAATGCAATGCCACTCTAAAGCGCGAAAAAGTTCTCTACGAACAGCGCCTTAGACGTAGAGTTCTTGAATACTATAAGAGTAGTAAGAACTTTTGGTCGTTCGTGGGGAGAGTGAAGAATCAGACGTGATCGTATATCCCAACTCTCCTCAATGATGATCAGATCTTCACTCACTTGGTTGATAAGGCAAACTTATTAGCCAAAATGTTTGCTGAAAACTGCTCTCTCCCTGAGAGTAGCCAACCACTACCCGTTATCGATGGTTTGTCTCATATTATGCCTGAGATGCATTTTCGAACGCGGGCTGTTAAAAGAGTGCTTGTAAACCTCAACGTGAATAAATCCTCGGGACCGGATGGCATTTCAGCCCACGTGTTGGGAAAGTGCGCCTCAGCACTGGCTCGCCCATTGCGCATTCTATTTAACTTATCATATATTTCAAGAGTATTTCCTATTTCCTGGAAGACTGCCAATGTGCAGCCAGTTCCCAAAAAAGGTGAGACGAATCCTGCCAATTACCGGCCCATAGCAATCTGTTCAATGCTCTCCAAAGTTATGGAGAGCATTATAAATTTTAACTTGATGAGGTATCTGGAGAGCAACCAATTGGTCAGTGATCGCCAGTACGGTTTCCGTGTTCACCGCTCCTCAGGCGAATCGATGGCGTTCCTCACTGAGCGGTGGAACAGCAACAATTCGGTGAGAGTAAGGTTGTTGCTTTGGATATCTTCAAGGCATTTGACCGAGTGTGGCATAAAGCACTCGTGTCTAAGCTGGCTACTTATGGTGTCGGTAATACATTCACTCGATGGATATCGAGTTTCCTCAGCGGCCGTTCTATTCGCGTTGTGATAGACGGCTCTGCTTCCGAAGAGCACTCCATCAATGCTGGAGTTCCGCAGGGTTCGATCCTGTCTCCAACTCTTTTACTTATTTTCATCAATGACCTTCTGTCATTGACGTCAAACCCCGACTACTCGTTTGCTGATGACAGCAGCATTTGTCATTCATATTCATTCTCCAGGCGTCCTTCTATTCTGGAGATCATTGAAAAACGCAGAATTATGAATGACACACTCCAATCTGACCTCAATAAAATCCAAGAGTGGTGTCGAGCGAATCGGGTCGATTTTAATGCGCGTAAAACCCAATGCTGCCTGTTGACAAACAAGCATTTAGCGGGTGACAATTTTCCGCCTCTAAATATGGGTGGTGTGGATATTAATGAGTCGGAGGCTCTTGATGTTCTGGGCATGTCAATCCAATGCGATCTTCGCTGGAACGATCAAATTTTTGACGTGTCGAAAGGAGCACCCAAGTGCTTAGGCTTTCTTTAGCGGTGTAAGAAATACTTCACTCCAAGCGATCTTCGTTGTATCTGCACCAGCTACATCCGTCCGAAAATGGAGTATAAGTCGCATTTATGGTCGGGAGCTTTGCAAACATACTTTCAGCTTCTAGACCGTGTCCAATGTCGTGCGTTAAAACTTACAGGGGACAGTAGGGTATCCAGCTCTATTGAAACCTTTGAGCGTCGTCGTGATGTAGGGTGTGTATTATTATTTTACCGTTACTTTGTGTTGCCCCAAATTTGCACAGCAATTTAGGCGCACAAAACTAAGCAGTCGAACACACCTAAGAACTGTTCTCAAGAATAATGCTGGGAACAGTTCTCAACATAAAGCACACACACGATTGCGAAAACTAAGGAGGATCGCTGGAAACGCCCACACACTGACTTGCAGGATAAAGCATGCAGAAACAGTGAACGTGCCGTGGTGTGTAAGTTACACGTAAACTCAACTGAGCGGCATAGCAGGATGGAAGCGAGCAGAGCAGCCACAGCAAGAAACCAAATCGCGCTGCGCATCGATAACTTGATTTGTACATTACACAACCAGAGTCAGAGAGTGCAGTGAACACATAAATCAGCGCTCAGTTGATCTAAGCTGTGACCCACTTTTGCAGCTTATGTACTGCAAAAACAACGCATGCAAGGAGACGGCAGTGAAATTCACTGACCATATAACTTCTTAACCTTGGGAAAGAGGTTTGTTTTAAGCAAATATTTATTGCACAAAAAACGGCTTAACGGAGTACGAACTACAGTACTCCGTTAAAATATAACATTCTAGAAGGAGACTCAAACGAGTATATAACCAACTGCAAAGCAGAGCTCGTGGTCTGTTTTTCGGTGCAATAATTTCAGTTCAGACGGTTCAGTCGTTCGAGTCAGTGCAAGTCAGTCAAATGAAACAAGTCAGTCAAGTAAACCGAGTCAGTTAAGTGAGTCAAGTCAGTCAATTCATCCATCAGAATCTCAGCTTTTTTGGAGAAGTACGATAAGCGCGGAAAAGGCAAAGAAATCAGTTCAACAACACCCAGCCAGAAGTTACTGTACTTTATTTAAGTTGTAAAAATTTAAAAGTTGAACAACAGAAATACACAGTCGTAGTGGCTTGTACGCCCTCCTGTCGTAAAAACTAAAAGCGCCAAAAGCACACAGTCGCTGTGGCTTGTACGCCCTCCTATTGCAAAAGTCGAAGCGCCGGAAATACGCAGTTTCAGTGGCTTGTATGCCCTCCTGACGTAAAAGCTATAGTGCCAGAAATATACAGTTTAGTGGCTTCTACGCCCTCCTGTTCCCTGGCAAACGTGGGTAAAACTAGAAAAAGAGAAGTTTTAGACACAGTGGCTGGTGTGCTCTCCTATAGAAGGCTACAGTAAGCAAACTTACCCGATATACCTGAGAACGGTCGCGGCGGCTTGTAGACCTTTCCGATCGTTTCCAGACATCAGAACGAGCGAATATCAACGTACCAATGAATCAACCGCGATCTCGAAAACTCGTCGAGATATCGGCTCATCAGTAATCTCAACACGCAGTGGGATACGACGCCCCAACAGAATACCAGTGATCTTAGAAATGCAGTGAGATATTTTTTTATTTTTTTTATTTTTTTATGGCAGATAGAACCAAGCTCAGGGGATGCCCCCTATCCATGCAAAGCATCCGTTGGTTTAGAAGAGAGAAGGTTAGTGGGAAGGGGAAAAGTGGGAGTAGTGTTGATTTACACCTCTTTTAAAAGCATTGACGTTATAAGTGGGTGGGAAAACATGCGCAGAGATACTATTTCACAACTTAACTGCGCGACCGAAAAACGAATTCTCGCGGTAGTGTGTAGTGCGTTGGAACGGGATCGAGACGTAAAAGGGGTGCACCGTTCTGAAAAGCCGAGTAGTTCTGTTGAATACCTGAACCGAAGGAATCAGGCTGGCTACTTCAGAGGAACAATTACCATTAAAGTATCGGTAAAATAAGGTTACATACCCCACATCCCGACGACATCCCAAGGTTTCAATAGAGCTGGATACCCAACTGTCCCCTATAAGTTTTATCGAACGACTTTGTGTACGGTCCAGAAGCTGAAGATATGTTTTCGAAGCTCCCGACTAAATATGCGAGTTGTACACCATTTTCGGATGAATATAAGTGGTGTAGATAGAACGAAGGTCGGTTGGAGTGAAGTATTTCTTGCACCGCTTTAAAAAGCCTAAGCACTTGGCTGCTCCTTTCGACACGTCAAAGTGTGATCGTTCCAACGAAGATCGCATTGGATTGACATGCCCAGAACATCAAGAGCCTCCGACTTATTAATATCCACACCACCCATATTTAGAGGTGGAAAATTTTCACCCGCTAAACGCTTGTGTGCTAACAGGCAGCACTGGGTTTTACGCGCATTAAAATCGACCCGATTCGCATGACCACACTCCTGGATTTCGTTGAGTTCAGATTGGAGTGTGTCATTCATAATACTGCGTTTTCTATTAATCTCCAGAGTAGAAGGACGCCTGGAGAATGAATATGAATGACAAATGCTGCTGTCATCAGCAAACGAGTAGACGGGGTTTGATGTCAATGACAGAAGGTCATTGATCAAAATGTGAAAAAGTGTTGGAGACAGGACCGAACCCTGCGGAACTCCAGCATTAATGGAGTGCTCTTCGGAAGCAAAGCCATCTCTCACAACCTGAATAAAACGGCCGCTGAGGAAACTCGATATCCATCGAGTGAATGTATTACCGACACCATAAGCAGCCAGTTTAGACACAAGTGCTTTATGCCACACTCGGTCAAATGCCTTGAAGATATTCAAAGTAACAACCTTACTCTCACCGAACTGATGAACACAAATGTTCTACCGCTCAGTGAGGAACGCCATCAAATCGCCTGTGGAGCGGTGAGCACGGAAACCGTACTGGCGATCACTGACCAATTGGTTGCTCTCCAGATACCTCATCAAGTTAAAATTTATAACGCTCTCCATAACCTTGAAGAGCATTTAATAGATTGCTATGGTCGGTAGGATTCGTAGCCTCACCTTTTTTGGGAACTGGCTGCACATTGGCAATATTCCAGGAAGTAGGAAAAACTCCTGAAGTAAACGATAAATTAAATAGATTGCGCAATGGGCGAGCTAGTGTTGAGGCGCACTTTCTCAACACGTGGGCTAAAATGCCATCCGGTCCTGAGGATTTATTCACGTAGAGGTTTACAAGCAATTTTTTAACAGCCCGCGTTCGAAAGTGTATCTCAGGCATAATATGAGACACACCATCGATCAGAGGTAGTGGTTGGCTACTCTCAGGAAGAGAGCAGTTTTCAGTAAACATTTTGGTTAATAAGTTTGTTATATCAACCGAGTGAGTGAAGATCTGATCATCCTTGAGGAGAGTTGGAATAGACGATAGCGTCTGATTCTTCACTCTCCCCGGAACGGAAAGTTCTTACTACCTTTATGGTATTCAAGGACTCTGCGTCTAAGGCGCTGTTCGTAGAGAACTTTTTCGCGCTTTAGAGTGGCATTGCACTTATTTCTGGCCTGATTGCAAATTAGTATCAGCAGTTTTGTTTTAACGCCAATTCCTAAATGCTTCCTCTTTAGACCTGACTGTTTGTCTGCAAGTCGCATTAAACCAGGAATGGTCTTTTGGTTTAATGGAAATTCTTTATATTCTTTCTTTATATTTTCTACTAGTTTTGCCGGTTCAGAATATTTTGGTTTTGCCCATCAACGCAGGGAAAGTGCGTTGGTTCCTTCACTAATTGAGTCAAATTATTAGACTCAGCAAACAACTCAACATACAAACCCTCAGGTGTTGTGTGACTCGAATGACGTAGCCAATTGGAATTATGAACATTGAAATCACCAGCAACAACAATTTCACTGTTCGGATACGATTCCAGAAATTTAGAAATCGAATCAGAGAGACTGTCCAATTTATCAAAAGTTGGCAGCCTCCCTAGACCCGGGCTTCTATAAATGAAGCAGAAGTGCAGGATGTGCGACTGGATTTTGAACCTAACCCACATGGAGCTAAATTCGACATCCGACGTGCAAAGGTGTTGCTGACACTGGTACGCAACATCACTGCGAATGTATAAGGCGAGGCCTCTGTGTGGTAGAAACAATAGTAGTAAATGGTACCCCGGCATGTGAAAGTCCAGTGGATCTGGACCCTCAGACACCTAGGTCTCACCTAGTGCCATTATATGCGGTTGGTTAGTACAAATATGCGCATAGACCGCGAAGAAATTCGCCTTCAAGCCACGTACATTAGTGGAGTCTATGCGGAATTTTGTCATCGCCGCCCACTGTAGCGAAGTGTAAGGTCAGCCGTACAAGCAGCCAGGCGTACGACGCAAGCAAAGCAAAACGCGACAAGACAAGTGTTATGCCTTTATCTTGCCGCGCTTCAGCCCACGGTGCACTCACAGCCGCCTGCACACCTAACGGGACCAGGAAGAAGGTGGAAGAGTGAAAACCAACGAAATGCTGAGCTTTACTGCGGAGAGCATAAACAAGCCCCTCGCATCTTTCTCTGCATTGCGTTAGATTGTCTATTTATTTGTTATAATTTCATCAAGTTTTATTTATTTGTTATTAAGTATTTAGTTAATATGTAGTGCACTATTGTTTGTTTATTAAAAAGTGTTGTTGGTGGAGCGTTGTTGTTGTATTTTCGCGGCGTGGGTTTTCACTATTGTTTTGGATGTTATTTTCGCGAAACTGTTTATAAAATGAATTGGCGGGCGCACCGTCCGCGGTCACATCACACTGACCAGTGCTATAAAAATCGCAGAAAAGTTTGTAAAAAACTCTTTCGGACGGAAGAAGTCGATGGTTAACATTCCACGCGTTATACCCGTTCGTAAAGTAGGAGGGTTTTTACCATTAGTACCCATTTTAACTGCTCTGGGAGCTGTTGGAGGCTTAGCATCTGGAGGAGCTTCAATCGCAAAAGCAATTAATGATACAAAAGCCGCTCGACAACAATTGGATTATAACAATATTAACATACTGTTGTACCGATTTTGACGGTCCCGTGCTCGAGTGAAATAGTGTCGGGTGTTGTGGAAATGTCCACGAAAATGACGCGAGTTAAGTCGCGTAATAAGGCCGTCGCGGTTGGCGCGGTCGGCGTGAACCGTCGTAAGGCCGTCGCGGTTGGCGCGTGCGGCCTGGGTGGATGTCGTGGTAGTGAAGTCCGCGAGGGAGGACTCGTCGGCGCTGTCCGAGTCGGAGCTCGCTGCGGCTTCTAAGCATGCCAAGAAGGATGGTGCGAAGGCTATGAAGAAGGCGTTCTCAGTGGACGCGCTGAAGATGGTGGGACTCGCGAGTGCCTGTGAGTCCACGTCATCTTCGGATGAGTGTATGAAGGTGGTAAGCCCCAAGCTTGCCAACAGGGTAAGTATCAAGCATGCTGTTAAGGGGGGTAAGGGTGTCAGTGGGAGTGCCCGTGAGGGTAAGGGTGCAGGTGGGAGTGCCCGTGAGGGTACTCAATTGAGTGCTCCGGTGGTTGCCACCGCTGCCTCTGGGTTGTTCGGTGAGCGGCTCAAGGCAGTCACGGGTGCCCTCATCGGCGTCCTTTATGAGGGTGACGGTGTCAGCCGATTGCTGACCCGTCGCATTTTAGATGTAGGGGGGGGTTTGAGCGATTGCTCGTCGAGCTTGCTGGGGAGAACGAGCGTCTGAAGGGACGCTTGGAGGAGCGAGGAACCGCCGGTAGCGGGTTCGTGGCGCCGGTGGGTCGGCCTGTGTCGGTGGGTCGGCCGGTATTGGGGGTATGGTGGGTCTTTCGGGGGTTCCTGCCGGTGCTGGTGGCAGCACCGTTGTGGCAGCGCCCTCGACCTTTCCAGCCCTGCCTCCTGCGCGCCTCGTTGTGAAACCGGTTGAGACGTGGTCCTTGGTGGTCAAGAGCCGGAAGGCCGGTGAGACACCCAAGGAAGTGGTCGACAAGGTGGTGAAGCAGGTGGGCCCGACCCTGGGTGTGCGCGTCCACGAAGTAAAGGCTCTTCGTGGTGGTGGTGCGATTATTCGCAGCCCCTCCGTGTCCGAACGCGAGAAAATCGTGTTGAACCCGAAGTTTTGGTTGGGTTGGATGTGAGCGTCAATAAGAAGCTGGGTCCGAAGGTCGTGGTTCGTGGGGTTCATAGTACAATCACCCTCGACGAGTTCATGGGTGATCTCTACAAGATTAATCTCAAGGAGAAAATGACCTGGGAGACCTTCAAGAAGGAGGTCAGACTCGTGTGCCGCCTTTGGAAGGAGGGCGGAGATGGTGCTACTAGCGTCATCCTGGAGGGCAGTGGCCGTGCCATGGAAGCTCTCCTGGAGGTAGGTAGTTGCTACATTAAGTGGTTCTGCTTCCGTGTGTGGGAACACGAGATGACTCCCGGCTGCTTCCGCTGTCTCAGCTTGGACCACAGGGTGAGCGAGTGTAGGCTGAAAGAAGATGTCTGCCGCCGTTGTGGGCAGTCTGGCCATCATGGTCGGAAGTGCGACAACGCGTTGCACTGCCGAAACTGCGCGTTCAGTGGGAAGCCAGCTGTACATCGTATGATGTCGGCTGACTGCCCCATTCACGCTGCATATGTTGCCCGCGCGAATGCAAGACATTAGTATGTCTTGTAAGATTGTGCAGTTGAACTGTCAGCGCGCTTACGCTACGGTGATTTGGGGCAATATTTGTGCGAGTCTGGCAGCAGCTTTGCTCTGCTGCAGGAGCCGTACTACCAGCAGGGTGGGGTAAGGGGTTTGCCAGCTGGTATGCGTGTCTTCTCCGATGTGGGGGGCAATGCTGCTGTGGTGGTAAATGACGTGCATACCCAGTGTATGCTCGTTGATTCAAGCGAATGGGGTGTTTGTGTGAGTGTGTAGGGTGTGTACGGCAAGCTCTTGTTGACAAGTGTTTACTGCTGTTATAGCGCTGATCTAGAGCCCTATATAAGGTATATGGATAGGGTGCTACTACTTGCGAGTAGTAATCCCGTTATCCTCGGTGCTGACGCGAATGCATCATGCGCGCTTTGGTTCAGCAAAACGTCCAGATTGGCTGGGCGGGTGAGTCCACAGCGGGGTGAGATGCTGAGTGATTTGGTCACGAGTAGTGGCGTTCACGTGGTCAATGAGCCGAGTGAGTGGTATGCCTTTGAGGGGCCTAGAGGTGTGAGTGATATTGACGTGACGTTTGCGAATGAGGCGGCAATGAACTTGTATGGATTTCGTTGGTCCATCCGGGGGGCTTAAGTGTAAGTGATCACAATCTCATTGAGTTTGAGATCATTTGTGGCCACATAGACAATACGGGCATTGTCACTCAGCGTTGGCGTACTCTGGGGGTCAATTGGGATACGTACGCAGTTAGGGTCGGGGAGGCGGTTACTTCTGTACCGCTTGCTAACTTTGACAACCTTGGTGTGGATGAGCAGGTATCCGGTTTGACTGAGGCCGTTTGGCGTGTCAACGACGAACTCTTCGATAGATGCCGGTTGGAAAATCGTAGAGGGGTGAAGTGGTGGACACGGGGCTTGACGGAGAAGCGTAGGGAGGTTCGCCGCCTCAGGAAACGTTTCCAGAGAGCGCGAATTGCTGGTGATGCGAATACTGATCAGATCAGGTTGTCTTTTAGGCGCGAATTGAAAGAATATAAGCGCATGCTTATGGCGACTAAGGAGAATGAATGGAGACAGTTTGCTGTGCGCCACAGCGATGACCCCTGGGGTCAGCTGTATAAGGTGTGTCGTGGCAACAGAAGGATGGTTGAAATTAGTGGCATCCGTGTTGGCGATTCCGTATTGCCAACATGGAATGCTTCTGTGAGTGCACTACTTTCTGAGTTTTTTCCTGGTGCGGTGCCTTCAGGTCATCCTCACGATGTGGGGGTGCCTGTTGGTCCCCCTGAATTGGTGACCGCGGAAGTTGGGTGTGCGGTCGCGCTGATAAGGTCCAGGAGGTCTCCTGGGTTGGATGGGATTACTGGAGAGATGGTGAAAGCCATCTGGAAGGTAATTCCTGAATACCTGGTTTCCCTGCTCGGGAAGTGTGTGCGTGACGGATACTTTCCTTCTGAATGGAAGACCGCCAGAGTCATTGTGCTTTTGAAGTCGCCTGATAGGGTCAGGTCTAATCCTAGATCCTATCGGGGGATTAGCCTTCTTCCGGTACTTGGAAAAGTGATGGAGAGGGTTATGGTAGAACGGCTTCATGAGTGCTTGCGGGATGACATGTGTCCTTGGCAGTTTGGTTTTAGGAGTGGTCGGTCTGTGGAGGAGGGGTGGGCGTATTTGAGGGATTGTGTGAGCTCCTCTAGTGCGGAATACGTCTTGGGTGTATTCGTGGATTTCAAGGGTGCGTTTGACTACTTGAGCTGGTCTAGTATCACCAGTAGGCTACGTGAGTTGGGCTGCCGAGAGGTTGGACTGTGGGAGAGTTACTTCTCTGACAGAAAGGCCTGCGTGGCTGGAAGTAATCAATGCGTCTGGGCTGATGTGGTCAGGGTCTGCCCGCAGGGTTCCGTCTGTGGTCCATTTATTTGGAACCTCATGATGGATCCTCTGTTGCGGCGTCTTGGTCTGTCCTGAAAGTGTTGTGTTTACGCCGACGATCTGCTTGTCCTCGTTGAGGGTCGGTCGCGTGCCGCGATTGAATCCTTGGGAGAGAGTGCCATGAGTGTTGTGTGTGAGTGGGGTGCTCAGGTGGGTGTGGACGTGGCAATGGGCAAGACCGTGATAATGCTGCTCAAGGGCAGATTATCACGTAATCGACAATTGTCCGTGCATCTGTCGTCTCCCTCAAGTATGTCACTGAGGTCAAGTACTTGGGGGTGACTATCGGTGAAAGGATGAACTTGAACCCCATCTGACACACACGCGAGAGCTCTTGTGTGTGTGGTGGGTCAGTTGCGTCGGTTGCTTAGGTGTGACTGGGGTCTGAGTAGACGTGCTGTCCGTGTCCTCTATGGGGGTCTGTTTCTTGAGTGTGCAACCTTTGGTGCGTCGGTCTGGTGCGATGTGGTAACGTCTGCTGCTGGGTATCGCAAGATTCTGGCATGCCAGAGAGTTATGCTTGCCGCATGCCTGCCAGTATGCCGTACGGTCTCCACAGAGGCCTTACAGGTAATAATGGGGGTTGCCCCTCTTGACTTGGAGGTGGTTCGTGCGGCCATCTTCAGATGCAGGAGGGGATTACCATTGCCGCAGCATGAATGGTTTGAGAGTGATGTGGAGAGGCGTAGTGTGACAGAGCGCAAAGCGTTCTTGAATGAATGTGTTTCATCTAGCTGGCAAACTAGATGGAACAATAGAGAAAAGGCTATGACGACGTATGAGTACATAACGGAAGTCACATTTGCTGCAAGTCATCCTAGGTTTGGCTTCAGTCTGAGGTTGGGCTTTTTGCTAACTGGCCATGGCTCTCTTAATGCATTTTTGTTTAAGAGATGCCTCACGGCTTCAGAAGCTTGTGACTGTGGAGCTGAAATTGAGGATTGGCTGCATGTCTTGTGTGTCTGCCCATTGTACTCCGACTTTAGGGATTTGGGGGCTATGGGTATTCGTTGGACTGACCAGGGGTTCTGTGTGAGTGAGGCTCTTCCACATCAGAGCAACTGGAATGTCTGGACCGGTTCGCCGGTAGAGTGTTCGTGGTGTGTGTGTGTTGGGTGGGGTTGGATGGCGATGTATGTGTTGGTTGTGCTGAATGTAGTGTGCATGTTATATGTGTGCCAGCCTAACTGTCGTCCTTCGGGAGGACAGAGCTGTTGTGCTACACTGGTGTTGGCTTTCTGGTGTCTGTCTCTCCTGGGGCCACCGGTCCCCGAGCGGTATGGAGCTCACCGGTAGTAACTCGGTTACGAAGCCTGACCAGAGGTTGTCTGGTACCACGGGTTTCGGGGGGTGCTGAGGTTGGTCTCAACGCCTCACCCCGGAATCAAAGATTTTTACATCTTGTTGGGGGTCCAGCTAAATTGGGGTTAAACCCCGTCTTAGGTGCCGCTCCCTGTCTGAGTTGAAGAGGTACGGATAGGCCTCGCTCCCGCAGTGAGGAAGACATGTCCATACACATGTCTTTAAACTGTTTTCACGTTTGGTGTGGGCAATTTCTGTCTGCACCAAGTTCTATCCACAGCTGGACTTTAAAAACTTTGGGCGACCGGTCCCGGGCTGTAAGGAGCCCAACTGGTAGTAGTCTTGACTACGAAGTCTGACCAGAGGCTTTGCTGGTACCACGGGAATCAGGAGCCCCTGTAGCGTGTTCGCTCACGCTCAGCCTGGTCATTGTTGGTAAAACCCCTAGTGGGAGCATCGTGGGGGCTGTGGTTGACGCCCAAACGTACGCGGGCAGAGCTATTCTTTTATAGCTCGGTGTGGAGTTGCATTGCGACCAGGTGCCGTGACCCATACAACGGCAGAGGTGTTAGAAAGGCCTCGACCCCTCACCAAGAGGGAATACTTGTCCTTTACGCAAGTACTCGAATTGGTTCCCGCGGACTGATACCAGGTACCTATTCAAGGGGGCGTTGGTTGACGCATTGACTTCAACCCCATGTGTGATGGCACACCGTGAGCTTAAGCCAGTCTTGGCAGGCGCTTACGTAAAACACCCGGAGACACTTCTGTAGGGCCTTCCATCAGTGCAGTCATCGGATCATTGAGCGACTCAGTAGAGATACCAACTAAACACCCCACGAGTGGTGGACCGCAACCTGCTGGAAATAGTTGAGCGACATTCGTACCCTGACGTCATAGACAAGGTGAGGAAATGGTCAGTGAGGTATAATGGTGGCGATGACCTTTTGACCTTCGTGGAACGCACGGATGAGCTCGCGGAGACATATATCCTTGACTACAATGTGTTACCTGGCGCGATGCCGGAGTTGCTGGAAGGGAAAGCCTTGCTCTGCTATCGAAATAATAATAGCCATTGGCGGTCCTGCGAAACCTTCAAACGTGACCTTTTGGATTTCTTTGTGCCGGGACGATTCTTCGAGAGACTCGACGACAAGATTCGTAGCAGAAGGCAGCGGGACAACGAGGACTTTAGGGACTACGTAATCAGCATCCAGAACCTGATGAGACACACGAGATACACAGAGTCAGGTAAGCTGGAACGAATCTAAATGAATTTGTCGTTCGAGTACCAGTTCTATATTAAAAGACAAGATTTCCACGAACTGAAGGCCACTCCTCGTTGGCTGAGGATTTCAAGTGCCTGCGGTTTACCAAGGCAGACGAGTCATTAGAGGAGTACCAGACATGGCCCGTAGCTTCGAAACCGTGATCGACAGAAGGTAACCGTGCGGTGAGGCATTCGCCGCCCGATGTAAAAAAAAGGGTCATATACGCCGAGATTGCCAAAATCCCATCCTTATTTTCTGCTGGAAAGGTGGTCGCGAAGGAAAGAGAACGATTGTTTGTTGCAGACCAAAGCAGGGAAACGACCTGTGAACCCATCTGAAGTGAGGGGAGGCTGCTCCCAACTCGACAACCTCTCGCAACCACTAAAGTTTCGCCAAAACCACAACCGACGCATCGTGGCCATGGTGTCCGTCAATGGCAGACAAACACAGGCGACAGTGGACACGGGCGCAACGCGGAGTTTTGTTAGCAGAACGCTCGCAGGGTGGCTATTGGGAGACAGGCACTTCGAGCAAACGGAGGTGGATGTCCGCATGGCAGACGGGACAACCAGGAAAGTGACAAACTGTATTAAACTCGAAATTGTACTGGGAAATGCTAGCTGCGAGTTGACACTACTTGTCTGAACGGAAGTCCTCGACGACTTTCTCCTGGGCATGGATTTCCTAAGAGAAGTTGGAGCAACACTTTCCTGCGGAGGCGAAACAGTAACTTTGGGACCGGCGGGCTGTTATCGACAAAGAGATTGTCGAACTTCTGAACAAGGGTTGTATAGATCTTCAGACAGTCCATAAAGTGCACCAGTCGTATTGGTGAAAAAAAACAGGTGAGTGGCGGCTGTGCTGCGTGGACTACCGCCAGTTGAATGCACGATCGACACCAGATGTCTATCTTAACCCGAGGATGCAGCATATTTTGGAGCGACTGCGTTTACTGTGCCAGGGAGAGGACTCTTCCAGTGGCGGGTGATGCCCTTTGGGCTGCACTCAGCTCCAGCAACATTTCAGCGAGCTCTAGACCAGGTGATAGGTCCCGACTTGGAACCCACAGCTTTCGCCTATTTGGACGACATAATCGTCACGGGTTCGTCCGCGGAAGAGCACCTCGCAAACCTTTGAGAGGTACTCCGTCGCTTGGGGCAATTAAATCTCAAGCTTAACGCCAGCAAGTGCAAGTTCTTCAAACAGGAGTTAAAATACCTGGAACATGTGGTCAGCGAATAAGGTATACAAACAGACCCAGATAAGATCTCTGCGATAAAGAGTCTGAAACCGCCCACGTAACTGATTTTGTCTCACCAGTGATCGTTCAACTAAGGAAAAGTGGCGAATCTAAAACGCGGACAGCTCATGTGAGCCAGTTCAAGACGTATCAACAGGAAGCAACGCAAAGCGACTCTACGTCCGAAGCAGTGTGAGGCAACGAACGTCAGGCTCAGCGTATAGAGAGCTCAACAGCCATAGCGGCCAGCCTGCAAACCCGACCAAAGGCGAAAACATGTGAAGAAAAGACGGCGGCGTCGGCCGGAATTTACCAGGATCGACAGAAAACTCAAACCGGCAAGTATAATCACGAGACCACGCAAACGCTTGCGAGCCGTTGACGTATGGTGACTTCACTCTGGAAGAAATCAAATCCCTATTTCGCGGCGAACTCCACGCCCAACCACAGACATCGCGAGCCAGGCACGTGAAAGATTCCTTTTGAGCACCCAGAAGTATGTAAACAAAAGGTGCCCACCTTGTGCTAGAAATGAAGATCTAAGAATTCCGCCCACCTTGTGTTCGAAATGAAGATTTAAGAATTCCGCAAGCATCTTTGAATGAAAAAGTTCGACGATGATCTCATAGTGTGAAGCAGGTAAAAAAACCAACGGAGTAAAAACTCTACAATGAAATCAGTAACAACATTTATAGCAATATTCGCAACAAGATAGCACTGGTGCGACTATTATGGAAATCGATCCAAATCAGGGGTGGCGAGGAATACTACCTGAGTGGTGCAGAAAATTTAAAAATTTGCATCTAGAACATACCACCCCTGTAGGATACCGAGCACCCTTGGTATTAAATACAGGCCAAGACAAACCTTACAAACTTCATGTCTAGAAGTTTTCGTGCGTACATCAATAATGTCGCAATGGAATGCATTCCTTTGTTATTTTAAACCAGTGAAAATGTTTAACTTCCACTGATAATTGGGAAAAAACACCGCAAACCAAAACAAGACAGGTTTAGACAATGCAAATGAAAACAACGCACATGAAAACGACGCAAATGAAAGGAACACAAATCAAAGCTAAACGAATCAAAACAACACACATCAAAACGGCGCAAGTTGAAAGAATCGCGTACGTGTAAAAGCGTAGCGCGTATCTCCGGTAAGAATGAAGGAAGAACCGAAGTCGCCGACCCCTGAGATGGCGGACCCGTCCTATAATCTAACGCTCGCCCAACAGCCACAGAATCAACAGCAAGTAATGACAGCTCGAGAAGTTTTAATTGAAGTTAAAGCAACCTTTTGCCTCAATCATAATGCGATATTTTGCCCGGGATTTCTGTTCAAGTGCAAAAAGTTATTGAGGGCCTTGAAGATACAGAGGATTCACAAAAATACACACAAAACCTGGAAATTAAAACCTACCGAATCTCAACCGCAAGCCAAGCATGGAACGTGAACTGCCCCGAACTACTTACGCCAGCACTAGACTCCGGAGCCGGCAGTTCACGCCTAGACAGTTCCCCTTACAGTATGCCGCACTGCAAAATCACACGGTGACGCTGGTGAGTCCTTTAGGCTGTGACAACGGGTAGATGACGCAGAACATCCGCGTTCACTAATCCAGTTCCATGGGAGGCATCATGCAGAGCATGGGAAGAAATAGAAAGCCTGGAAGAACGTTGTGAACAGCTTAGATCGAAAGGGAGAGCGTGACAACAGGAATAAATAAAGGCTTCCAAAATGCAGAAAAACTATGCTTTAAGAATAGAGACAGTTGTAATAAATAATTAAGGAAATAAATGAATGAAATAAATAAATGAAGAATGCGTTTTTTAATATAGTCGAAAGCTAATTCCTAAGAAGCAGACCGCTTATTCATTTTATTAAATGAAATGAAAATAAATGGATATTTGTTGTTGGAAAAATTGTACAATTTGAACGTGAAGCGAAACTCAAGAGTGGCGTTGGCGCTTACGCTTGCTTGAGATCAAATTTCAGCGCAAAAATTTCTGTGGTTTTTTATTGTTTTGCTCCTTAGCGCGTCAGAACGAAAGCGTTTGCAAAATTGTAAGCGTGGTATTTGTTTTGTGGGTTTTATTTCGTTCGAATCTGAGGAGCAAGTCAAGAAATTCGACGCTCGTTTTAATGCAGCAACTGTCGCTGGCCTTGATTTTGTTATTCTAAAAGGGGAATTAGTTCAGTAGTAGCAAATAAGAGGATTGCTGATTGCTGCAGCTTTGTTAACTAGTCGGGTTAAATGCTACTTCATTGGAAATATTATATGTATGAGAGGGAAAAATTAAAAGAAAACGAAAAGCAATTTAATTGATAGCAGAATCAGTGCAAGAACAAGTTTATTTAGACTTGAAACGAACCCATGAGGAATTGCAAAGAGAGCTAGGGGAGTTTTTAGCGAAAATTTGGGAGGTTCTAAAGATCACTGTAGCGAATAAAGATAATTAGGAGCTAATTAAAACAAGAATAGTAGAATTGAGTGATATTATGAAAGTTGAAAAAGCGGATGCTATTGTAGAAGAGCTGCTGCAGTTTATGCAGCATAAGGTGCATGCTAAAGAGGAAGAGATAAATGAATGGAAATTGCAGTTCGCAGCATTAAAGAATAGATATGATAGCTATTTGGTTGATAGAATATTTCAGGAAGAATTAATAAAAAGCGTGGAATCCGAAAACGAGAAGCTGAAGAAATTATTGAATAGAAAAGATTTAACAGGGTACGCTAGAGCCTCCATTAACGAATGAATCCGCACAGAAGACAAGGGACAAGGGACAAGATTTTTATCCTTAGAAGCAGCGAACAAAAGAGTTCAGGAACTAAAAGGACAGAACGGACTGCTAAACTAGGAAATTTCGTTAGCCCATGAACAGACTCTCTATCATAAAGAAGCCACCCCTCCGAGAGCGTGTCAAATAGTTGACAGATCACGCTCCTTTCCTCTGGCTAGACATTCAGAAACTCAAGTAGATAAGATGGGTATAGGAGAAATAGCGAAACTAACGAACAGTCTAGTTCCACTGTTTTCAGGGACCCAGTCGGCGGATTTAAGGGGTGGAGTTTATAAATTTATACAGGGATGTGAGTTAGCTGCGAGAGAAGCGACGGAAGGAAATGTACAGGATTACATAGACCGCATTAACCAAAGGTTATATGGAGACGCATATTACTTGTTAGATCGCAGCGTTTCGCTAACCTAGAGGAGTTATACCTGGTGATAAAAAGAGCCTATCTACCGACTCTTTCCTTGGAATCTGTACTAACGGAGCTACAGAATTGTAGCCAATTACAGAACAAGGAAATTCGACAGTTCGACCGACGGGTTAGTACCCAAAGGAATCAGGCTATAGAAATTACAAAGAGTTTCTATAAGGGTGTCGGTGATAGTGCGCTCCTGGGTATGATAGATTCGACAGCAAAACAGTCGTTTAAAACGGGTTTAAGAGACGCCTCATTGAGGGTATATATGCTGAGTGTCACGGGGAAAACCCTGGAAGAAATTATTGAGATAGCCATAGATACATTCAGTACTATACAAGGAGAAACGAATATTCCGGAGATAATAGTTCATAAGCAGGAAATTGTTCCAGGAGTGTATATGGGGGAAACTTTAGCGGAGGTAAATAGGGACGTAGTTTACGTTCCAATGCTGAATTCAACGGAGAAGGGTGTAGATATAGGCCGGGGGGTTTTAGGCCGGGGTTTTCTAGTTTCAATAAATTTTAAACACCCCGTGTTAGTATGATAAATAGAGTAGGGGAAATATATGTTAAGGGTAGAACAAGTACTCTTATAGATAATTTAAATTTAGATGACAGTTTAAATGAGGAGGAAAGGAATTCAGTAGAGAGAGTATGCGCACTTTTCACGATATTTTTCTACTGGAAGGGGATGCATTATCCTATCATATCCCCCAGCAAATCGCCTTGGAATTCGCCATTGTTGCTAGTACCAAAGAAAGCCGCAAAAGGCAGTCAGAAAAAATGGCGTCTGGTGATTGACTTTAGGAAATTCAATGACGTTACTATTAAGCAGGTTTTCCCTATAGCTAGAATTGAGGAGATTTTAGAGCAGTTGGGACATAGTAGGTATTTCTCAACACTAGATCTTGTTAGTGGGTATCACCAGTTTTTGGTTGATGAAAAAGACAAAGAGAAAACCGCGTTTAGTTCACGATTGGGTCATTTCGAATTCAATAGGATGCCTTTTGGTTTAACGGGGGCTCCCGCGACGTTTCAGAGGATAATGAATCATATTCTCACTGGGCTTCAGGGAATAGATTGTTTTGTTTATTTAGATGATATAGTAATTTATGGTAGGAATTTGGAACAGCATGAAGATAGGCTATTCAAGGTGTTTAGTGCCCTTAGGGTGAATAATTTAAAATTAAACTCAGAAAAGTGTCAGTTGTTAAGACGAGAAATAGTTTATTTAGGCCATAAGTGCTCTGAGCAGGGTGCACTGCCCGACCCGCAGAAGGTTGAGTGTGTAAGGAATATAAAACCTCCCAGGAACAAAAAGGACGTACAGGCATTCTTGGGGTTAGTCAACTACTATAGAAAATTTATTGGAAGCATTGCAAAAATCGCCTTGCCAATTAACAAATTACTGAGAAAGGATACCAAGTTCCAATGGCCGGAGGACTGTCAGAAAGCGTTTTATAAGCTGAAAGAAGCAGTAATTTCACCACCGGTACTGACATACCTGGATTTTAGTAGGGAATTTTTGTTGACCACCGATGCTAGCAGCGAAGCTATAGGGGCCGTGTTGTCGCAAGGGAAAATTGGCGAGGATAGACCGATAGCTTTCGCTAGCAGAGCATTGAGTGACACCGAGAAGAGATACTCAACTATAGAAATGGAATTATTGGTCATTATCTGCGCTACGCGAAATTTCAGAGCGTATATTCTGGGAAGGCCTTTTAAGGTATTGACATACCACCAACCATTAAAGGGTATGGCGAATTTGAAGGATCAGACTTCTCGTCTAGACAGGTTTAGACCTGTAAACTATCGGGATACGAATTCGAAATTATATATAAACCCGGTAAGAATTTGAATGCAGACGCATTAAGCACAATTCCACAGGAAAACAAGTGAAAGTGTTGTCTTTGGCCTGGCCGAAATCTAAATACTTATTAATTAATAAAAAACGAATTAATAAAAAACGTGGAATCCGAAAACGAGAAGCTGAAGAAATTATTGAATAGAAAAGATTTAACAGGGTACGCTAGAGCCTCCATTAACGAATGAATCCGCACAGAAGACAAGGGAAGATTTTTATCCTTAGAAGCAGCGAACAAAAGAGTTCAGGAACTAAAAGGACAGAACGGACTGCTAAACTAGGAAATTTCGTTAGCCCATGAACAGACTCTCTATCATAAAGAAACCACCCCTCCGAGAGCGTGTCAAATAGTTGACAGATCACGCTCCTTTCCTCTGGCTAGACATTCAGAAACTCAAGTAGATAAGATGGGTATAGGAGAAATAGCGAAACTAACGAACAGTCTAGTTCCACTGTTTTCAGGGACCCAGTCGGCGGATTTAAGGGGTGGAGTTTATAAATTTATACAGGGATGTGAGTTAGCTGCGAGAGAAGCGACGGAAGGAAATGTACAGGATTACATAGACCGCATTAACCAAAGGTTATATGGAGACGCATATTACTTGTTAGATCGCAGCGTTTCGCTAACCTAGAGGAGTTATACCTGGTGATAAAAAGAGCCTATCTACCGACTCTTTCCTTGGAATCTGTACTAACGGAGCTACAGAATTGTAGCCAATTACAGAACAAGGAAATTCGACAGTTCGACCGACGGGTTAGTACCCAAAGGAATCAGGCTATAGAAATTACAGAGAGTTTCTATAAGGGTGTCGGTGATAGTGCGCTCCTGGGTATGATAGATTCGACAGCAAAACAGTCGTTTAAAACGGGTTTAAGAGACGCCTCATTGAGGGTATATATGCTGAGTGTCACGGGGAAAACCCTGGAAGAAATTATTGAGATAGCCATAGATACATTCAGTACTATACAAGGAGAAACGAATATTCCGGAGATAATAGTTCATAAGCAGGAAATTGTTCCAGGAGTGTATATGGGGGAAACTTTAGCGGAGGTAAATAGGGACGTAGTTTACGTTCCAATGCTGAATTCAACGGAGAAGGGTGTAGATATAGGCCGGGGGGTTTTAGGCCGAGGTTTTCTAGTTTCAATAAATTTTAAACACCCCGTGTTAGTATGATAAATAGAGTAGGGGAAATATATGTTAAGGGTAGAACAAGTACTCTTATAGATAATTTAAATTTAGATGACAGTTTAAATGAGGAGGAAAGGAATTCAGTAGAGAGAGTATGCGCACTTTTCACGATATTTTTCTACTGGAAGGGGATGCATTATCCTATCATATCCCCCAGCAAATCGCCTTGGAATTCGCCATTGTTGCTAGTACCAAAGAAAGCCGCAAAAGGCAGTCAGAAAAAATGGCGTCTGGTGATTGACTTTAGGAAATTCAATGACGTTACTATTAAGCAGGTTTTCCCTATAGCTAGAATTGAGGAGATTTTAGAGCAGTTGGGACATAGTAGGTATTTCTCAACACTAGATCTTGTTAGTGGGTATCACCAGTTTTTGGTTGATGAAAAAGACAAAGAGAAAACCGCGTTTAGTTCACGATTGGGTCATTTCGAATTCAATAGGATGCCTTTTGGTTTAACGGGGGCTCCCGCGACGTTTCAGAGGATAATGAATCATATTCTCACTGGGCTTCAGGGAATAGATTGTTTTGTTTATTTAGATGATATAGTAATTTATGGTAGGAATTTGGAACAGCATGAAGATAGGCTATTCAAGGTGTTTAGTGCCCTTAGGGTGAATAATTTAAAATTAAACACAGAAAAGTGTCAGTTGTTAAGACGAGAAATAGTTTATTTAGGCCATAAGTGCTCTGAGCAGGGTGCACTGCCCGACCCGCAGAAGGTTGAGTGTGTAAGGAATATAAAACCTCCCAGGAACAAAAAGGACGTACAGGCATTCTTGGGGTTAGTCAACTACTATAGAAAATTTATTGGAAGCATTGCAAAAATCGCCTTGCCAATTAACAAATTACTGAGAAAGGATACCAAGTTCCAATGGCCGGAGGACTGTCAGAAAGCGTTTTATAAGCTGAAAGAAGCAGTAATTTCACCACCGGTACTGACATACCTGGATTTTAGTAGGGAATTTTTGTTGACCACCGATGCTAGCAGCGAAGCTATAGGGGCCGTGTTGTCGCAAGGGAAAATTGGCGAGGATAGACCGATAGCTTTCGCTAGCAGAGCATTGAGTGACACCGAGAAGAGATACTCAACTATAGAAATGGAATTATTGGTCATTATCTGCGCTACGCGAAATTTCAGAGCGTATATTCTGGGAAGGCCTTTTAAGGTATTGACATACCACCAACCATTAAAGGGTATGGCGAATTTGAAGGATCAGACTTCTCGTCTAGACAGGTTTAGACCTCTAAACTATCGGGATACGAATTCGAAATTATATATAAACCCGGTAAGAATTTGAATGCAGACGCATTAAGCACAATTCCACAGGAAAACAAGTGAAAGTGTTGTCTTTGGCCTGGCCGAAATCTAAATACCCTACACCCGAGTAACTGAAAAAATTATAATTTCGCCACTTACCACTTTTTGTATAAGTAGGCGGACCACGCCCATTTCGGCAAAATGTTTTTGTAATGTCTCTAGATACTGGTAGATATAATTGACAACTTTTGTATAAGAGGGTAATACGTGTAGATACTTCGTGGTGCCATTTCGTAATAATATCTCATACCTTTTACAAGATTTTGATAACTTTTGTATGAGTGGGCGTGGCACGCCCATTTGGTAAGGCTGGCTTATTGGTAATGCTTCCCTATATATCCTGATGAAATGACATGTCCATATCTTATACCGTTCATTAGATATTGCCAACTTTGTTATAAGTGGGCGTGGCACGCCCATTTTTTTCAAACATTTTAGTAATGACGCTACATGTTCCGGAATAAAATTATACCTTAATATCTCACACGGTTTATGAAATATTCAGATTTTAACATTTTTGAAACGAGGTGCCTTTACATTACGTACGTAAAGTAGGCGTGGCTGTTTACCGATCTCACCCATTTTCAATCCCAAATAGCCCTACATAACAAAGAATATTTGTGCCAAATTTCATGGCGATATCTCTTTTCGTTCTCTTGTAATCGTGATTTCAACAGACAGACAGACAGACAGACAGACTGACGGACAGGGCTAAATCGGAGGAGGTGACGCTGAGCAAGAATATATATACTTTTCTATATCTATCTCGTCTCCTTCTCTGCGTTTCAAACGGAAGAACAAAGTGAATATAATAATGGTATTGTTGCCGTACAGACACGCTCAAAAGCGAAGGCAAAGGAACAGGATGATGTAGCCAGTGCATGTCAAAACTCACAGCAAGGGTACGCAACAACATGCGATGCAGAAAAGGTGAAATCCGATAATGCATTACTGCTATCAGACCCTAAGGAGATAGAAACGGTAATGAGAGATTTCCACGGTTCACCGTTAAGAAGCCATCAGGGAGAAGTGAAGGCCTATTTACGCATTAGGCAAGAAACATACAGCATGCAAAACAGGCATGCAAAAACAGATAAAATAATATGTTAAAACATGTCCCAAATGTCACGTCAACAAAAGTTCAAAATTTACAAATATACCACTAGTATTAACAGACACGCCAGTGCGGCCCTTTGATATGGTTTACATGGACATTGTGGGTATTTTACCAGAAACTGTGTCCGGTAATAAGTACATCCTAACATTTCAGGATGATTTCTCAAAATGTATGACATGCACAGCTATCCCTGACGCTGAAGCTAGCACCGTAGCTAGGGCTTTCTATGACGAGGTAATAACGCGGTACGGAATTCCACGAATTCTAATACGGATAACGGTACTAATTTCACTTCAAAATTATTTACCGATACTTGCAAACTTTTGGGAATTAAAAAATTACACACAACACCGTATCACCCGCAGGCCAATGGTTCGTTGGAGAGAAGCTATAGACCCCTGTCGGAATATTTACGGAGTTTTTGCGAAAGAAGACGGTTCGAATTGGGATATGTGGTTAACTGCAGCTATGCACGTTCATAACCACACACCCCATATTACAATAAAGCAAACACCTTTCCGCACTCTATTCGGTATCGATATAGAGATGCCGACAAATTTGAAAATAAAATGTGGTCCCATATACAATGCCGAAGACCCAAATAAGGTTTTAAAGTTTCAAATACATAGGGCTCACGAAATAGTGAGAAAAAATCAAGATATGGCTAAGCAATTAGCAAAGGAGCAATATGATAATATGTTAAATTTAGTAAAATTTAAGGTAGGAGATAAGGTTATGATTAAGAATCAGGCTAGGAAAAATAAGTTTTCTCCAATATCGATAGGTCTCTACAAAGTTAAAATAATAAAGAGTCAAATTACTACGTTTTTAGAGATTAAGGGAAAAGATAAACCCTTTCACAATAATCTTCTTAAATTGTATAGCAACAGGCATAGTGTGTATGAACGTATAAGAAAATTATTATTATAAATTAGGACAGTAGCAGGTATTTTGTATATAACTATAGTATAGACAACTTTTAGGTAAAACGAATATGCGAGTAGAATTGGTTCATGTATAAGACCTACCAAAAACTTAAAGAAATAAATATATATTTATTATACCCTACACCCGAAGGGAGTAGGGTATATTCACTTTTTCTTCCGTTTGTAACGCAGAGAAGGAGACGAGATAGATATAAAAGTAAAGTATATATATTCTTGCTCAGCATCACCTCCTGAATCGATTTAGCCCTGTCCGTCCGTCTGTCCGTCTGTCTTTCTGTTGAAATCATGATTACGGGAGAACGAAAAAAGATATCACGATAAAATTTGGCACAAATATTCTTTGTTTGAACGGTGTAAGATATTGTGATGCAATTGTGCCACGATGTATCCGGAAGCATTATCACTAGCTTGACTAAAATGGGCGTGCCACGCCCACTCATACGAAAGTTGTAAAAATCTTGTGAACAGTATAAGATATTAACACGTAATTTTATCACGAGGTATCTACGGGTATTACCAATTTGTATACAAAAAATGGGCGTGGTCCGCCCACTTATACAAAAATTGTCAATACCCCATAAACGGAAAGAAACCCCATAAACGGAAGGAAAAATAAGTTTTCTCCAATATCGATAGGTCCCTACAAAGTTAAAATAATAAAGAGTCAAATTACTACGTTTTTAGAGATTAAGGGAAAAGATAAACCCTTTCACAATAATCTTCTTAAATTGTATAGCAACAGGCATAGTGTGTATGAACGTATAAGAAAATTATTATTATAAATTAGGACAGTAGCAGGTATTTTGTATATAACTATAGTATAGACAACTTTTAGGTAAAACGAATATGCGAGTAGAATTGGTTCATGTATAAGACCTACCAAAAACTTAAAGAAATAAATATATATTTATTATACCCTACACCCGAAGGGAGTAGGGTATATTCACTTTTTCTTCCGTTTGTAACGCAGAGAAGGAGACGAGATAGATATAAAAGTAAAGTATATATATTCTTGCTCAGCATCACCTCCTGAATCGATTTAGCCCTGTCCGTCCGTCTGTCCGTCTGTCTTTCTGTTGAAATCATGATTACGGGAGAACGAAAAAAGATATCACGATAAAATTTGGCACAAATATTCTTTGTTTGAACGGTGTAAGATATTGTGATGCAATTGTGCCACGATGTATCCGGAAGCATTATCACTAGCTTGACTAAAATGGGCGTGCCACGCCCACTCATACGAAAGTTGTAAAAATCTTGTGAACAGTATAAGATATTAACACGTAATTTTATCACGAGGTATCTACGGGTATTACCAATTTGTATACAAAAAATGGGCGTGGTCCGCCCACTTATACAAAAATTGTCAATACCCCATAAACGGAAAGAAACCCCATAAACGGAAGGAAAAATAAGTTTTCTCCAATATCGATAGGTCCCTACAAAGTTAAAATAATAAAGAGTCAAATTACTACGTTTTTAGAGATTAAGGGAAAAGATAAACCCTTTCACAATAATCTTCTTAAATTGTATAGCAACAGGCATAGTGTGTATGAACGTATAAGAAAATTATTATTATAAATTAGGACAGTAGCAGGTATTTTGTATATAACTATAGTATAGACAACTTTTAGGTAAAACGAATATGCGAGTAGAATTGGTTCATGTATAAGACCTACCAAAAACTTAAAGAAATAAATATATATTTATTATACCCTACACCCGAAGGGAGTAGGGTATATTCACTTTTTCTTCCGTTTGTAACGCAGAGAAGGAGACGAGATAGATATAAAAGTAAAGTATATATATTCTTGCTCAGCATCACCTCCTGAATCGATTTAGCCCTGTCCGTCCGTCTGTCCGTCTGTCTTTCTGTTGAAATCATGATTACGGGAGAACGAAAAAAGATATCACGATAAAATTTGGCACAAATATTCTTTGTTTGAACGGTGTAAGATATTGTGATGCAATTGTGCCACGATGTATCCGGAAGCATTATCACTAGCTTGACTAAAATGGGCGTGCCACGCCCACTCATACGAAAGTTGTAAAAATCTTGTGAACAGTATAAGATATTAACACGTAATTTTATCACGAGGTATCTACGGGTATTACCAATTTGTATACAAAAAATGGGCGTGGTCCGCTCACTTATACAAAAATTGTCAATACCCCATAAACGGAAAGAAACCCCATAAACGGAAGGAAAAATAAGTTTTCTCCAATATCGATAGGTCCCTACAAAGTTAAAATAATAAAGAGTCAAATTACTACGTTTTTAGAGATTAAGGGAAAAGATAAACCCTTTCACAATAATCTTCTTAAATTGTATAGCAACAGGCATAGTGTGTATGAACGTATAAGAAAATTATTATTATAAATTAGGACAGTAGCAGGTATTTTGTATATAACTATAGTATAGACAACTTTTAGGTAAAACGAATATGCGAGTAGAATTGGTTCATGTATAAGACCTACCAAAAACTTAAAGAAATAAATATATATTTATTATACCCTACACCCGAAGGGAGTAGGGTATATTCACTTTTTCTTCCGTTTGTAACGCAGAGAAGGAGACGAGATAGATATAAAAGTAAAGTATATATATTCTTGCTCAGCATCACCTCCTGAATCGATTTAGCCCTGTCCGTCCGTCTGTCCGTCTGTCTTTCTGTTGAAATCATGATTACGGGAGAACGAAAAAAGATATCACGATAAAATTTGGCACAAATATTCTTTGTTTGAACGGTGTAAGATATTGTGATGCAATTGTGCCACGATGTATCCGGAAGCATTATCACTAGCTTGACTAAAATGGGCGTGCCACGCCCACTCATACGAAAGTTGTAAAAATCTTGTGAACAGTATAAGATATTAACACGTAATTTTATCACGAGGTATCTACGGGTATTACCAATTTGTATACAAAAAATGGGCGTGGTCCGCCCACTTATACAAAAATTGTCAATACCCCATAAACGGATCAAAATATTAATACTTAATTCTATCTAGCAGTATCTAGAGACATTACAAAACATTTGCCCGAAATTGGCGCGGTCCGCCTACTGATACAAAAGTTGTTAAGTGGCGAAATTATAATTTTTGAATTACTCTGGTGTAGGGTATTTAGATTTCGGACAGACCGAAGACAACACTTTTACTTCTTAAAACTTCATATCGTTCATTTTTATACCCTACACCTGAAGGAAGTAGGGTATATTCACTTTATTCTTCGACTTGTATCGCGGAAAAAGAGACGAGATATATATATAGAAAAGTATATTTATTCTTGCTGAGCGTCACCTCCTGAATTTAGCCATGGCCGTCCGTTTGTCTGTCTGTCTGTCCCTCTGTCTGTGTATCTGTTGAAATAACGATTACGGGAGAACGAAAAGAGATATCGCGATAAAATTTAGCACAAATATTCTTTGTTATGTAGAGAAGTTTGGGATTGAAAATGCATCTATTTTACATACGGAATGTAAAGGCAGCTCGTTTTAAAAAATGTTATAAGGTGAAGATCTCATAAAACGTGCGAAATATTAAGGTATAAATCTATTCCGAAACATAAAGCGACATTGATAAAATTCTTGCAACTAATGTGCGTGGCCCGCCCACTCGTGCAAAAATTGTCAATATCTTGTGAACGGTGCAAAATTTTAATACATGATTTTATTCTAGAGTATCTAGAGACATTACCAAATTATTTGCCAAAATGGGCGTGGTCCGCCTACTTATGCAAAAGTTATAATTGGCGAAATTATTATTTTTTTAAGCTACTTGGGTATAGGGTATTTACACATCGGCCTAGCCGAAGTCAACACTTTAATTGTTTAAGATAAGACCGTCTAATATGACCAACTGGTTGTCAACTGGACAAAAACTTTTATGTACCACAAATGTTACGCTAAAACATTTTCTCTTGGGTTCAAATGGTCTATCTCACTCTAGTAAAAGAGCAACGCTACAACAATTCCGGCAGAAGTATGTTTGACCATCGATTCGGAAGAATGTTACGACGTGGGTAAAGCTTTTTTAGCTTATCAACGTGTGATATACAAAAACGCTACGATATTTTACCACAGAAAATCGACATGCATGACAACCTTTTCGATAATGTTCACCTTGATATTGTCGTGATGCCACCAAGGAACGGATTGCGGTATTCTTTGATAATTAATGACAGATTTTCCCTTAGGCCGGAAGATGTTCCGATTTTCGCATAGGCCGGAAGATGCTAGAATCATTTTCTCAAGCCAACGTTAATGTATGCTCCTGCAATTCCATAGACCGATTTATTACTTACGGTTTTACTGGGGCTACGAATGTGCTATAAAACAACCTTCCGACATTTACAGCAGACAGGACAAGCCTGTCAATCCACACATTTTCCTTTAAATTTCGAGAATATATGCATACCATAGGCCTTATCCTGCTGTTCATCAAATAAGAAAGAACTTCGTTCATTCTTAAAACAAACATTCTTAAACAACAAAGAGGTTATGGTATCGATTGAGAGATTAAACCCAGTAAATATCAGAAAAGACTTCACAACCGAAACAAGTTTCGCGAACTTAGGAAAGGAAGTATCGGGATTCCTAACTCAATCGTGACCTTGCCACTAGAGGGAGAGTAAATTAAATCTTAAATCCACCCGTCGGAAATCGACCCTGCTCCATATGTGACGACAAATCTATAATTTCGACGTTCGACCTCTTCTTTTCTGACACTGGCTGTTGCAGGCATGTTTTTCATCAAAATTGGTGCTCCGGTTGATACCGGCAGAACGCATTGCTGATAAGAAGACTGTCGCGCTCTGATAAGGCCATCCCTTATTCTTATCAATAGTTAAGATATACACATGGTGGGAATTGTATTCTCCATCATGTACTAGGTAGAGTAAGAATAATTATAAATAAATAAATAAAGGTAACACTCGCGACGAGAGTCAGAGTAAAAAAGAGTCCTCGACGTGTTTAACTTCGTGGTCGTGTTCGCGTTCAGATGGAATATGCGAAATAATGCCGAAAATCGCAACAAAATTTTTCACTCACTCACTCACTCACAGTAAATTTTCATAAGTAAAAATCTTTACTGGAGATAGTGAAAGTCGCCTAAATGATAGACAATTAAGAAGTCTTTTTCTGTTATTATTCTCTTTCCACGTGGACCTAAAGGCATGATACAAAATCAATGAAATCCATGAGAGCTACTGTAACTCGAAGAAGCGCATCTCTCTGCAGTAGCAGAGAACAGACTGGCTGAGAGTTTTTGTATCACTACGTGCTGAAGGGGAAGGCTGCACGACGTGACGCAAAGTGACGCCACGCCTACCGACTGCGTATCAGTGAATTCAGATTTAAACGTCGCTTCTTGAGGGCGTTGCACGTGGAAATAAGTCTCTCTCCTTTCCATGGAAGTCTCTCCCTTTTTGTAGAGAAACGTAATAAGGAAAACGAAATTCTGGCAAATGACTTGCGCAGAAGGGCACATGAACGAAAAAACGTGGAGCAGAAGCACCGCCTATTGCCTCCATGCAAATTTCCTCTACGTGCCTTCTCTTTTGAGTCAATGCATTGAAACAAGACTGCCCAGGTGTTTATTATTTAACGTTTGCTATTTTTCCGCCCAAGTGGCAGTTGAGCGCGCGAAAAACCTTACAAGTTATTGAGGCTTTGTTTGTATTACCTCATGCCGGCGCTTACTTGGTCTAGAAGAATGGAGGAAACAGTAATTTTTCTTGTTTTTATTTTGTTTCTTCTTCTTGTCTCCCATGGGCGAAGTAATTTAATTCTGCCACGTAGCAATGATGTTCCTTGTGGTATACTCGTACCTTCTGAGGCAGTTCCTGTAGTTAGGTACGTAATGCACGATTTTTAGTACCTTTGAGCAATACGGACATTTAGACGGCAAGTTTAGTCAATTCATTTCGAAAGACGGGTATATTTAAATTTACAATAAATATTATATTTAGTTTAATAAGTATAAGTCCCAACATCAATTATAAATACTTAATGATGAAGGAGAGCGGAGTTTAATTTCGGGTTGACTTAGAAGTAACTACTTGCAAAAAATTCGAAATGCACTCTATTATAATAATTATATGGATTCGTCACTAATTTTTATGTTTTAATATTTGTTTTTTTATTGTACAAACTTGGTTTTTTCATTTTAGGTGGAAAATCACTTTTCGTTGAAAAAGCAACTTTTTTGGTAATTTAAAATAGCCACGTAGTTCTTGTAAGCTGCCATCACCTTCACAAATACGAGTTGCACAGTATCATATTGGAAAATAGTGCGCAGCGAAAAAGTATTTTCAAATAGATTATCATTTAGATTACGTGGGTAAATAGAATATCTAACTGATTAGGATTTAATTGGTTTTTATCTAGGATAACGCAGTTCAGATCCCATCGTATCCAATCGAGGATGTGAGGATATATAAAAGAGTGCATAAATCTGAAAAAATCTAAAACTAGAAGTAATGGTCGAAATAGAAATAGTGGTGGCTTTTTCGAAATCACGAGTTTTCCGGGAGCCGCTTTGTTCTTCCGTTTGTAACGCAGCGTGGGAGACAGAATTAATATAAAAGGTTCTGATTTGAGATTTAGTTTTTAAATCTAATGCAACGGGTTTAGACAACGTAAATCCGATATTTTTAAAAATGTTATTCCCTCAGCTATTACCACTTGATACTCATATACAGCACTCAAATGTATGAGTACAATTTCCACTTTCCCTACATCATGGACGAGTTGCTGTTGCAAATACCAAAAAATACGGACGAAAACTGACCCATAACTATTTTACCATTTGTTTCTAAAGTACTTGAATCAGTCATATTATGTAAACAAATTAAAGTTTTTTGTAATCATAATTCTCTTCTGACTGATAAACAATCATGATTTAGACAGAATCGCCCCTGTATAACTGAGTTGATTGATGTTACTGAGAATTTAACGCAGCAGAAAGAATGAAACTATTACTGAGAATGAAAGAGCGGCAATAGATAGTAATGAAATATATTTTTGGTTCTGCTTGACCATTCCAAAGCGTTCGATTCCGTTGACCATGATATTTTTACAACTCTGTAGTTTACATGATTTTAGTGGAGCTGCAACGAAGCTCAAAAGCTCTTACTTGTGTTGTAGAGCTAAAGCAAGTGGGGGTCCACGAGGATCTACTCTTGGTCCCCTGGTTTTCGCCTTGTATATTAATGATCTCCTTGACGCCGTGAGGTGCTGTAAGCTTCATATGCATGCGGATAATCAATTAATACTAATTGATATACAATTAATAGTAATTGATATACAATTAATACTAATACACAATTAATACAGTTTTTAACTTAAATACGAATCTTAATAACATACTTTAGTGGGTGAATATTAATAGTCTTTTCCTTAATCCTGCCAAATGCTTAGTCAATAATAAAAATAGTTTTGATTTACCTTTGTTACCTAGGATAGTATTTGCTGGCAGTGTTATTGGATTTCTGAATGAAACAAAGAACTTAGGCATCGATTTTAACCGAACCCTGACTTGGAGCAACCACATTACCCACGTTTTTGGCAAGGTTTATCATAGTTTTAACATGGTCAAAGCCTTACTCCTCTGAAAATGAGGTTAATACCTGCCGAAATTTACATAATTCCACTCCATAGTTGGGAAATATTTGGTAATATCGATAGTGTCAGTAAACGAGAGTTAGTTGCTGCTTTTAACAGCATTGTCTATGGGCTACACAGAAAATACCACGTTTTCAACCGCGCGCCTTTATTGTATGGTCTGACCACACCCAGAAAAAAACGTACCCCGATTATGGAATTCTGAATTGAAATCATAGAAAATCGGGAATGATTTAGCGCCATAGAAAAGTGTATTTAATAAAGAAGCAAATGTTTATAAAAAACAAATAAACATTTATTCTACAAAGGAGGTACATTTTTTTAACTTCTATAGAAGGAAATTATATGAATTTCGTAAATATTTATACAGTTAGGAGAAAAAAATTTTGCCATATTCAGATTTTTTTCTACATTTTGCAGAATAATTTATACGTTTTATATGAAAAATAACCAAAAATTATATAAAAGTATTCTATATTTCAAATGAAAAAGAATATGTTTATAATAAAATAAAACATCATATAATAAAACAAAAATGTTTAAATTAGCGTTTTATTATTAATAAATGTAAATGTGTTTTGCTATTGCAAAACGCATATTTTACACGTTCAATATATTATTTAGAGCTTACAAAACGTTCACTTATCAAATAAAAGTTATGAATGATTCCAAGGTTAGAAACTGATATCGTTGGATTTAATAACATTAATTTTGGTAGATTGTCATACAACTTCGTATGACAAATAATGCCATTTTTGTATTTACATCTAGACAATAAATTTTGCACACAATATAAATATTTCATCCCTTAATATATAAATTTCTAATATTTGTAAAGTACAAAGTTTGGTTCATAAAAAAATATATAAAAATTTCGTTTGTATGTTGAACCATAGCGTTCGAAGCTTAAAAACATGTGCATTGTTTCAAATCATTTTCGTTTAAATTCCTTTTGAGCTCACTAAAATACAATGAGGATTCTGCAGTACACTTTTTATTACTTACAGTTTAAGAAATATATTTAAAATTTATTATTGACTCCGAAAAAACAAATGCAAATTTAATAGCCTAGGATAATGTTAAATTCTTCCTGGAAGTTATGTTTTTAGCATACATTTTTAGCTGCCTGTGCTTAGCTTCAACTGGAAACGTTCATAAATATTTTAAAAGACCAGACTGTTCTAAAATGCTTTTAAAATGTGTTAAATTATGATGCTTGGGTTTCAATGAGTCGGAAAATAGTTTAACGTATTTCATATTATGAAAGTAAGTATGATTTTTTCAATTCAGTATATCATGTTTTGCGTTTATCTGATAATAATAGCATCATATAAAGTTTCTTGAATGAGTAACCATATTAATTTGCAATGCAATGGATACTGTAGATCAGAGGTCCCCAAACTTTTTTGTCTCGTAGACCACTTGCCATGTTTTTTGATTTTGAGTAGACCCCCTGCTTAGCTAATATTAAATTTTTGCAAATTAATCAACTTCAAACTGTGACAAATTGGGAAACTGGGAAAATTCGCGCCGTCCAATGTTTTGCTTCATTAGCTTAATTCTGACAAGAAATGCTGGACTTTGTTTTAATCAATTTTTAGGCTGTCTTCTTTAACAAGTTAACATCATTAAATTTAGCAAACAAATCTGTTAAATAGGCAATGTCTGGTTTCCACTTGATTAAATTTTGTTTTAATAATGGATCTCTATCATCCAAAAACTCTAAAACAGTGTCAAAAAGAACAAAAAGTCTTGTTAAACATCTCCCTTTCGACAGCCATTGTACTTCAGTGTGAAGGAGTAATTGATGAAAGTTCTCGTCATTTTCTTCACATAACCGCGCAAATAACCGCGTATTTAATGCGTTGCTTCCGATTCAGTTTACTGCGTTAATGATTAATTGAAGAGATTCGTGCAGTCTACTACTCAGCAACTAAATGTTGTCGATGGATGACGCAGTGTATTGCTAACACCCAGGGTGAATGTTGTTTTAAACGGCTTATAAATCCACGATAGCGCCCAACCATGGCAGGTGTTCCATCTGTTGCTTCTGATATTATATTTGATAAAGGGATTGTTTTTTCTCTGAAGTAATTCTTCAGAACATTAAATATTGTTTCGGCTTTAGTATCGGTGGTCAAAGTTCTCGCTAAGAGCAGTTCTTCGTAGGTTTCTTGATTCATAATAAAACGGACATATGGCAATAATAATGCTTCATTAACAGGTAAAGTTGTCTCGTCCAGCTGTATAGAGAAATGGGTCGTTTGCAAATAATTACACAAGAAGCTTTCAATATCGAAACTCATTTCATCAATACGTCTTTGAACTGTATTGTTGCTTAAAGGAATTCTTTTAATGATATCAGATGCAGGTTTGTGTAAAACTGTTTTTAAAACCTCTTCAACGGCTGGTAAAATTAACTTTTCTCCGATGGTATGCGGTTTACCCAATTTTGCTATAAGTAGCGAGATATTGTAAGAAGGCCGAAGACCATCATCGTCTCTTTGTGACGTCGAAGCGAATATTTTGTCCACCGTGGGTCTCTTCTGAAGTGCATCTTTGAGTGTTTGAAAGTATTTCATATCTTTACCCGTTTTATCAGGGTGATATCTCCTCAGATGATCCTCCAGCTTCGATGGTTTCATAGCGTCATTACTTAAAATTTTGTTGCATCAAAGGCACATAGGCAATTGTTTGTCCGACTATGAAGGAATGAAACCAAACTTCAAATAATCTATATTGTACTGTCTACATTTCTTTTTAGATTCGGCCATGTCTATGGACAAAATAAAAATTTATAATAAAAGTATAATAAAAGTACTTATTATAATAAAAGTACTTATTTTTCTCCGAACTCCCAAACAAAATTACACTGATTTACCTTAACGTTTATTCACTTCAATTTGTATGTGCTATCCATGCAAAGCATTCGTTGGTTTAGAAGGAAAAGGTTAGTGGGAAGGGGAAAAGTGGGAGTAGTGTCGATTTAAACCCCTTTAAAAAGCATCGACGTTATAAGTGGGTGGGAAAACATGCGCAGGAGACTATTCCACAACTTAACTGCGCGACCGAAAAACGAATTCTCGCGGTAGTGGGTAGTGCGTTGGAATGGGATCGAGACGGAAAAAGGGGTGCACCACTCTGGAAAGCCGAGTAGATCTGTTGAATACCTGAACCGAAGGAATCAGGCTGGCTACTTCAGAGAAACAATTACCATTAAAGTATCGGTAAAATAAGGTTACACACCTCACATCCCGACGACATCCCAAGGTTTCAATAGAGCTGGATACCCTACTGTCAACTATAAGTTTTATCGCACGACTTTGTATACGGTCCAAAAGCTGAAGATATGTTTTCGAAGCTCCCGACCAAATATGCGAGTTGTACTCCATTTTCGGACGGATATAAGTGGTGTAGATACAACGAAGATCGGGTGGAATGAAGTATTTCTTACACCGCTTAACAAAGCCTAAGCACTTGGCTGCTTCTTTCGGCACGTCAAAGATGTGATCGTTCCAGCGAAGACCGCATTGGATTGACATGCCTAGAACATCAAGAGCGTCCGACTCATTAATATCCACACCACCCATATTTAGAGGTGGGAAGTTGTCACCCGCCAGACGCTTGTGGGTCAACAAACAGCATTTGGTCTCACGCGCATTAAAAGCGACCCGTTTCATTCATAATTCTGCGTTTTCTATTGATCTCCAGAACAGAAGGACGCCTGGAGAATGAATATGAATGACAAATGCTGCTGTCATCAGCAAACGAACACACGGGGTTTGATGTCTATAACAGAAGGTCATTGATAAAAATGAGAAAAAGTGTTGGAGGACCGAACCCTGCGGAACTCTAGCATTAATGGAGTGCTCTTCGGAAGCAAAGTCGTCTATCACAACTCGAATAGAACGGCCGCTGAGGAAACTCGATATCCATCGAGTGAATGTATTACCGACACCATAAGCAGCCAGTTGAGACACGAGTGATTTATGCCACACTCGGTCAAATGCCTTGGAGATATAAAAAGCAACAACCTTACTCTCACCGAACTGGTGAACACAGCTGTTCCACCGCTCAGTGAGGAACGCCATCAAATCGCCTGTGGAGCGGTGAGCACGGAAACCGTACTGGCGATCACTGATCAACTGGTTGCTCTCCAGATACCTCATCAAGTTAAAATTTATAACGCTCTGCATAACCTTGGAGAGCATTGAACAGATTGCTATGGGCCGGTAATTAACCAGTTTATATTTTAGAAAATATTTTCTTAATACTTTCCTTTTCAAAACTCTGGAAACAAATGAACGTGTTATCTTGCCGAATTGAACAAATTAGCTGCAAGTACGATTCCTCCTGCGCTGCTTGCGAATCTCCGAGACAAGAATGGACAAAAATTTCTACGCGGTATGCAGTTAACATGAAGACACTGCTATCGTTATGTGCAAGTTTCGACAAGTTCAAAATGTACTGCGACCACAAAGCGAATAGCCCACTACCAAAGAATATACAATTATATAGAAGGCGAATCTGAACACTAAAATTTAAATTTCTGCTTGAGGTTTTCTAGGTGCGGGAGAAAATCAACTAGGTATGAGAATGCTGCTTATTCTCATTTTTCTAGATTGCCTTAAAAAAACTCCAAACAGGTTTTCTTGCAACAACGAAATATGTACTCAATTTCTATACAAAATTTCTGTTTTTATGAGGTGCGCATTCTATTTATATTACATATTCTTTGCCACTACCTACATAATTTTATAAGATATGGCAATTCAATTACTATGTATTTAATTTTAAATTTAAATATTATGTAATTGTTACATTTTCACTAAGCATACATACATCTATCTGTGTATGTAGATTATTCCATTGATGGTCATGACCAAAATTAAAGTCACGACCTGCTTAAATGAGATCCATTATCGTGGACCCCCATTTATATCTCATGGACCTCCAATTTTAATAAGCTGAGAGCTGAGAGCTTATTAAAATTTTCCAAAATTTCTAGACTGTTTGAATCAATTGTTCTTTTCTGTATTAATATTATTACAGCTTTGCTGAAGCTTTCCCATTTACGAAAGAGTAGACTTTGTTTTGCTGGGTATAACTGTGTAAAGTCGTATTCAATATGTAATAAAAAAATATATGTTCGAATTCGTGTATGTACTCGTAATTACAAATAAAAAAAATATATAAAATACTGTCAAAAACTTAATATATTTTTTACTATTTTTCAAGAATTGCTCAATAAGGCATACCAACATGTGTCCGAAAGTTAGCTGATATAACGGCCATTCTTCGAAAATTTGAGATAAGTCTTTTCCATGTTTTAAGTCGGTTTGTCTTTCAGAAAATGTGAATTCCCATTTGGTTTGAACTTCTTCAAACGGCTCAATATTATACTTTAGCGAGTTTTTATCAGAATTAAATGAATTGTCTGATGTAGTAGTTGGATTGTTTACTGGATTTCTTTACTAGATTCTGGTCTAAAATCAGGTCTGGTAAGAACACCATCCCTCCTTAGCTTGAAATGCCACTATGATACTTGGAGTATAAACAGCCTCCTGGCTTTTTGCCTTTATTTTTTATGTAGTATATATCCTATTTATATTTAGGTATTTATTTTATACTTACATACTCATATTTAATGAACGTACCTTTGTCTCTGTTTTAATATACTCCACTATTTTTTCTGCTTTTATCGCAAATGTTTTGGGAGTGGAGTAATTTTTCTTTGCTAGTAAGCTTTCAGTTATAATGTTTGAGAGTAGTTTTCTGTATTTAGGGGTTAATTTATTTTTTTACTCATAAAATTTTGCTATTTGGTTTCCGGTTGCAGAGCTATTCAAAATCCTAGAAACCGAGTCCTCTTTTTCCTGTCCGGATTATCCTTCGTCGCCCGGGAGCTCGAATTATCTAATTTGTGGTCTCGGTCTCATTTTCAGGAGTACTCTACATATATATGATTCTCGCGGATATCCGAAATTGATGGATATATCGGGATTTCGACTTCCAGTGGTTCATTTACATTATCTTCATCAATAATATCTCGAATTTCATCTTCATAACGGAGATCATTAACTCTTGAGTTTGATGATACTTTTTCAACATCTTCCAGGAACCATACATCGCGTGCATGTATGAATTTATGCTTATTAGGAGCCCATATACGATATCCCTTTCTATCCAACGAAATATATCCAACGATAATATCCATTATCAAACGAAAACTCCTTCTATGGCTCGATCTGAAATTTTGTCTATATTAGGATTTTTATTTAATACAAATACTTTTGAATCAAAAATTCTAAGATAATCCAGTTTCATTTTGATTTTGTTCCACCATTCATACGGAATTCCGCTATTTAAGCTACATGGTTGGACGAGGGCTGCGTATATGGCACGCAGTAGGAACTGCACTCGGCGAAAAAACTGCACTCTATCCCGACTGCAAAGCAAACATCTCGTCATATCTATTAACTTGCGGTTCATCCGCTCCGCTACTCCATTTTGTTGCGGAGTGTGCGGAATAGTTAACCTTGGTTGAATGCCTTGGTCTACAAGATACTTATCGAAATCTTTATTGCAATACTCACGCCCGTTATCCGTCTGTAAGAACTTAATTTTCATACCAGTGTATTTCTCGGCAAACATTTGGTATTGTTTAAACGCTTCGAAAATGCCACTCTTTTGTTGAAGGAAAGATATCTCACACCATCGCGTACTGTCATCTATAAAGGTGAGAGACATGTTCTCCGCGCTCTATATTAATAGATTATATATATATATATATATATATATATATATATATATATATATATATATATATATATATATATAGATTATAAATAATCGACTTTCTCCCGTCGAAAAATTGTTCCACCTAAACCAAAAAACCCAAGGTGAAGCAAAGGAGATCGTTCAAAAATCTCCACTGATCGACAGCGGCTTCGAACAAGCGTGGAACAATTTGATCGACCGTTTCGAAAACAAATGCATACTCATTAATACGCAACTCCGGACCCTATTTAACCTCACCCCAATCTCAAAAGAATCCGGAGTTGCAATTAAACGACTTCAGCAGGAAATTAATAACTGTATGTCCGCTTTAACTTTATATGATGTAGATGTCGAGAGTTGGGATGCCATTATAGTTCATCTTTGTTCAACTCGCCTCCCCGAAAACACCCTCTCTCTGTGGGAATCCATTTCCCAAAATCGCGATATTCCGAAGTGGAAGGAAATGGATTCGTTTTTAACATCCCATTTCCAAACCCTGGAAACAGTCTTCGATATTCGCAAATCCGCTGATTCGGTTAAAAAGGCATCGACCAACAATGCTCGCAATCTCCCCGCTTCAAAGCCTGTGCACACTTTTCAGGCGAACATGCTCCCGACTAGCTGCAAACTATGCACAGATCAAACTCATCCTCTAAGCCAATGTCCACGTTTTCTAGCTATGAGCTCCGAAACCCGTTGGTCAACAATTCAACGGTTGAAATTCTGTTCGAATTGTCTTGCGCATTCGCACCAAATGCGCGATTGTCAAAGTATTTACACGTGTATGTCATGTAATAAACGACATCATTCGCTATTACATCGCGAGGCGACCTCATACCTCCACTCCTCGTGGCCCTACGCCAAATAATGCACAATATAATTCGCAACAAATTATCCCCTCGCACTCCCGAACGACCCCCTCCACCTCTTCAACTCAACATCAATTACAGTCCACTGAAGCCCCTCAAACACCCAATGTGCTGACTTGCTTCACCTCTCGACCAAAGCAGGTTTTACTCGCTACTGCAATGGTACATATCTGTTACCGCTAGGAAACATATCTCGCTCGTGCGCTTATAGATCCCGGATCAGAAGCCACTTTTCTCTCCGAGCGCATTCAAAAGCGCTTACATCTACCTACGAAAACCATTCAAGCGCGTGTGGCAAGTGTCAACCAAGCTATCACAGCCCTTGTTAGCAAACTCTGTATGTTTAACATTGGCTCTCCTCGCAATTCCGGAACTCGTATAGAAACCAAGGCTCTCGTCCTCCCAAAATTAACCGTAAATCTTCCCGTCTGCTCCCTTGACCGGAACCTCTGTGAATCCCTCCCTAATATCCCTTTGGCTGATGACCATTTCTACCAAAGTGATCAGATCGATGTTTTGATTGGAGCTGACATTTACCCTTTAATCCTGCTGAATGGCATTAAACGAAATATTCTGGGTTCACTCGTAGCCCAAGAAACAATATTCGGCTGGATTCTAACGGGTCCACTTCCCCAGGACCTGCCAACCCCCTCAATTACCACGCGGGTCTCGTTTTTCAACGAAGTCTCCCTCGACCGTCAGATTTCGCGCTTCTGGGAACTAGAGGAGATCCCAAAACAGCGTCCTCGCACTCCAACTGAAAAATACTGCAACGATTTGTATGAGAAAATAACACAAAGACGTCCCGATGGGCGTTACATTGTCTCGCTGCCGTTTAAAGAAGAATTCCCTTCGCAGTTCCAACTTGGACGTTCAAGAGAAATAGCTCTTAAACAATTTCTCCGCAACGAAGCGCGACTCCTGAAAACCCCGAGTTTTAAAGAACTTTATGATTCAGTGATTCAAGAATTTGAATCATATTATCTCTGTTCACCCCGAACAAACCTCGCTCAATTCTGACACTTACTACTTACCTCACCATGCAGTCATCAAGCCAGAAAGCAGCTCCACCAAGGTGCGAGTTGTTTTTAACGCTTCATGCCCCACAACCAACGGTCTCAGTCTCAATGACACCCTTTACCCCGGTCCGGCTTTGCAAGCAGATCTAACTTTTCTCATTCTCAAATGGCGTCTTTATCAGATGATGAAGATAACTCGTTATCTCAAATAATCTCGTTATTTCAAAATGAAATAACATGATTATTTGAGATAATCCTGCAGATGCGATAATTATTTGAAATAATTTCTGAAATAATTATTTGAGATAACTCGTTATCTCAAATAATCTCGTTATTTCAAAATGAAATAACATGATTATTTGAGATAATCCTGCAGATGCGATAATTATTTGAAATAATTTCTGAAAAAATTATTTGAGATAACTCGTTATCTCAAATAATCTCGTTATTTCAAAATGAAATAACATGATTATTTGAGATAATCCTGCATATGAGATAATTATTTAAAATAATTGTTGAAATAATTATTTCAGATAACATGCTCACTTGAAATAACACGGCGATTTAAAATATTAAGTGAGATGCGATAATTATTTCCCGTGGCTAGATTTTGAAGAAGCTACTTTTTAAGAAAATAAAAAAACTGCTGCTTCTGGAAATTTAAAGTTTTGGCTTTTGTTTTAGAGAAGCTTGTAACGAATGTCTTCTCGCCAGGATATACTCACGGCCGTCCAGCGTTCATTTTAATAAAAGAACCCACAATTTATTCTTCATTAGTCTAATTCGTGTCTTTATTTTTCTCCACATACATTTTACTTTCTCCCTTATAATTAATTATACTTTTATTTCTGGGTTACACGTTCTTCAATCTTATTGCTAATTGTATACTATATGTTAGTCCGTTCGTAAGTAAGTCAGGGCTAATTTTGCTTATATACACGGGGATATTTAGCTACTACAAGGAGGCTGTCTACGGGACTCCTATTTGGATTCAGGATTTGCTCGCATGATAGCCAGGCTCTCGAGGTTCTGAATTTGGTTTCCACTAGAAGCACTCCACCAAATTCAGACCGACGGAATTAATCAAGTTTTCAAGATGCTGAATTTGGCTTCCACTAGAAGCACTCCACCAAATTCAGACAGACAGGAATTAAATTGACAGGTTTTCAAAATTTTGAATTTGGCTTCCACTAGAAGCACTCCACCAAATTCAGACAGACAGGAATACTTCAGGATTTCAGGATTCTGAATTTGGCTTCCACTAGAAGCACTCCACCAGATTCAGACAGGTAGGAATTATTCAGGATTTCAGGATTCTGAATTTGGCTTCCACTAGAAGCACTCCACCAAATTCAGACAGGCAGGAATTATTCAGGATTTCAGGATTCTGACTTTGGCTTCCACTAGAAGCACTCCACCAAATTCAGACAGGCAGGAATTATTCAGGATTTCAGGATTCTGAATTTGGCTTCCACTAGAGGCACTCCACCAAATTCAGACAGGCAGGAATTATTCAACGAGGACTTACCGCTTAGATGGTTGATTTCCAAGAGAGCGATTTACAATTCGGAGGCTGCTTTTATATGGCTCACCTAACGGCATTTGGTCATTTTGTTGTTTTAGTTTGGCCTTCGAAAATTTCTGTTAATCGCTTCTTTTGCTTTCGACTGGGGTTGTTGTTGCCGTAGCAGCGTGTAAAATTATTTTTTTTGCTCAGTATCGACTTTGCATGTTGTTGTTTTAAACCAGTTTTTGCTAGTTAGCTTGCTGCATGTAATTTGCCTGTGTTTGTTGTTGCTAATTGTGTGCAGATTTCTTCTTGTTAAGTGTGGTGACAGTTTTGTTTTCTTCCCCAGAGTCGAGCTTTCGGTTTGATGTTCGGTTCTTTCTCCTCCAACAAGTTCTCCCAACTTGGTTGAAGTTGGCTGGCCGTATTCACGGAATTAAGTCCACCTCAAGTTGGGTCCGCACAACTCGAGGTTACTGCATCCCTTGAAGCGATTTTCGCGGGATCAGCTCAGGTGGAGTGTGGTCCAGGTTCTACACCCGTATTTGTAAGGAAGTTATGCTTCCTTACACTCCCTCCTTTCTTTCCGGTGGGGGAAGAATGGTGATCGCCCTTGACGTGATGGTCACCCTGTGGCCGGCACAGAGGAACTGGATGCGTTGGCGTTTCCGTGGCTGTTGTGCCAAACGCGGGTATCCCCTGCGTATACCGTCTACCACCTCTTGGTTAATGCATGTGCCTGCTGGGCCCTCGAGCTCGTCCAGGTCGCGGAACTGTCGCGGCATTGGGACGTCGTTCTGCTCGACTATTTCGCTGGACTCAGTTGGTGGTGTAACTTCCTCGCTGGCTGGTTTTGGTGTCGGTAGTTCTGCCACCGCTTCTAGCCCCAAATGTCCATCGACTTCGGAGCAGAGGTCGTCGTATTAGGCGCCGCTCAGAGGGTCGAAATAGTTCGGGTTTCCGGTGTCTGTGGGTATCGGTCCTCCTACCAGTTCTACACTTTTTGGCGCTTCTGGGGTGGGTTCCCCGAAGTCGAGAGCGGGGAACTTCCGGTGTGTCTTCCCTAGGTCGGCTGTCAGCTTCCGGATGGTATTTGCGATGTTCTGCCGCTTCCTGCCTACCTCTTCTCTGGAGAACCACTCCTCCTTGTTTAAATACTCGTCGCGGTAGTCTTCGATTGGCCGGACGAATAGCTGTTCTGCGTATTGTAGCAGAAATATGCCGCAATCCGTCCCGTTGTCCTGCTGCAACACCCTGGGCTCGAATAGGGGCAAGTTCATGTTGCTGAATGTCCGGGGAACGCCGTCGGGCTTGTGTGAGTGGTATTCGTACTCGAGATACTCCCGTATCCGTTGGCCTACCTCCGTTCGTGGACCCGGGCTCAGGGAGTCGAATTGGAGGATACAGGGTAGCTGTGCACCCCATGTCCCGTCCTGCTTCGGCTTCTCCATCATCCTGACGCTGGTGCTACCCACGAAGCACACGACCATTAGGAACCAATGTTGGTCCCTGTTCACTGGGACAAGGATGTGGTTCATCGTGAACAAATCCACCTTCTTTGTCCAGCGCCTCACTCTGCCGTGTCGTTCCCACGGCGTGCCGGCCTGGTTGATGCGATCAAAGAAATGGGTGCTGAACAGATGTACCCGCTGCCTCTCCGATTCTGCGACCCGGGTGTTTCTGATGTATTGGAGGTACATTTCTACCAGAGCGTCATTCAGGAACCGCCCTCTGGCTAAACGGCGATAGTCCTCGGCCCGGATCGGTATTCCACCGCGGCCAGGCGGATAAATAACGAAGGGTTCCTCCTCGTTATCATCCACGTTCGCTAGTTCGGTCAAGGACCCTCGTGGTTCCGCTTTCTCTCCGGCTTTGTGCTGTCACGGCTCACACGACGAAGGGGAGCAAAGACGGGTGTTGTCGTTCCGGCTACTTTGCTTGACTGGATCAGCTCATCCAGCCGATCGAACCATTGTTCCTTCTCTGCGGTTGTTGCCATTGTTGTTGATTTGTTGTTGGTTTTTGGTGGTTTTGATCTACGACGCCACATGACATATGAAATTCAACTACTGGGGTTCTGTAAGTTCGCCGCCCACGGTCGTATTTGATCTGTCTTCAACGCGATGATATTCCTTAAGATCTCGGATGTGGGCCGTGCGACCACTTGAATTTTCCATGTTGGTTAGCTGCACGATGACTGGTGATGTATATCTGTCGATTCGGTAAGGTCCCTCGTATTTCGGTGCCAGCTTGGCGTTGAATTTATCCACCGCTTTTGATAGGTGGTGTGTTTTTACCAGGACAAGTGTTCCGATTGGGGGGTTCCAGTGTCTTCGTCGAAGATTGTAATTCCGAGCCTGGTCCTTTGCTGCCCTTTCAAGATTTCTCTTCACGATTTGGAAAACTTCTCGAAGGCGATTACCCCTCTGTTGTGGACTTTGTGCCGCGGTTCCGGTTCCTAAAGTGACTTCGTCGAAGAGTGTCTTCAGCAACCGCGGTTCTCGACCCTGTGTGAGGAATGCTGGACTAAATCCAGTTGTGTCTGATGTCATCGTGTTGATGCCCAAGGAGATTTCCGGAATGAATTCGTCCCAACTCGTCTGATCGTTTTTTATCACCTGTGCCACAATCCTCTTCACGTTCCTGTTTGCTCTTTCGGCGGGATTTTCTTGGGGTGTATATGGGGCGGTAAACTGCTGACGAACACCTAAATCCTGGAGGAACCGTTGGAAGTGTCGGCTGTTGAACTGCACACCGTTGTCTGTGACGAGTACCTTTGGAACTCCATATCTCGCCAATATTCTTTCCCGAAAAGCTCTCTTCAAACTATCCGTAGTTGCTTGCCGCAGTGGTACTATTTCGGTCCATTTCGAGAATTTGTCTAGGAAAACTAGTATCATTGTATTACCATGTTTTGACCGTGGTAACGGCCCTATGAAGTCAGCACAGACGATGGACCAGGGCTCCTCGGGTATCTGGGTCAGCATCTTCCCTGACACCTTGTCTTGTACTGGTTTGTACCGTTGACATGACTCGCAACATCGCACGAACTTTCTGATGTCTCTGAACATACCTGGCCAGTAGTATCTGTTGGCGATCCTTGTCACTGTCTTCCGAATTCCAGGGTGTCCGGCGCTCGGGTCGTCGTGGTTTTCTTTCATCACTCGGTTTCGGAGGTTGTTAGGTACGCAGAGTTTCCACGCTGCGCAATCTTCATCATTTGAGTCACCTGGGATATGTCGGTATAGTTGCCCGTTCTCGATTACGTAGTCCGCAAATTTCTCTGGGTTCTTTCTAATGTCTGTCATTCTCGTTTCGATCCAGCTGCCTTTTCCCTCCATCGTCGTAACCTTTCCTAGTTTTTCGAATGGCTGCCTCGAGAGTGTATCCGCGACTACGTTCCACTTACCTCGCCTGTATTTTACGTCGAAAGTGTATTGCTGTAGTTCGAGTGCCCACCTGGCTAACCGGCCTGAAGGGTTTTCCAGTGAGTTTTTTTTTTTTTTTTTTTTTTTTTTATGGCAGATAGAACCAAGCTCAGGGGATGCCCCCTATCCATGCAAAGCATTCGTTGGTTTAGAAGGGTAAAGGTTAGTGGGAAGGAGAAGAGTGGGAGTAGTGTCGATTTACACCTCTTTTAAAAGCATCGACGTTATAAGTGGGTGGGAAAACATGCGCAGGGAGACTATTCCACAATTTAACTGCGCGACCGAAAAACGAATTATCGCGGTAGTGGGTAGTGCGATGGAACGGGATCGAAACGTAAAAGGGGTGCACCGCTCTGGAAAGCCGAGTAGATCTGTTGAATACCTGAACCGAAGGGATCAGGCTGGCTACTTCAGAGGAACAGTTACCATTAAAGTAACGGTAAAATAAGGTTACACACCCCACATCCCGACGACATCCCAAGGTTTCAATAGAGCTGGATACCCTACTGTCCCCTATAAGTTTTATCGCACGACCTTGTATACGGTCCAGAAGCTGAAGATATGTTTTCGAAGCTCCAGACCAAATATGCGAGTTGTACTCCATTTTCGGACGGATATAAGTGGTGTAGATACAACGAAGGTCGGTTGAAGTGAAGTATTTCTTGCACCGCTTTAAAAAGCCTAAGCACTTGGCTGCTTCTTTCGACACGTCAAAGATGTGATCGTTCCAGCGAAGATCACATTGGATTGACATGCCCAGGACATCAAGAGCCTCCGACTCATTAATATCCACACCACCCATATTTAAAGGTGGAAAGTTGTCGCCCGCCAGACGCTTGTGGGTCAACAAACAGCATTGGGTCTTCCGCGCATTAAAATCGACCCGATTCGCTTGACTCCACTCCTGGATTTTGTTGAGGTCAGATTGGAGTGTGTCATTCATAATTCTGCGTTTTCTATTGATCTCCAGAAGAGAAGGACGCCTGGAGAATGAATATGAATGACAAATGCTGCTGTCATCAGCAAACGAGTAGACGGGGTTTGATGTCAATGACAGAAGGTCATTGATAAAAATGAGAAAAAGTGCTGGAGACAGGACCGAACCCTGCGGAACTCCAGCATTTATGGAGTGCTCTTCGGAAGCAAAGCCGTCTATCACAACCCGAATAGAACGGCCGCTGAGGAAACTCGATATCCATCGAGTGAATGTATCACCGACACCATAAGCAGCCAGTTTAGACACAAGTGCTTTATGTCACACTCGGTCAAATGCCTTGGAGATATCCAAAGCAACAACCTTACTCTCACCGAATTGGTGAACACAACTGTTCCACCGCTCAGTGAGGAACGCCATCAAATCGCCTGTGGAGCGGTGAGCACGGAAACCGTACTGGCGATCGCTGACCAATTGGTTGCTCTCTAGATACCTCATCAGGTTAAAATTTATGACGCTCTCCATAACTTTGGAGAGCATTGAACAGATTGCTATGGGCCGGTAATTGGCAGGATTCGTAGCCTCACCTTTTTTGGGAACTGGCTGCACATTGGCAATCTTCCAGGAACTAGGAAAAACTCCTGAAGTGAACGATAAGTTAAACAAATTGCGCAATGGGCGAGCCAATGTTGAGGCGCACTTTCTCAACACGTGGGCTGAAATGCCATCCGGTCCCGAGGATTTATTGACGTTGAGGTTTACAAGCACTCTTTTAACAGCCCGCGTTCGAAAGTGCATCTCAGGCATAATATGAGACACACCGTCGATCACGGGTAGTGGTTGGCTACTCTCAGGAAGAGAGCAGTTTTCAGCAAACATTTTGGCTAATAAGTTTGCCTTATCAACCGAGTGAGTGAAGATCTGATCGTCCTTGAGGAGAGTTGGAATAGACGATCGCTTTAGAGTGGCATTGCATTCTGCGCCTGATTGCGTAGCAGTTTAGTATCAGCAGTTTTGTTTAAGCGCCAATTCCTAAATGTTTCCTCTTTAGACCTGACTGCTTGTCTGCAAGTCGCATTAAACCAGGAATGGTCTTTTGGTTTAATGGAAATTCTTTTATTAGGTATGAAAGACCTCATACCAAATAAAATTATATTTTCTACCAATTTTGCTGCAGCATTTATGTTTCTATCCCTGAAACACAATTGCCAATTGAAACGGCTGAAAAAGGAGTTCAGCGCATTCCAATTAGCCTTCTCATAAAGCCACACTGTCCGCTTCGGAGCTGCCTGATGAGCGGATTGAAGACTAGAATATGGGAAGGTAGCAGAAATTGTAGCGTGGTCCGAATTACCAAGAGGTGCAAGATCATTCACATCATACTTGCTGTGATGCGAAGTTAAAAAAAGGTCCAGAATATTTTGGTTTTGCCCATCAACGCAAGGAAAGTGCGTTGGTTCCTTCACTAATTGAGTCAAATTATTAGACTCAGCAAATAACTCAACATACAAACCCTCAGGTGTTGTGTGACTCGAATGACGTAGCCAATTGGAATTATGAACTTTGAAATCACCAGCAACAACAATTTCACTGTTCGGATACGATTCCAGGATTTTAGATATCGAATCAGAGAGACTGTCAAGTTTATCAAAAGTTGGCAGCCTCTCCAGACCCGGGCTTCTATAAATGAAGCAGAAGTGCAGGATGTGCGACTGGATTTTGAACTTAACCCACATGGAGCTAAATTCGGCATCCGTCGCGCAAAGGTGTTGCTGACACTGGTACGCAACATCACTGCGAATATATAAGGCGAGGCCTCTGTGTGATGAAAATAATGGCAGTAAGCGGTACCCAGGCAAGTGAAAATCCAGTGGATCTGCACCCTCAGACACCTGGGTCTCACCTAGTGCCATTATATGCGGTTGGTGAGTACAGACATACGCATAGACCGCGAAGAAATTCGCCCTCAAGCCACGCACATTTGTGGAGTCTATACGAAATTTTGTCATCGCCACCCACTGTAAAGAGGTATAAAGTCAGCTGCACAAGCGACCAAGCCTACACCGCAGGCAAAACGAAACGCGACAAGACAAGTGTTATGCCTTTATCTTGCCACGCTTCAGCCCACGGTGCACTCACAGCCTCATGCACAACTAACGGGACCAGGAAGAAGGAGGAGGAGTGAAAATCAACGAAATGCTGAGCTTAACTGCGGAGAGCATAAACAAGCCCCTCGCATGGTTCGCTGCATTCCGTTAAGTTGACTATTGAGTTATGAAATTTTGTTATTAGTGCACATTATTGATTTTTTTGTTTGTTTATTGACTTTTTTGTTTATTAAGGTTTCACTGCATTTTTTTGTTTTATTATGATGATTTAGGATGGGGTAGGGTTTGTTTTCACTATATTTCCGCGCGAGCACTCGTCACGAACACTAAATTGTGGGAGGTGACGTCCTCCTTCGTCCGCGGCCACGACGCAACTCCGTTTCAGCCATTTCAGTTTAGCCATTTCAGTGAGAGATGATCCGTGATAATACTAAAGTGGTAACCTTCTAAATATGGCCGCATTTTCCTAATGCCCCATACGATTGCCAGACACTCCTTTTCCGTAGCAGAGTAGTTCTGATCGGCTTTGTTTAAATGACGACTGGCATATGCTATCACCCGCTCTCCTTCTTGACTTTCTTGGGTCAGCACTGCTCCTAAACCGTAGTTACTGGCGTCCGTCTGCAGTGTGAACTTCTTGGAAAATCGGGACATGCCAATACCGGTGCCTCCGTGTGCTTCTTCTTCATCGTCTCGAAGGCTTGTTGTTGTTCCTCAGTCCATTTCCATCGTTTACCCTTCTTCAAGAGGCTTGTGAGTGGCATGACTAAATCAGCGAAGTCCGGTACGAACCGGCGATACCATGATGCCACTCCCAGAAAGCGGCGAACACCTCTTACGCTTGTTGGTGGCTCTAATTCCTTGATAGCCGCTACCTTATCGGGATCGGTCTGGATTCCCTGACGGCTTACCACGTGACCTAGATATTTCAAGTCTTCTTTGAAAAACTCACATTTTTCGCTGTTTATTTTTAGGTTAGCTGCTCGCAGACGTTGAAATACTACTTGTAAATTCTTTTTGTGTTCCTCTAGAGTTTTCCCAGTCACAATTATGTCGTCAAGATACGCGAATGCGTGTGGTTCCATTTCTGGCCCGATCACCTGGTCCAATGCTCTTTGGAAAGTTGCTGGAGCCGAATGCAGACCAAACGGCATGACACGCCACTGAAAGAGTCCTCTCCCTGGAACAGTAAAAGCCGTATACTGCTTGCTGCCCGGGTTCATGGGAATCTGCCAGTAACCATTCTTCAGATCCAGGCTACTGATGTACTGAGCGTCGCGAAACCGGTCTAAGATGTGTTGTATCCTAGGAAGTGGGTATGCATCTGGAACTGATCGTGCATTCAACTGCCGGTAATCAATACATAGGCGCCACTTTCCGTTTTTCTTCTTCACCAAGACGATAGGGGCACTGTACGGGCTATGCGAGGGTTCAATACAGTCCTTTTCTAACAGTTCATCTATTTCCTTGTTTATAATCGCTTGCATGGCTGGGTTTTTCGGGTAATATCTCTGCTTGATGGGTCGGTCATCCTTCATCACGATCTGATGGGTGGTGATGTTAGAAGGGCCCTTCAAAGCCTCGAACTTCGGTAGTTCTGCTTCCAGGAATGTTTTTATAACTTGTCTCTCTTTCGTCTTATCATCTTCACTTCCTTGCGTGCCTTCTGCTGTTTGGTCGTTGGTTGTGGGGGCCCTCTCTTGCGTTGTGCCTCCGTGCGAAGCTGTTTTCGTCTCTGTCCTCATCGTCCGAAGTGTAGAACCGCCGGCTTGTCCACCATTTGGAGCTGTTGTCACCGGACCACCTAAAGTTATGGTTTCACCTCCACAACTGATCGATGCTCCTATATTCGTGAGGAAGTCTATCCCCAGAATTACGTGATCGATGGCATCCTTGAGTATGAGCAACGGCATTTCACATTCCGCTGCTCCTAGTCGGATAACCACCTCCATAGCTTGGTCAATTGTACGCGGCGTACCATCTGCCATCTTAACGTCGACATCTACGTCTACTTGTCGTCCTTCGGCGGCAATCTCTCTGGCTAGTAATTCGCTGATGAAACTTTTCGAGGCTCCCGTGTCGATAGTGCCGGTGACAAGTTCCCTTCCTAATGCCACTTTTGCGAAGATTCTGTCCTGACTGAAGTTTAAGCACTTGGTGGGGTACGAGGAGAGTTTTGGTTTCCTGGCTCCAGCAGTCCTCGTCTCTGCTGGATGCCCTGCCCGTTTTCCGGAGCTTTCCTGCAACAATCAATCGTTCGTAGCCCTTGTTTTCCACACTCCCAGCAGAACAGTTTTCGGGGATTATGGCATTCTCTCTGGAAATGGCCGTTTTCACCGCATCTCCGACAGACGGTCCGCGGGTCTATTCGGTTCCCCGATGGTGCGGCTGACATCATTCGATGGTGTTCCGGTTTTGATCGCCACGGTTCCCGGGGCGTACGTGACGGCTCTGTGTCCTGGCGTATACCCTCGAAATCTTCTGCCATGGATACTAATTCTTCTAGTGACGAGAAGTCTGTCCGTCTTATGTAAAGCAGATAGTCTCGATGGCAATTCCGGTAGATTCTCTGTAGCTGGTGTTCTTCCGTATAGCCGACATGACGCATCAACGTTTGCATGGCTAACACATAATCCTTGAACTTCTCTTTTGTGGCTTGGGTTCTTTTCCTAATATTGTCTTCCAGTTCTTCGAAATATCTCGACGATAAAAACAATTTCATGAAATCCACTTTGAAGGATTCCCACGTGAGCCAACCTTTATTATTATTTCTGAACCAACAGAGGGCTTTGTCCTTTAACAGCTCAGGCATGGTTCGGGGTAATAAATCCTTGGGTAGTTCGTATGCCTCTGTGAGTTCTTCGACCCTTTCTATGAAGGTAATAGGGTCTTTCCCGCCATCATACTTACAAGCCCACTTACGTACTTTATCTATTACCTCCGAATAACTAGAGACGCTTCTTCGTTGGTCCGCATATTCCCGTTCAGTTCCTGTGGTTCTTGGGTCTCTTGCGGCTGTTTGGTCGTTGTACACGGGTCTTTGACTTGGCATCGTTGTCAGTAGCACCTTGGGCATGGCACCTAGACCTGCCTTGCCTGTATCCTGTTTCGGAGGAGGTGTCTGACGCATCGGCGACAACGCCCTCGCTCCTGGAGAAACACTACGGCTCCATTGCGCCTCTAACTTATCCAATCGATCTCTGACCTCGGCTGGCAAGTCGGACGATGACACAAATCCGGACATTAGCCTGCGTAATTCTTCAACCCCGCCATTCGGCTCTATCCCAAATTCGCGTAGAATGTCTTGTAACTTCTCCTTCGAAACGTTGTAAATCCAGCTTTTACCCATTGCACACTTTGTTTCAGAAGGTTTATAATTTGCTAGTTCTATTATATTTTCCTGAATTTTTTTTTCCCCACTGGCGTAATTTTTCCCTATTCTTCAGCCGCAAGGTTTTCAAGATACAAGGATTTTTTCCCCTGCGGTCTTCCTTTTCCTATAATTCGTTTTTGGTTTACGAGATACACGCTTTTTCTTCCCTCGCGGGGTTTTTTTTTTCTCCAAAGTCACTTTCGGTTTACGAGATACGCAATTTTTCTCCACTCGCTGTCTTTCTTTTGTTTTCTACAAAGTCACTTTCAGTTTACGAGATATACGAATCTTCTTGTCTCTCGTCGGTTTTTTTCCCTCTACAAGGTCACTTTCGGTTTACGAGATATACGCTTTTTCTTCCCTCGCGGGGTTTTTTTTTCAAAGTCACTTTCGGTTTACGAGATATGCAATTTTTCTTCACTCGCGGTCTTTCTTTTGTTTTCTACAAAGTTTCACTTTCAGTTTACGAGATATACGAATCTTCTTGTCTCTCGTGGGTTTTTTTCTATACAAGGTCACTTTCGGTTTACGAGATATACGCTTTTTCTTCCCTCGCGGGGTTTTTTTTTCAAAGTCACTTTCGGTTTACGAGATATACGAATTTTCTTGTCCCTCGCGGGGTTTTTTTTTTCCCAAAGTCACTTTCGGTTTACGAGATACACGAATTTTCTTGTCCCTGCTCGGGCGCCATTTGTAACGAATGTCTTCTCGCCAGGATATACTCACGGCCGTCCAGCGTTCATTTTAATAAAAGAACCCACAATTTATTCTTCATTAGTCTAATTCGTGTCTTTATTTTTCTCCACATACATTTTACTTTCTCCCTTATAACTAATTATACTTTTATTTCTGGGTTACACGTTCTTCAATCTTATTGCTAATTGTATACTATATGTTAGTCCGTTCGTAAGTAAGTCAGGGCCAATTTTGCTTATATACACGGGGATATTTAGCTACTACAAGGAGGCTGTCTACGGGACTCCTATTTGGATTCAGGATTTGCTCGCATGATAGCCAGGCTCTCGAGGTTCTGAATTTGGTTTCCACTAGAAGCACTCCACCAAATTCAGACCGACGGAAATAATCAAGTTTTCAAGATGCTGAATTTGGCTTCCACTAGAAGCACTCCACCAAATTCAGACAGGCAGGAATTATTCAACGAGGACTTACCGCTTAGATGGTTGATTTCCAAGAGAGCGATTTACAATTCGGAGGCTGCTTTTATATGGCTCACCTAACGGCATTTGGTCATTTTGTTGTTTTAGTTTGGCCTTCGAAAATTTCTGTTAATCGCTTCTTTTGCTTTCGACTGGGGTTGTTGTTGCCGTAGCAGCGTGTAAAATTATTTTTTTTGCTCAGTATCGACTTTGCATGTTGTTGTTTTAAACCAGTTTTTGCTAGTTAGCTTGCTGCATGTAATTTGCCTGTGTTTGTTGTTGCTAATTGTGTGCAGATTTCTTCTTGTTAAGTGTGGTGACAGTTTTGTTTTCTTCCCCAGAGTCGAGCTTTCGGTTTGATGTTCGGTTCTTTCTCCTCCAACAAGTTCTCCCAACTTGGTTGAAGTTGGCTGGCCGTATTCATGGAATTAAGTCCACCTCAAGTTGGGTCCGCACAACTCGAGGTTACTGCATCCCTTGAAGCGATTTTCGCGGGATCAGCTCAGGTGGAGTGTGGTCCAGGTTCTACACCCGTATTTGTAAGGAAGTTATGCTTCCTTACAAGCTAATAGCTAACAAGTACTTTTGAAGTTTTAAAATACAATACATAGAGTATTGATATATATTAATAATCTAGTAATTAATTAATAATTATTAATACAACAGTACAATTAATACAAATTCATTTTTTATTTAATATAATTAGGTGATGTATAATACAATATATTTACATACATATGTATGTAGGTGGTTTCATGGAATGCACATGTTTATTTCAATGGAAATTAAGTGGTGTATGATTTTTAGAGAACGAATGCCATTGACAACAACAACAACAACAGCTATATGTTTGGTATTTGTGTGAATGCTTGTGTTGTTATTGTTGAATTTCTACGTATTATGAGTTACAAGGAATGATAAGGGAGAAAGGATTACGCAATTTATTAACGTAGACAATTTTTAATGCTATCAAAATGTATTTAGTCGCTTGTCCCTTCGGAGATAGTTAACTCTTAAACGGCTGGACCGATTTCGCTGCGGTTTTCACTATTCCACCCAGAATTTTTCCAATTTCTCGTGATTGTAAAGAAATAATTATGTTTTTATTATAATTTTGTATCTGAAATAATTTTCGGGCCTGCACAAATAAAATGTTTTTTTGTAAGCACTTTGTTTAAAAATAAACAACTGGTTATTGTAAATATTCCCCTTGCTTCAAAATGAAATAACATGGTTACTTGAAATAATTATAGTATATTTTCATATAAATATAAATGAAAATGTATGTTTGAACATAGTCATAAATCTCCGAAAATTCTTCACCGATGGGCTGTGTGTATTTCGCCAGCATTGCAACAATCCATTTTTTTGTCTGAAAAATGTTCGAAAACTAGTGTTTTCCACATTTTTTAAGTTTTACCTGCGAAACCTGGATACGGCTTGGACCCTAATTATTAAAAAAAGGGTTATATGTCATCTCACGCATGCAAAAGGTTAATTGCATAAAAAGTGTAAGTTGGGTTTTTCTAATTACCTTTACAGTTAGGTGCAGGCACAGCACGAGTACCGTGGTGCAATCAAAATAATTTTTGAAGGATCTAAAAAGTTCGCGGAAAATTTTGGTCATTTCGTGCTATATAAGAGAAATGCCTTTACTTGAAGAGCACACTTTTCACGTTGTTGTTGGCGATATCACAACTGTTTTTTTAAATTCCTTAATTCTAAATTTGCATCCAAGGTAATGGAAAGTGATAGCGATTGTGAGTTAAGTCCTTTTTGTAGTAATACAACATTACATTGTAATAGCAATGACTGCAATGCAAACAGAAATGGTGATATGGTTGTGAGTACTGGCAATGAGGAGACTTTTATAGAGAAAACTTTATCCATAAGCAACCGCATTATATTCGATGGAGAATATTTTGAAATTAACCATTCAAAAACAAAAAAGGCAACGGATTTAGTGGCGATTTGCAAAAAATGTGACACATATAAAGAAGTAAAAGGAAGTGCGTGTTCAACTTCAAACTTCCGATCACACATTAAAAGAGTGCACGGTGAGGAAACACTATCAGAATTTGAAAACTACGTAAAGAAGAAGAAGGAGGATGTAAGCGAGCAAAGTGGAAGTTGCACATTGGATAAAATTCCTTCCAGCTCAGTTAGAATTCGATTTGCTCAAGCAACTTTCGAGAGGGATGTGCTTAATTTTGTAGCCAAATCATTGGCTCCCTTAAGTACTGTCGAAAACCCATATTTTCGAGCAATATTCGACCATATGGAAATACCTTCGCTACAACACATTTCCAGAACTAAAATAACTAATCACATTGAAGTTATGTTTAATAAAACAAAAAATGGAATTAAGAATTCCTTGGAAAAGGTTAAGTCCGTGTGCACTACAGCAGATGTGTGGTCATCCAAGCATCGTCGCTTTCTTGGAGTAACTTGTCATTGGATTGATGACAGGACTTTTGAGAGAAAATCAGTAGCACTGGCATGTAAACGCTTTACAGGTATTTTTATTATATTTTATCAAGAATTTTTACTTTTATTTCATCAACCATTATATTTTCATTAGGAACTCATTCATTCGACCGCATAGCAAACATTTTAAATAATGTTGCAGTCAACAAAAATTTTGGGAACCGTCACAGACAACGCGTTTGCACTCAATTTTCTGAGGACCACAGCAATCACACTTTTGGAGAGGAGAATTTTATTGAATTAGTGCCTTTGACACCACCAGCCGAACTTGAAGCATTAAGGTATGATTTCAATAAGAATTTATAAAGTACTATTTTTAAACTTATTTATTTATTTTTATGTTATTTATTTATTAACACATGCCCTAAGAAGAGTTCTAACAACAAAATTATTATTCAACATTATATTTTATTTGGTTTCTATGTAAATTCGCTTTAAATAAAAAAATATTATTTGCATTTCTAGATATTTAAATGATGGAAGGCGACATCTAAGTATGCTGGAGGAATACCCTACAATAAAAACCGTCTTTTTGCGATACAACACACCGCTACCATCATCCGCGCCCGTAGAAAGGCTTTTCTCTTATGCAACGATGTTCAACATAGCGCGATTTGGCTGTTTATCGGACGAACACTTCGAAGAACGTGTTATACTTATTGCCAATAAAGATGAACCAATAATATAATTTAATAAGACTATTAGTAATGCTGTGATAAAAAATAAATTAAATAAATAAAATAAACCAAAGAAGAAAATCGCAAACAAAAGAACAATTTTTTTACTTTGTTGCAAGCTTGTATCATCCAGGAAAATTTGGTGGCAATATTTTGTTGCCGCTTCTCAATTTCAAAATTTGCATCATAAAAGGAAAAACAATCATTGATCTTTAAGCATACAAAGATAGAGAGACATTTTATAGCAGGTGAATAAAAAACAAAAGGAAATATATAGCACGAAATGAGCAAAATTTTCCGCTTTTTTTTTCCTTCAAAAATTTTTAGATCCTTCAAAAATTATTTTGATTGCACCACGGTACTCGTGCTGTGCCTGCACCTAACTGTAAAGGTAATTAGAAAAACCCAACTTACACTTTTTATGCAATTAACCTTTTGCATGCGTGAGATGACATATAACCCTTTTTTTAATAATTAGGGTCCAAGCCGTATCCAGGTTTCGCAGGTAAAACTTAAAAAGTGTGGAAAACACTAGTTTTCGAACATTTTTTAGACAAAAAAATGGATTGTTGCAATGCTGGCGAAATACACACAGCCCATCGGTGAAGAATTTTCGGAGATTTATGACTATGTTCAAACAAACATTTTCATTTATATTTATATGAAAATATACTATAATTATTACAAGTAACCATGTTATTTCATTTTGAAGCAAGGGGAATATTTACAATAACCAGTTGTTTATTTTTAAACAAAGTGCTTACAAAAAAACATTTTATTTGTGCAGGCCCGAAAATTATTTCAGATACAAAATTATAATAAAAACATAATTATTTCTTTACAATCACGAGAAATTGGAAAAATTCTGGGTGGAATAGTGAAAACCGCAGCGAAATCGGTCCAGCCGTTTAAGAGTTAACTATCTCCGAAGGGACAAGCGACTAAATACATTTTGATAGCATTAAAAGTTGTCTACGTTAATAAATTGCGTAATCCTTTTTCCTTATCATTCCTTGTAACTCATAATACGTAGAAATTCAACAATAACTACACAAGCATTCACACAAATACCAAACATATAGCTGTTGTTGTTGTTGTTGTCAATGGCATTCGTTCTCTAAAAATCATTCACCACTTAATTTCCATTGAAATAAACATGTGCATTCCATGAAACCACCTACATACATATGTATGTAAATATATTGTATTATACATCACCTAATTATATTAAATAAAAAATGAATTTGTATTAATTGTACTGTTGTATTAATAATTATTAATTAATTACTAGATTATTAATATATATCAATACTCTATGTATTGTATTTTAAAACTTCAAAAGTACTTGTTAGCTATTAGCTTCTCTAAAACAAAAGCCAAAACTTTAAATTTCCAGAAGCAGCAGTTTTTTTATTTTCTTAAAAAGTAGCTTCTTCAAAATCTAGCCACGGGAAATAATTATCGCATCTCACTTAATATTTCAAATCGCCGTGTTCTTTCAAGTGAGCATGTTATCTGAAATAATTATTTCAACAATTATTTGAAATAATTATTTCATATGCAGGATTATCTCAAATAAGCATGTTATTTCATTTTGAAACGAGTTATCTCAAATAATTATTTCAGAAATTATTTCAAATAATTATCGCATCTGCAGGATTATCTCAAATAATCATGTTATTTCATTTTGAAATAACGAGATTATTTGAGATAACGAGTTATCTCAAATAATTATTTCAGGAATTATTTCAGATAATTATCGCATCTGCTTGGTTAATTCGAGATAACGTGTTATTTCATTTTGAAATAACGAGATTATTTGAGATAATGAGTTATTTCATTTTGAAATAAAATCGTTATTTGAGATAACAAATTATTTCAATTTGCGCAGGCCTGGTTTTTGCCTTTCGATCCCTGATCGAGGGTAAGCTCAAACGACGATCATTTGATCAACAAGAATCAAATTTGTTGTTTTTACATGTAAAAGAGAAATTAACAATTTGTGAGAGCCAAAATAAACACTGCAAACACTTGGTCAAATTTTGATGCAGCTCTAGACCTGAATCACACAATCAAGACGCAAACATTGTTGCATTATAAATGCTTTTTGTAGATCGGAGCAAAAGAATACGGAAATATTCTCAAAGAAACTTTTCTGTGAACATCATTTCATGCGTAAAATGGTTTTGCTGATAATTTGGCTTTCAACCTTTTTGTTTTCTATACATACAGTGTACGAATGTATACATTCAGTGCATTTCCACAACTGATAATGAAAAGTTAAAAAAGTGAAATGAAGAAATAATTAAAGGAATTTGATTATTATTATAAATAAAAAGGAATATATGAAAAACATTTACGCAAATGTTATGTTTTTTTAATATTTTCATATCCAAGAAGTTATCGCTCTTATTTGGTCTAACGTCGGAAAAGAAAAAGTAAGCAGTGGAAAAGTAGCAAATTATTTGTAGTAATTTTGGTTTGAGCAAGCTCAGTCAAACAAACACGTGTAACATCGTTTCAGTCATTTTCAGGAGAGGGCAAGAAAAGATAGTAAAATGTATTATTTTCGTTGGTCAAATGATTGTCGTGTGAGCTTACCCTAAACTTCAGTCAAAATTTAAACTCAACATGTAAACAAAAGTGGGAAAAACTTGTCTGGTCTGGAACAAGAGGTGCAGAAGAGAATGTATGCCCCCGTGTACCTAAAAACATTATTTTCAAATGATTTTAGAAAAAATGTATAAATCTACCTTCTTATTTCGGCAGTATAAACTCGAACGACATTTCTTTAAGTTGTTAATTTATAAATTCTTCTTTTGTCAATTTAATAAATAATTTCTTATAATTTTATTGTTTTTTGGAACGAATTTCTGTTATCTCTCGTCAAATTTGGTTTGTAGGCAAACCAATTTCGGCGTTGTGCCATCTTCAGTGTCTATTTCCGTTCTTAGTTTTTTAATTTCTTATAATTATCATTACAATAATGTAAGATGTATACGTTTGACGTTTTGAATTAATAACATTCCCAAATCCGAAATTGACTTAATTTTACTCCTACAAAAACATGCATAGCGCTATCCAGCGGCAAATTTGTAAACGTCATCAAAGTCACTCTAGATTGAATTGACAGTAAGTACGAAACAGCATTCAAATCGGACCAGCTCTGGAGTTTACTTATTAAAGTATAAACAGTATATATTTCAAACTAGCAGAGTAACCGTCGTTGCCTCGTAATTTATTTTTTAAAATCCTCCCTTCAGGAGTAGGTTATATTCACTTTGTTCTTCCGTTTGTAACGCAGAGAAGGAGACGGGATAGATATAAAAAAGTATATACGGATATTCTTGCTCAGTGTTACCTCCTGAAAAGATGTAGCACCGTCCGTCCGTCTGTCTGCAAACCTCATTGAAATTGGTTTACTGTGATATGTTTCTTGATGTTTCATTCTGATGAGCTTACTCATTATAAACAACAACAAAATACATTCAGCTCTATTATATAGATAAGCAATTTTAAAACGGCTGCTGACTTTTCTAACGATATCAAAATGATATCAAAAATTATTTTAATATCCTCAAACAAGGTTCCTAGGTACGTATAGTATGTATTTCAGTAAGAACTCTTCGGCTTCATGGTCTCCACAGTCGGCGCACAGATCATCTTCTTACTGCATTGGATCCACATATCAAAATCTAATTAACAGATCTCATCAATGTAAACACAAAATTCGACTTAAGCTTGTTTTCGGATGACCCATCGTGTTCCTTTTCGCGGGATGGAGACTCGCTCTAAGTGCAATTATTTGTTTATGTTGGGCCAGGTCCATGTTTGCGGCACGCATTCTTTGTGTCTTAAGATTCTTTCTGTTAGTTTATCTGGTTGCTTTTATTAATTTTATGTCGATGCAACCAATGTGCCTCCGTTTTGGTTGCTTGCGACAAGATCTGATTGTCTTTTGCTGGGCCGCTTATAAATATTCATCTTTAACGCCGCCGAAGTGAATAAATTTCCGATTGTTATTAATGATTTTCCTAAAGCGAGGCAAACTGAAAATGCGTCCAGGCTCTGAGCGGTAAGTGTCGTTTGATGTGTGCGCGGACACAGTATAAAAGGGCAAAGAAGAAATATAACCTGTTTCAAGACATGGTCTAAAGTTACATTATCAGCCAAATTACTGTCAGTCATTTGGCTTTGTTGCTGCTTTTCCATCGAAAGGGAACAAACACCAATGAAACAACGTGAATGACAATCAATTGACTGGAAATGTGTCTTCAGGCATAGAAAGCCAGCCGTGCTTAGATAGGGTCGGAAGGGATCGAAAAGATATATATATATATATATATATATATATATATATATATATATATATATATATATATATATATATATATATATATATATATATATATATATATATATATATATATATATATATATATATATATATATATATATATATATATATATATATATATATATATATATATATATATATATATATATATATATATATATATATATATATATATATATATATATATATATATATATATATATATATATATATATATATATATGTCTATATATATATATGTATATATATTATATATATACTATATATATATATGTGTATATATATATTTATATATCTATATGTATATATATATTTTTTTATATGTATATTAACTTATATTTTTTTTATTGAAATTATAATAACTTCAAATTCCTTTAGCAAAACTGCGCCCATATCTTTTGAAACAAGTGATTGTCTGTGAATCATGCAATGTGTCCAAATTGCATGACGAGCACCTTTCGAATTAGTGCCGGTAAACCAGCGTTTTTTCCTGTCATCGATGGAGCTCCATCTGTGCATAGCCCAATACAGTTCTCCCAAACATCAAGACTATAATTCATATAACTGTGGTCATCTATGTCTAAAATTCCTTTATATGTTAAATAATAAATAAAAAAGAAATATATATATACTATATACTTTTTATTAAACCTTTTAATAGGAATAAATAAGTGTTTATATACTATATACTTTTTATTAAACCTTTTAATAGGAATAAATAAGTGTTTATATGGTGTGTTGAATTTGGAAGATATTGAAAATATGTTGGTGGTGAAGATAAATTTCTCAAGTATTTTTTATATACTTTAAAGAGTACTGTACTTATGCAAACAACATATTCCACGCTGTTTATGTAGTCGTTATATAAATACTACATTTTAGTTTCAGATATTCAGTTTTTGTGTAACTTTAGTCAGGTGCAGTCAACGTTAGAAAAAAAAAAAACTGATAAAATAATTTGTTATAAAAAGTTAAAATAATATTAGTAAAATGAATCAGCTCCAACAAAGTGACTTTTCTCTCTCGTTCGCTGCTGTGAAGGACTTCAATCAAAAGAACTCCAACCAGAAAACTATCCTTCATGTCAAGGATATGGAACCCAGCAGATTCTACACCATAAAAAATGTTCGTAGAACAACAACAAAGTTTGGAGATCGCATACTAATGGAGCTGGAAGATTGCGTTGTTTTCCTACCACAAAAATTCAACGATATATGTGATGCGACCATAGCAGAATTCAGCAATGGCAACTATTATTTAATAAAACTGTTGGAAGAAGATGGAGAAAATTTTCGCTTGGAGGTTCAGGTCGACTTTCCTCAATCGCAACCACTACTCAAAACATATTTTACAAATTGTCAAAAAGATTTTAATAAAAATAAATAAATAAATAAAGTAATTTTATAAATATGTCACCTTTTATTTCTAGATTCTTGTATAAAATGATAACAATTTATTTATTCTGGTAATAGTTAAATTTATAGTGCAGCAAATGCAGGTGTCTGCTCCATCCACAGTTTCACTAGAAGACCAGCAACATGTAGTATAATGACATCCATGTTTGGAGACAACAGCGTCTCAAAAAACGAAGCAAAAATAAAAAATAAAAAAAAACAACAACTACAACACTACTACTGCGTACGTAGCTTCTGCTTAGGAAGCCTCTGCGTGCTGCCACCGCGACCGTCAGCCGCCAGCCGCCAGGGTTGCCACCTGACTCGACCACCAGGGTTGCCACCCAAAAAAACTCACAAAAAATCCCCCCAAAAAAAAGAAGTAAAAAGTTAAAAAAAGTTTTTTAAAAAATAAGTTTTAAAAAAAATTATTTTGAAAAAAAAAGTTTAAAATAAAATTAAAAAAACAAAATTAAAAAAAGTTTAAAAAAATTTAGAAAAAAAGTTAAAAAAAATTTTTTTTAAAAAAAAGGTAAAAAAAACTTTTTTAAAAAAAATTAAAAAAATCGATCTGGCCACTCTGTCCATCAAAATTCTCGATCTGGCCACTCTGTGAGGTTGTTGTTGTTGTGAGGAGCTATGATTTTACCTGTTGTTGTTGTTGTTGTTGTAGCACCACATTAGCACCACATTCTCCTCATGAGGAGCTTTGATTTTGCCTGTTGTTGTTGTGGATTAGAAGGTACATATTACTACTACTGGTATTGAAACCCTTGCTCAGTCTGTATTCCGATGCATCGGCGGCTTAGATTTGCTGCCGTTTCTCTATGCTTTCCTCTTTCGTTTTTAGTAAATCCTTATCCTCGGGCTATTTCTTAAATTAGTGGATTTCATTTATTTCGCCTATTTTCAAGTCTGGAAGAAAAATTTGGTTGAAAACTATAGACCAGTTGTCAAAATTTCAGCTGTAGAATGAAAATCCATAAGCTAAATAAATTGGGTTTTCATTGCAGTTTCTTAAGGACTCAGTCCTATTTGTCTATAAGACAACTGGCAGTCAAGATTGACTACGTGTGTTATTGTATAAAATTACTAGCGTTCCTCCGGGTGTTCCACAAGGTAGTCAGTTGAGACCCCTTCTATTTAATGACTTAGTGCTTGAACTACAATTTGGTCACTGCCGATTTTACGCAGTTTATTAGAAATTATTCAGTACTACATATAAGAAATAATGTCAGGCTTGAATTTAGACGAAGAGAATTATTCCCGGTGTTTTAAAGTATTGAACGCAGCTGAAAGTTTATTTACTGAAGGACAATAGAATACATATTCATATGTACAAAGTCAAGTGTAATATATATATATACAATAAAATAATTCGTGATTATTTTCAACTTCGAGAAGTTCCGTTCGCAGCTAGCTACACTCACTGGAATAGTCACAAGTATACGTAGTTGGATAAAAATATTGGGAACCGAATTTTCCAGACCGTACTTTTTTATGAACGTTAAGAGTCCCAAACGCCCTTCATCTATCTTGTATCTTCCAACGTAGCAATTTTGACAAAATTTTGCAGACTTTTTCTTTCAATACAAAAATCTTCATTATCAATGCTGTCGTCCAATAACTTGATATCGTATTTAATTTAGAAGATTCTCATTTAGAAGATTCGATGGCAAAATAAAAGGGTATTTTTGCGATAAATCGTGAAGTTGTTCAAAACGTCTTTTGATTTCTTGGATCACTTTATCTAACGAAATAAACATTTCCCTTCTTAGCTCGGCTTCATAAGGAAGTTCCAAATCCTGGTATTTCTCATCAACATTAGTTTTTTCTTTTTTATTCGACGCGTTCGTTTGTTGACTATTTTTAACTCATTGCACATTTCTGTAACAAAGGTAATAGAACGAGCAACTAGTTCTTCTCTATTTTCAATTACAAAAGTGTGTAGGGCCTATACTACACTGGTAAATATTTAATCCCTTGGTTTGAATATAATTTTGAGCATCATCAATTTCCACGAGAATTGATTTAAAAATTCCTAGGAAGCAAATAAAGGAATAGTATTGCAGTTTTTTGTATAATTTTTTTTTACGACGACCACTGCCTCAGCTCTCGCACTCCACCGAGTTTCTATGATACGTTTAACACTACGATTAGTAATAGATATGAGAATATCTCACCGGTGAGTAGAGGAAGAAAAGAACGTGAACAAACGCTCTACTGTTCCAAAAAAAATGTAAATTGTGATGTGACCGCGGGCGAAGGTGGATGTTACTCCCCACCACAATTAATTTTTCGCGTCGAGTGCTCGCGAAAAAATAATTCACATCAAAACCGACCATCCACAAGCAATATAAACACATTTACACCATAATAAAATAGAATCACAGTGCACATAACCCAAACCAATAATATAACTTGTAACAATAATAAAATTAAAGAAATTCAGTCTAACGGAATGCAGAGAACCAAGCGAGGGCTTATTTATGCTCTCCGCAGTAAATCTCAGCATTTCGTTTGTTTTTAGTCCTCCTCCTTCTTCCTAGTCCCGTTAGGTGTTCTGGCGGCTGTAAGTGCACCGTGGGCTGTAGCGCGGCAAGATAAAGGCATAACACTTGTCTTGTCGTGTTTTGCTTTGCAGTCTCTCTGATTCGATTTCTAAAATTCTGGAATCGTATCCGAACAGTGAAATTGTTGTAGCTGGTGATCTCAATGTTCATAATTCCAACTGGCTACGTCATTCGAGTCACACGACACCTGAGGGTTTGTATGTTGAGTTATTTGCTGAGTCTAATAATTTGACTCAATTAGTGAAGGAACCAACGCACTTTACCTGCGTTGATGGGCTAAACCAAAATATTCTGGACCTTTTTCTAACTTCACATCACAGCAAGTATGATGTGAAAGTTCTTGCACCTCTTGGTAATTCGGACCACGCTACAATTTCTGCTACCTTCCCATATTCTAGTCTTCAATCCGCGGACAGTGTGGCTTTATGAGAAGGCTAATTGGTATGTGCTGAAGTCGTTTTTCAGCCGTTTCAATTGGCAATTGTGTTTCAGTGATAGAAACATAAATGCTGCAGCAAAATTGGTAGAAAATATAATTTTATTTGGTATGAGGTCTTTCATACCCAATAAAAGAATTTCAATTAAACCAAAAGACCATTCCTGGTTTAATGTGAACTGCAGACAAGCAGTCAGGTCTAAAGAGGAAGCATTTAGGAATTGGAGTTTAAACAAAACTGCTGATACTAAATTGCTGCGCAATCAGGCCAGAAATAGGTGCAATGCCACTCTATAGCGCGAAAAAGTTCTCTACGAACAGCGCCTTAGACGCAGAGTTCTTGAATACCATAAGGGTAGTAAGAACTTTTGGTCGTTCGTGGGGAGTGAAGAATCAGACGCGATCGTCTATTCCAACTCTCCTCAAGGACGATCAGATCTTCACTCACTCGGTTGATAAGGCAAACTTATTAGCCAAAAGGTTTGCTGAAAACTGCTCTCTTTCTGAGAGTAGCCAACGACTAGTAGCCATCCTCGGGACCGGATGGCATTTCAGCCCACGCGTTGAGAAAGTGCGCCTCAACACTGGCTCGCCCATTGCGCAATCTCTTTAATTTATCATTTACCTCAGGAGTTTTTCCTACTTCCTGGAAGATTACCAATGTGCAGCCAGTTCCCAAAAAAGGTGAGGCTACGAATCCTGACAATTACCGACCCATAGCAATCTGTTCAATGCTTTCCAAAGTTATGGAGAGCATTATAAATTTTAACTTGATGAGGTATCTGGAGAGCAACCAATTGGTCAGTGATCGCCAGTCCGGTTTCCGTGCTCACCGCTCCACAGGCGATTTGATGGCGTTCCTCACTGAGCGGTGGAACAGCTGTGTTCACCAATTCGGTGAGAGTAAGGTTGTTGCTTTGGATATCTCCAAGGCATTTGACCGAGTGTGGCATAAAGCACTCGTGTCTAAACTGGCTACTTATGGTGTCGGTAATACATTCACTCGATGGATATCGAGTTTCCTCAGCGGCCGTTCTATTCGAGTTGTGATAGACGGCTCTGCTTTCGAAGAGCACTCCATCAATGCTGGAGTTCCGCGGGGTTCGGTCCTGTCTCCGACACTTTTTCTTATTTTCATCAATGACCTTCTGTCATTGACATCAAACCCCGTCTACTCGTTTGCTGATGACAGCAGCATTTGTCATTCATATTCATTCTCCAGGCGTCCTTCTATTCTGGAGATCAATAGAAAACGCAGAACTATGAATGACACACTCCAATCTGACCTCAACAAAATCCAGGAGTGGGGTCAAGCGAATCGGGTCGATTTTAATGCGCGGAAGACCCAATGCTGTTTGTTAACCCACAAGCGTTTGGCGGGTGACAACTTCCCACCTCTAAATATGGGTGGTGTGGATATTAATGAGTCGGAGGCTCTTGATGTTCTGGGCATGTCAATCCAATGTGATCTTCGCTGGAACGATCACATCTTTGACGTGTCGAAAGAAGCAGCCAAGTGCTTAGGCTTTCTTAAGCGGTGTAAGAAGTACTTCACTCCAACCGATCTTCGTTGTATCTACACCACTTATATCCGTCCGAAAATGGAGTACAATTCGCATATATGGTCGGGAGCTTCGCGAACATATCTTCAGCTCCTAGACCGAGTCCAATGTCGTGCGTTAAAACTTATAGGGGACAGTAGGGTATCCAGCTCTATTGAAACCTTGGAGCGTCGTCGTGATGTAGGGTGTGTAGCACTATTTTACCGCTACTTTCACGGTAAATGTTCCTCTGAAGTAGCCAGCCTGATTCCTCCGGTTCAGGTATTTAGCAGAACTACTCGGCTTTCCAGAGCGGTGCACCCCTTTTATGTCGCGATTCCGTTCCAACGAACCACGCATTACCGTGAGAGTTCGTTTTTCGGTCGCGTCGTTAGATTGTGGAATAATCTCCCTGCGAATGTCTTCCCGCCTACTTACAGCATCGAAACATTTAAGCGAAGTGTAAACCGTCACTACTCCCTCTTTCCCCCTTCCCACTAACCTGTCATCCCTTCGGAACCAACAAATGCTGTGCATGGATAGGGGGCATCCCCTGAGCTTGGTTTCATCTGTCATAAAAAAAAAAAAAAAAAAAAAAAGTACATTCAGTTGTTTTCTTTCTAAATTTCACGGTTTTGTCTTTTATAGATTGTGTTCAGCTGAAGTTAGAGCCTTTATGGAACTTTCAGATTCCGAAGAAGAAGCCTACATGGCTTCTGATGATGAAAATTATATTCCAGAATTTGCAGAAGATGAATAATCTGACGCTGAACGTGACCTGGTGATCCACGAAGATGAGCAAGATTCTGAAGCAAGTTCTGAGGAGGAATTTTGTCTTGAAGATTTAGATTTTAGACCAAATTTAGTCTCATTTTATAAGGATTCAGGACGAAATATTACCACCGAAAATTTTTTTACAAGTTTGGCACTAGCTAAAACTTTAAATTCATGGAACATGACTTTGGTTATGACGGTACGGAAAAACAAAAAATATTGAAATATGCTCTACTAATGCAACAGTCATTGGAAATCGACAAATACGCAACTGCATGGAGCTTGTTCTAGGACGCACCATATCGAAAACCACACCGCACATAGCGGGCTTCCCCGAGTGGCTGGCCGAAAACCTGTCGCAGGCAGTTGTAATATTTGCCGGTCCTTGAAATATAAGCAACGAAAAACCAGAAAATCCTGTGGTATATGCTCGATGCCCGTGTATGATGAGCACTCCATTACCAACCCTATTTGCAACACATGCGATCAATAATATAAATGTAAATAATGTAAATTATCAATAATTCAATAAATTATAAGCTTTATATGTTGGCATCCTTAAAGCAGTTTTTTTGGAAAAAAAAATTAGAAAAATGTATTAACTAGTTTTTAGGTACCCGCGTACCTCGTCAGCCATGATAGGGTGTCGGAAATATATTAACGGATTACGTAAAGAAAACTTTGAAAGAAAAAGACACAAATATTATATCATAATATGCTTTATGTGTTTAGAGATGTCACAAAATTTCATATCACTATGTTTAACAGAACTAAAGTTATGTTGCTCTAAAAGTTTAAAAGGTACCCGGGTACCTCCTCAGCCACATAAAGGTTAAATATTTGTTACATGTTCACGTAAGACCGGATCATATTTTGCGAACAATTTATCAATTCTAGAAAAATTCTTTTATTTTCGAAACTTTCAGGTTTTTTATTAATGGGAATATCATGACTAATTCCTTCCCGGTGTCCTCTTAAAGGTAAGTTTTGCTTAGCTAAAAATTTTACAATATCCAATATTCTTGAAAGGATTTCTCTCCACTTATTCATGTTTTTTTATATTTTCTTGTTGAGTTTTGTCAATAGTTGTATTGTGTTGTATTCGCAACTCTATTTCTTTCCAGTCAGTGAAATATCGGGTACGAGCCGCACTGGATTCATGGTCGCAAACTTTTGGATTCAATTTCCACTACATTCCAAACCCATCTGCTGAATCAAAACTAGAATGTGATTTGTGTGCTGAAAAGGTTCTACAGCAGAAACAAGGAATTCTTTTTTTTGGACGGAGAGTACACCATCCAAGATCGCAGCATTCCTTCTCCGTTCGCCAAATTCTTATAAAACCAATCACGGGTTAATTTTCGGGTTTGTCCTTTCACTAGCGCACCTGTCCTACTAGTTTCCGTTTCTAAAAAATCATAATTTAGATTTTGAACAGCAGTCGCACCTTGGAATACCAATAACATCGATGTATGTTCATCGATATGAAAAGACACTTACCAGTATCTTTTCGGTCTATATTTTTGGCTGTATCATTTGAAATAATATTTTCATTACGTACCACGATTGCATTTTAGTTTTCGTTTGGTTTAGTTTCTGAAAATTTGGAAACTAAACACGTTTCCAATGGACTATTAGGTATTCCGTGTTGAATATATTTTAACAAACTTCCTTCATTAATTCGTAATTCATTTTCCCTTGCCCTCTTCATTTTCCGGAAGGAAGCAACACTTGGTTTTATTCGGCTCATTTTTATGAACTCTGAAAAATTTATTTCTCTTATTTAGTGAAAAAAAATGGCCGACGACTGAATGACAGAATTTTCGGAAAAAAACTTCTTATCTAGTTTCAAATTATTTATTGGGAGTACCAATAAGTTCTCGCTGTTTTTCTGATTGAAGTTGGCTGACAATACTGAAAGTGTAATTAATGCTTTTGAGCAGAACATTGCAAGATAAAAGACCGTAATACGCCGACAGATACGGCAAAGTTATTTTGCTGCATGACAATGCCCGACCCCATGTTGCTAGAGTTGTAAAAAATTATTTGGAAAGGCTCAAATGGGAAATTCTACCCCATCCGCCTTATTCACTAGACATTGCTCCTTCCGACTACCGCCTGTTTCGATCGAATACAAGCGACCTGGCTGATCAACAATTTTTTTCCTATGACGATACCAAAAAATGGGCCGATGACTGAATTAAATCAAATCAAGGGAGTATACCTACACACCTTCGGGTGTAGGGTATATTCACTTTGTTCTTCCGTTTGTAACGCAGAGAAGGAGACAAGATATATATAGAAAAGTATGTATACATATTCTTGCTCAGCGTCACCTCGTGAATCGATTTAGCCCTGTCCGTCCGTCTGTTTGTCTGTCTGTCTGTCTGTCTGTTGAAATCGCAGTTACGGGAGAACGAAAAGAGATATCGCAGTGAAATTTGGCACAAATATTCTTTGTTATGTAGGGAATTTTGGGATTGAATTGAGCGAGATCGGTCAACAACCACGCCTACTTTACATTCGGAATATAAAGGCTCGTTTCAAAAAATTTTATAATGTGAATATCTCATAAATCGTGTGAGATATTTAGGTATAATTTTATTCCGGAACATATAGCGCCATTACTAAAACGTTTGCAAAAAAATGGGCGTGCCACGCCCACTTGAAACAAAGTTGGAAATATCTCATGAACGGTATAAGGTATTGAGATGTAGTTTTATGAGGATATATAACTGGCGTGAAGTTACAACCCGGCGAAAAAACTGAAATTTGTGTTAAACTTTATCTGTCAATGAACAGAGCTTTAACAGAGGCGAAAACGGTAATAACATCTATTGAACAGAAGCAAAAATGTTAAAACCCATCTTTAATAGAGGTGAAATGTTATAAACCTACCTTTAACAGAGGTGAAAATTTTAAATACCAAGCCTAACAGAGTTAATTTAAAGTAACGGAAATTCAGGGTAGGATCAACTCAAACCTAAATTAGTGTACGAAGTACGGGAATGTTCTACTATTTCTATGTTGGTCATTTTTTTATTATTACTGTATTTACTAGTATTTTCAGATTCTTTAATGTTTATCATGTTTCAATTTCATTCATTAAGTGAAGAAAAATTATGGTAATGATCAGTAAAAACCAACTTAATAATTATTACGGATAAGAAAACAGAGCTTCGAAGACGACAACAAAAAAGGCAATGCCGAAATTTCTGCGCTTTTGCCATGCTGCGTTTTTATCGACACAATTCAAGTAACTTAGTACGCAAGTAAAAACTCACACGCGTTCTTCTTCAAAACAAGAAAAAACCATTTCACCAAATATATACGGGGTGTAGTCCCAAGTCCCCTCTACAAGACCATATACACCGTTTTTCCGTAGTTGTATTTTTTTCGAAGTTATTCTATCAGAAGCCTGACTTCAGTACGAAAGTCGTAACTGTAACGACATTTTCTTCAAAATACGAAAACACCATTTCACCAAATTTATACAGGGTGTAGTCCCAAGTCCCCTCTACTACTCCACATACCCCGTTTTTCCGTAGTTGTATTTTTTTCAAAGTTATTCTATCAGAAGCCTGACTTCAGTACGAAAGTCGGAACTGTAACGAGATTTTCTTCAAAATACGAAAACACCATTTCACCAAATTTATACAGGGTGTAGTCCCAAGTCCCCTCTACTAGTCCACATACCCCGTTTCTCCGTAGTTGTATTTTTTTCAAAGTTATTCTATCAGAAGCCTGACTTCAGTACGAAAATCGAAACTGTAACGAGATTTTCTTCAAAATACGAAAACACCATTTCACCAAATTTATACAGGGTGTAGTCCCTATTCCCCTCTACAAGACCACATACCCCGTTTTTCCGTAGTTGTATTTTTTTTAAAGTTATTCTATCAGAAGCCTGACTTCAGTACGAAAGACGTAACTGTAACGAGATTTTCTTCAAAATACGAAAACACCATTTCACCAAATATATACAGGGTGTAGTCCCTAGTCCCCTCTACAAGACCACATACCCCGTTTTTCCGTAGTTGTATTTTTTTCAAAGTTATTCTATCAGAAGCCGAAGTTAAGTACGAAAGTCAGAATTTTCTTCAAAGCAACTAAGTATCCAATAGAGGTCTGCTCGTGAAGTGATGCTATTCGCTCTGATATAGCGAATGTTTGTTTCTTTGGCGTCTTCACGACTAAGGCGTATTAATATATAATATTATTTGCTTCCTTTAAGTTTCGGACAATTCCACCGGTGGCATCTAAATGTCCTAAGACTTCTAAATTTTTAGCGCCCTTTATGCAATTAATTTGTCTCTCACTCATATAGGCGTATCTACATTTTTGTAGCTTTTTGTATGAAAATATCACCTATTTTCATTTCTTCACCCATCATTATTAAAATATCTTTGAAGTCATCGCTATCAAAATCGAAATCCTTCAAGGCTTCACTACGAATTTTCCGAATAGTGGCATCCGATAATATATTTTGCAAATCTTTTTCTGTTTGCAAACTATCATAATTCGCGTTCTTAACGCATGTCTCTCTATATTCCTGAGGATACATATTAAACAATTTTTTTTAAACATCGCGAACCTTTCCTCGCCGGTAATGTAGCTCTTACCTGAAACTGAATCTTATTTTATATAAGCATTTAACTTGGTTAGTTTGCCCTTTACCGGACAATACACATGTCATAAATTGCTCCTCTCTCGGCTTCAAAAAGTGTAAATAATCCTTTTGTAACTCCAATGTTTCTTCATTTATAATTTTAAATTTTTCCTTATTAATTGAAATTGTAAATTTAGTACTGTTATCCTTACACATTTCCGTGTTGTTGATTGTCGTAATTTCTTACTTATTCATGGTATTGTCTTTGGCGGTCTTAAAATTATTGAAATTTCTTCTAATAAATTAAAAACTGTATTGGGGGAGATACAAGTATTCTGAAACAGGAGCAATTGCGTCTATAACTATGTCGCTGTTCGTGTCATCGTTTTTCCCCCCCTTATTTTCCGCGAAAATGGCGGCAAGCCCTTTGGAAACAGTCATTAATTTGGTTAAAGTTTTTTGCGAAGTATGTTCGTAGAAATAAAACGTGTCCTGCATTATCTGCCCGTACCAATTTAAAGTAGCGTGTATTCACAATTTCATTTATACTGAATTGTTACTTTATTTCAGTTTAGTCAAGAGGCTATTATTTATATCAAGTATGTATATCTCTATGATAAACTTAAAAATTTATAAAATGCTTCACCAAAATATTAGTAATATTTTGTAATGTGCGACGTCATATGAAAAACGTCATAGAACGTCATAGAGGTCATAGAAAGAATCATATATGTATTTACAATATAATTAAACTGGAAACTTACAAATGTCAAACTTTAACAAAAGAAATTTATTATATAGTTGCCTTGTTATGTTTCAGACATTTAAGAAATTACTAGTAACTAATTAAACATTAAATTAATTAATATAAATAAATCCATGCAAAAAGAATGAGAGATCCCATTTGTCTATTTCAAAATAACCACAATCAAATGAGTTCTTCATGTAACTTGCAACCATGCTTAAAGCCTACTTCCTTGGTCTTCCTTACTTATTTTACAAATTAAATTTCTGTCTTATCGCCGTAAATTCCTGTGGAATAATTGTTCCGACTTGTGAAAAATATATTTCAAGTTGTCAAAACTGATCACAGAACTGTGAAAAATGTCTAAAATGTTCGTACAAAATGTAAAAAAATTTACGTTTTTCCGTGCAATTATAAAATTTTTGTAACATTTCATTTATCAGTATAGTGCAACGCGATGGAAAACCAATTGGTTGAATGAAGTATTGTAGCTTAATGAAAAAATATATAGTCTTATGTCTTTCTGCTTTTATTTTTATTTTTTTATCTTCGATATATGAAGAAATGATACGAAAAAGATAGGGATTTAAAGTGAAAAAGTGGTTCTAGTCCCGATATCTTTGAGATCAGAGACCACATTTGATTAAGCGGTATTATGCGTCGAGCTTCAACTTGAGATGAAATGCCTCGTGAAATGAATATTATTCTGTGACAAAAGTACCGTGTAACAAAGCTACAAGGCCAAATTCCCTCAAAAATTATATTTTTCTCATTATAAATAATATTATCACAGAATTCTTGAAATTAATTAATAAAATGTTAAAGCTTCCATCACTATAAGCGATTTTCCTCCACTTCTAAAACATGCCACTTAAACTTAAACAAAAACTAAACGTAAACAAAAACTTAAACTTAAGCAAAATAGTAACTAATGGCGTAGGAAAAAATTCCTGTAATTTATACAGAAAAGTACTATAAGGTATTCAGGTTCCACAACCCAGGACAGCATGAAGCCCGATCAAAGTCTTCCCGTTGATCTGCCTAAACGGAAAAGCTGTCATATGTAGTGGAAATATTCAGAGTTTATAATTGCTGTTAAAAAAATTCTCCTAAGATAGATTTTTAATTCTTTGTTATAATTTTTTTCTACGCCATTAGTTACTATTTTGTTTAAGTTTAAGTTTTTGTTTACGTTTAGTTTTTGTTTAAGTTTAAGTGGCATGTTTTAGAAGTGGAGGAAAATCGCTTATAGTGATGGAAGCTTTAACATTTTATTAATTAATTTGAAGAATTCTGTAATAATATTATTTATAATGAGAAAAATATAATTTTTGAGGTTATTTGGCCTTATAGCTTTTTTACACGGTACTTTTGTCACAGAATAATATTCATTTCACGAGGCATTTCATCTCAAGTTGAAGCTCGACGCATAATACCGCTTAATTAAATGTGGTCTCTGGTCTCAAAGATATCGGGACTAGAACCTCTTTTTCACTTTAAATCCCTATCTTTTTCGTATCATTTCTTCATATATCGAAGATGAAAAAATAAAAATAAAAGCAGAAAGACATAAGACTATATTAAGCTACAATACTTCATTCAACCAATTGGTTTTCCATCGCGCTGCACTATACTGATAAATGAAATGTTACAAAAATTTTATAATTGCACGGAAAAACGTAAATTTTTTTACATTTTGTACGAATATTTTAAACATTTTTCACAGTTCTGTGATCTGTTTTGACACCTTGAAATATATTTTTCACAACTCGGAACAATTATTCCAGAGGAATTTACGGCGATAAGACAGAAATTTAATTTGTAAAATAAGTAAGGAAGACCAAGGAAGTAGGCTTTAAACATGGTTGCAAGTTACATGGAGAACTCATTTGAATGTGGTTATTTTGAAATAGACAAATGGGATCTCTTATTCTTTTTGCATGGATTTATTTATATGAATTAATTTAATGTTTAATTAGTTACTAGTAATTTCTTAAATGTCTGAAACATAACAAGGCAACTATATAATAAATTTCTTTTGTTAAAGTTTGACATTTGTAAGTTTCCAGTTTAATTATATTGTAAATACATATATGATTCTTTCTATGACCTCTATGACGTTCTATGACGTTTTTCATATGACGTCGCACATTACAAAATATTACTAATATTTTGGTGAAGCATTTTATAAATTTTTAAGTTTATCATAGAGATATACATACTTGATATAAATAATAGCCTCTTGACTAAACTGAAATAAAGTAACAATTCAGTATAAATGAAATTGTGAATACACGCTACTTTAAATTGGTACGGGCAGATAATGCAGGACACGTTTTATTTCTACGAACATACTTCGCAAAAAACTTTAACCAAATTAATGACTGTTTCCAAAGGGCTTGCCGCCATTTTCGCGGAAAATAAGGGGGGGAAAAACGATGACACGAACAGCGACATAGTTATAGACGCAATTGCTCCTGTTTCAGAATACTTGTATCTCCCCCAATACAGTTTTTAATTTATTAGAAGAAATTTCAATAATTTTAAGACCGCCAAAGACAATACCATGAATAAGTAAGAAATTACGACAATCAACAACACGGAAATGTGTAAGGATAACAGTACTAAATTTACAATTTCAATTAATAAGGAAAAATTTAAAATTATAAATGAAGAAACATTGGAGTTACAAAAGGATTATTTACACTTTTTGAAGCCGAGAGTGGAGCAATTTATGACATGTGTATTGTCCGGTAAAGGGCAAACTAACCAAGTTAAATGCTTATATAAAATAAGATTCAGTTTCAGGTAAGAGCTACATTACCGGCGAGGAAAGGTTCGCGATGTTTAAAAAAAATTGTTTAATATGTATCCTCAGGAATATAGAGAGACATGCGTTAAGAACGCGAATTATGATAGTTTGCAAACAGAAAAAAATTTGCAAAATATATTATCGGATGCCACTATTCGGAAAATTCGTAGTGAGGCCTTGAAGGATTTCGATTTTGATAGCGATGACTTCAAAGATATTTTATTAATGATGGGTGAAGAAATGAAAATAGGTGATATTTTCGTACAAAAAGCTACAAAAATGTAGATATACACCTATATAGTGAGAGACAAATTAATTGCATAAAGGGCGCTAACAATTTAGAAGTCTTAGGACATTTAGATGCCACCGGTGGAATTGTCCGAAACTTAAAGGAAGCAAATAATATTATATATTAATACGCCTTAGTCGTGAAGACGCCAAAGAAACGAACATTCGCTATATCAGAGCGAATAGCCTCACTTCACGAGCAGACCTCTATTGGATACTTTGTTGCTTTGAAGAAAATTCTGACTTTCGTACTGAACTTCGGCTTCTGATAGAATAACTTTGAAAAAAATACAACTACGGAAAAACGGGGTATGTGGTCTTGTAGAGGGGACTTGGGACTACACCCTGTATAAATTTGGTGAAATGGTGTTTTCGTATTTTGAAGAAAATCTCGTTACAGTTACGACTTTCGTACTGAAGTCAGGCTTCTGATAGAATAACTTCGAAAAAAATACAACTACGGAAAAACGGGGTATGTGGTCTTGTAGAGGGGACTTGGGACTACACCCTGTATAAATTTGGTGAAATGGTGTTTTCGTATTTTGAAGAAAATCACGTTACCGTTCCGACTTTCGTACTGAAGTCAGGCTTCTGATAGAATAACTTTGAAAAAAATACAACTACGGAAAAACAGGTATGCGGTCTTGTAGAGGGGACTTGGGACTACACCCTGTATAAATTTGGTGAAATGGTGTTTTCGTATTTTGAAGAAAATCTCGTTACAGTTACGACTTTCGTACTGAAGTCAGGCTTCTGATAGAATAACTTTGAAAGAAATACAACTACGGAAAAACAGGGTATGTGGTCTTGTAGAGGGGACTTGGGACTACACCCTGTATAAATTTGGTGAAATGGTGTTTTCGTATTTTGAAGAAAATCTCGTTACAGTTACGACTTTCGTACTGAAGTCAGGCTTCTGATAGAATAACTTCGAAAAAAATACAACTACGGAAAAACGGTGTATGTGGTCTTGTAGAGGGGACTTGGGACTACACCCTGTATAAATTTGGTGAAATGGTGTTTTCGTATTTTGAAGAAAAACTCGTTACATTTACGACTTTCGTACTGAAGTCAGGCTTCTGATAGAATAACTTTGAAAAAATACAACTACGGAAAAACAGGGTATGTGGTCTTGTAGAGGGGACTTGGGACTACACCCTGTATAAATTTGGTGAAATGGTGTTTTCGTATTTTGAAGAAAATCTCGTTACAGTTACGACTTTCGTAATGAAGTCAGGCTTCTGATAGAATAACTTCGAAAACAATACAACTACGGAAAAACGGGGTATGTGGTCTTGTAGAGGGGACTTGGGACTACACCTTGTATAAATTTGCTGAAATGGTGTTTTCGTATTTTGAAGAAAATCTCGTTACAGTTACGACTTTCGTACTGAAGTCAGGCTTCTGATAGAATAACTTTGAAAAAAATACAACTACGGAAAAACAGGGTATGTGGCCTTGTAGAGGGGACTTGGGACTACACCCTGTATAAATTTGTTGAAATGGTGTTTTCGTATTTTGAAGAAAATCTCGTTACAGTTACGACTTTCGTACTGAAGTCAGGCTTCTGATAGAATAACTTTGAAAAAAATACAACTACGGAAAAACCGGGTATGTGGTCTTGTAGAGGCGACTTGGGACTACACCTTGTATAAATTTACTGAAATGGTGTTTTCGTTTTTTGAAGAAAATCTCGTTACAGTTACGACTTTCGTACTGAAGTCAGGCTTCTGATAGAATAACTTTGAAAAACATACAACTACGGAAAAACAGGGTATGTGGTCTTGTAGAGGGGACTTGGGACTACACCCTGTATAAATTTGGTGAAATGGTGTTTTCGTATTTTGAAGAAAATCTCGTTACAGTTACGACTTTCGTACTGAAGTCAGGCTTCTGATAGAATAACTTCGAAAAAAATACAACTACGGAAAAACGGGGTATGTGGTCTTGTAGAGGGGACTTGGGACTACACCTTGTATAAATTTACTGAAATGGTGTTTTCGTTTTTTGAAGAAAATCTCGTTACAGTTACGACTTTCGTACTGAAGTCAGGCTTCTGATAGAATAACTTTGAAAAACATACAACTACGGAAAAACAGGGTATGTGGTCTTGTAGAGGGGACTTGGGACTACACCCTGTATAAATTTGGTGAAATGGTGTTTTCGTATTTTGAAGAAAATCTCGTTACAGTTACGACTTTCGTACTGAAGTCAGGCTTCTGATAGAATAACTTCGAAAAAAATACAACTACGGAAAAACGGTGTATATGGTCTTGTAGAGGGGACTTGGGACTACACCCCGTATATATTTGGTGAAATGGTTTTTTCTTGTTTTGAAGAAAAACGCGTGTGAGTTTTTACTTGCGTACTAAGTTACTTGAATTGTGTCGATAAAAACGCAGCTTTTTTTTTTTGTTGTCGTCTTCGAAGCTCTGTTTTCTTATCCGTAATAATTATTAAATTGGATGTTACTGATCATTACCCTAATATTTCTTCACTTTTTGAATGAAATTGAAACTTTATAAACATTAAAGAATCTAAAAATACTAGTAAATATAGTAATAATAAAAAAATAACCAATATAGAAATAATAAAACATTCCCGTACTTCGTACGCTAATTTAAGTTTGAGTTGATCCTCCACTGAATTTCCATTACTTTAAATTAACTCTGTTAGGCTTGGTATTTAAAATTTTCACTTCTGTTAAAGGTAGGTTTATAACATTTCACCTCTATTAAAGATGGGTTTTAACATTTTTGCTTCTGTTCAATAGATGTTATTACCGTTTTCGCCTCTGTTAAAGCTCTGTTCATTGACAGATAAAGTTTAACAGAAATTTCTGGTTTTTCGCCGGGTTGTAACTTCACGCCAGTCATAATCTTCCATAATTTTGTGGCTAACACACTTGCCTAAAACAGTGCAATGAAATTGTTGTAAAAAGATGTATTTTTTTTATGTAGAGGACACGAACCGTATTCTTTCTGACACGAACCTCTTATCGCGGCAAATTCAAATATAAAAATAAAATCCACCTTAATATTTTGTTTTTTTTATAAAAAGATGCCATAAATTAGATAAGACACGAACCTTATTCTTTCTGACACGAACCTAATCGCGGCAAATTCAAATGTAAAAAGGTAATACACCGCAGTATGCTAACAGCAGCTCTGTTAAACCGTTTTTCGCCGGGTTCTGCAAATGTGGTTCTAACTTCACACCGGTGGATATATAGGGAATCATTACCAATAAACTTGCCAGAAATGGGCGTGCCACGCCCACTCATACATACTACAACCACTAGGTATCTACAAGAATTACCAATTAGTATACCAAAAAAGGGCGTGGTCCGCCCACTTATAAAAAAGTTTTCAATATCCCAAAAACGGTTCAAAATATTAATACGTGATTCGATCCAGCAGTATCTAGAGATATTACAAAAATATTTACCAAAAATGGGCGGGGTCCTTATACAAAAGTTGTTAAATGGCGGAATTGTAATTTTTTAGTTATTCTGGTGTAGGGTACTTAGACTTCGGCCAGGCCGAAGACAGCACTTTTACTTGTTTCCTGTTTCATTTGTTACCAGAGTTGCTTTTTTACAAATCTCTGCCATTCCACAAAATTGTCACCGTTGTACAGGGAATTTTTTTGATTAATTTTGTATTGGTATGTTTCCACTAAAACTGCAAATTAGTATTTTCGCTTATTTTCAAAATAGAAAATATTGTTGTTCACATTACAAAACTTTATTTTCGTTGACAGCTGAAACAAAAACATAAACAAGCAAGAAGATCAAGCATAACAACCTCCAGCACACACATTAGTAGATGTTGGGCCAACGCAACTCGAAGCTCTTCTACTCCCACAACTACACCATACCATTGGAATACTCCGACCATGGAAATCAATTTTTGTAATTTTTAATTTTTGCCGCTTTCATAATCATAAGTTTCAAATAATTTTGAAGAGCTGTTGCAAAATTAGCTGTGGAAATGGCTCTCAGAATGGAATTGAAACAAAATTCAAGAGAAGACAGCGTCTCAAGCCGAAAATAGCTCTATTTTCAACGAAAATAAGCTGACATTAATTTTCGGGTTGAAAGTTTTTGTATGGACGAAAATATCATTTTCACCGTATTTTCAGTCTATTTTCAAAATTCTCAGAAAATGCTGATTTTCAGCCCTAGTGTGAACATATTACATACACAAAAAATCGACAGTGATTAGGACGATAATCACAAAATCGTCGATAATCACAAAATAATCCGCGTTGGAAACTCACTATTAGTCTTGCGAAACCATTTTAAAATACGTTTTTTTATTAATAAAGTTTTTCACAGACTGACAAAATTTTCAATATAACAAAATATCGTTACTTGATTTGAACAAAAGTTTCTAAATAACAGTATAAATTTCATAATGCCGCGCTCTCATAGTGAGCAGAGTTATTGTATAACGACAATGAAACGATGTCGTTGTCGTTACCGATGTTCCTTTGAAAAAATGTAATGGAACACTTCGTCGGATATCTTTCGTAGCAACAAAATTTATTAATTTTTTGACGACTCTCAACGACGTGCTCATATTTTGGAAAACAGTGTCGCCTGCTTTTACCAAATTCCCATAAAAATATACATAAAACCAAAAACAAAATTAAAATAGTTTCCAATTGACAGAGAAGACGTCATCGACGACGTCGCATCGTTGCATTGTGGTTATAAATTAATATAAACTACTCGTATCTTGGCATTCAAATTTTCGCCCGCAATAAAATGACGTCCTAAAGTAGAATTGAATCAATATGTTCTTATAATACGAAATTAATATAATAATAAGTAATTTTCTTAATAAAGTATTTTTATCTGTATGCAAAATTTACAATTTGGCATTTCGAGTGGAGACTTATTGTTCCTCAATTTAATTATTCAAATTTTTATCGACTCTTATTTATAACGCCGTGAGATTGTGGAATTCCTTACCGAATTTCTTGAAAATGATTTCTAGTAAAAGTAGATTTATTCGTGAAATTCTTGAGCATTTCTCATCAATTTTCTAATTGCAATCAATTCTATGTATTTTACTTACATCCAATTCTATTCCCAGTTCTGTTTGTTTTTCAGCTACCTCCTTTCTTTTATTAATTTCATCTTTATTCTATAAAATGTCTTGCATTTTACCTTTAACTCAACAATCCATATTGAATCTTTCCAGAACGTCTTTAATGTACCGCTCCTGGTCGATCCATCGATCGACCGATTTATGTTTCTTGCGGTCTCTAGTTATTTGTATTCCAAACGCGTATTTTGCTTCTCCTAGATCTTTCACCTTGAAGTTGCGTGCTAGATCTTCTTTGATCTTCTTCTTATTACTTTCGTTATTTGTAAACTGAAGGGTGTCGGATAAATGTAGGGATCTGTTTTTGATTGTGTTAGTCCTATGGATTTCAGAGTTCTGTCCAGTTTCTTGCTACATAGACGACTCGCTCTTGATTAATGCCGATCTTCTTAAACATTTTGCAGTTCCGATTCTAATTTCTGAAGATTCTTCGACCTCATAGTTTGAGTCACCAGAGACAAAATTATCTTCATTTGTTGTTTCTACCTGTTCGGCTTTCGACTCTTTGTTTTGGTCTTCAGTCTTTCTCTCGATTTACTTCTGTTGAGTTTCCTTCAATTTAACCCACTGAATCGTAACTGAAAAACACTTTGTAGTAGAAAACATCGTCCGTAACAGTTTCGTTTGAAATTGTTCCTTCCAAAAATACGGCATCTCTGCTGATCACTATGCTTTTCTTCAGATCGTCATAGAAACTGTATGCTTTCTGGTGTTCGCATTACCCGATGAAGGTAACTTCCTTTCATTGAACGTCCAATTTCCGTCTCTTCTCTTTAGGAATATGGATATTGGCTTTGCATCCAAAGATTTTTATGTACTTTATATTTAGCTTCCTTTTGGACCAACCTTCTTCTGGGGTCATATAATCTAGAGCTTTGCACGGGATTAGGTTTATTAAGTAAACTGCTCTATTTGCAGCTCGGCCAAAATTGTTTTCCAAGCCCGGTTTAGATGAGTAAACACCGTGATTTTTCAATTATTGTTCTGTTCATTCGATCCGACATACCATTTTGTTAAGGTGTGTACGTAACCGTAGTTTGATGTTGAATTCCATCATTTGCTTCCCTTTTCGATTTTTTACGAAGCTTTTAAATTCAAGAAATCGATCGACTACTTCTTCTTTACTTCTTATGATGTATGCGAATACTTTTCGCGTAGAATCGTCGATGAATGTGAGCATGTAGCGCGACCCTCCAATTGAAAACTGTTCCATTGGACCACAAAAATCCGCATGAATCAGCTCGATCCTTGAAGGTAGCCAATATCCTTGAAAGGTAGCCTCACCACCTTTCCTTTGATTTATTACCTCCATGTGATGCAGATTTCATTTAAGTGTCCACAGGTGCTGCCATTTATTGCTCCGGAAACCATTCTTTTAATGGCTTCGTTGTTGGCATGTCCCATGCGCTTATGGCAAATTTTATCGTTTGACAATTTTGCGTTTGTAGTGTAAGCGCTTTCTCCTTCCTCTCGATTTAGTACAAACATATCACTTAAAAGCTCACCTGTTGCAATTATGTCGCCATCATTGTTAATTACTGTGCATCCTTTGCTGTTGATCCGCACCTCGTGACCTTTCTTAACTATTTTGGATATTGACAGTAAATTGATGCATAAGTCTGGAACATATAGTACGTCCGCGAAGGATACTTTTCGCGTTTCATACTTTGATGTTCGTATTCGTATTATTTACTACCGTTACTGTAGCATCCTGTGGAATAACGTAGCAGCTGAAGTCCTTACCATTTGCACACGTACTAGATCCCATAAAATTGGTATTTACGTTCATTCCAAATTACTTCTTGATGTTCATAGGGATTACATTCTATCTAAAGCTAATTCCGAATTCGTATTTTTGCAACGTAACTCTTCTGAAGTTATAGACTCTGTTACGCTTGAAACTATTTTGTAAGCTTTTTGCAGTGATTGCTCGAACATTGCACTAGAATCTAGATGCAAAATTCATAGTATTATATTTATGAAGGATATTATTGACTGCAAGGTTGATTCTCTACATTTACTTACTCTAATTTATTTCAATGCTCCTCTTAGATCATTACGTGATCATAATTTATTTTACGGTGATTTTCACAGGAACAACTATGGTCGAAACTAGCGACTACGAAATGCCTTTTGATATGTAATTCAGCGGCTATTCACGTAGATTTTAATTCCGTGAGAGAATCTTTTTAAAAGTATGTAGATTCATATGCACTGTTTAACATAAATTATTTATGTTACATAATTAGTCCTGTGTACATCGCCTTAGGTCAGACTGTAAAGGTTTTACCCTGTATAGTATATACAGTGAATAAATTAATAAGTGAATAAAAATTAATAAATAATGCGTTTGTTTGTTTGTTTAAAATAAGCTTGTTTGTTTAAAATAAGTAAACTCTAAGCCGCTGAACCGATGTGAGTAGGGTTTTCGACATTATGGCCGAATGCCCTGTGCACTCCTTATAGGATCAAAATTAGTCACTAAAATGCATATCTAAACAATAAAGTGATCAATTTTGAAGGATCGATTAGAATGCGGTTTTCGATATTGCTGTATTAAAGTAAAGAAATCGAACATGAATTTACAATAAGAGAGAAGGTCAAAGTTAATTTATGCATATAACATAAAAATAATTCACAATCCAAAATGGAAGAAAATGAATGTTGAATAATAAAAAGTTTAAGGATATTTGTAAAAGTGTATTATTGTCTGTACATTTGAAGAACAATTTGACCAATTTTTAGTATTTTTAGCAGAAAAGAGGGATACCACACATACAATTTTTGTAAAAATTATGATATTTAATACTTCATGAGAAATTTCGTTGTCTGTTTTTAAGGGTATAAAAAATTATTTAAGGAGTACTTGGCACGTGAAAGACGAAATAGTATGGACATTCTTTATATAGAGCAAGAGTTTGTAAACCAAACTGACATTGCTAAAATAATTGACGAATTTGCAATAAATAAAGCAAGACGTGTTATAGTATGAAGTTTTTGATTACTTTTCCTTTTGTCAAGAACTTAATGTGAGTTTTATTCAAAATTAGATTTTCTAATTTAAATATGAGGCCCCCGATTTGTTTACCGCTTGGACTCACTTGACTCTATCCACTGATTCCTCTCGAATTTATTTCTCTGGTATACTTCAAGAATATATATTACTTCTTTGGGTTTCTAAAATACAAACATTAAAGAGAAAAAACACTGTCTTCATTACTGCTGCTAAGAATCTCATTTGTAAAGCTGAACCTTTTCCTTGGCTTTAGATGGAGTAGTACTATTTTTAGTTAGAGTGGTATTTCACCAGATTCAAAGTCAGGGTCACCTTTATTAGTATGTTTCATAGCTTCGGATAAATTCCTTTAGAGGTTTGGTAAACATTTTAATTTACACTTTTAATCAATTATCTACATTTGCTCTTTCCAATTTTAGATTTCTAAATTTCTGCTTTAAAACACTTCTGTTTTTTATCTTTTACTTTTAACATTTTTTCATTTTTTTTATTTAATATTTCTCCATTTATTTATAGAATACGTTACAACAGCTCAGATACCAGATCAGTTATATCAGCCATCAGAGCAGTTTTAATATAATAGTTACCGGTCAGTTGAATCAGTTAATATATAACAAAGTCCAACGTCGTCAACTCTGACTAAATTGTGATTAATTCCAAATTGAATTTACAGTAGTATAACGTCATCCCCTCGCTGTTAGACTTCTCTGGTGTTAGGGTAAAAAAACTGTGGTAAGTGGTTTAGAGACTAATTTAACAGCATTCAGAAAGAATACTAAAATAAATGTATAATGTAGTATGCCTGTGCAAAGTCGGTGGCTACTAGTGCAGTCTAAAAAGTTCTCGACATAGCAATTTCAGCATTAGCAAAAGAAATATGTTTTCTTTTTTTCTGAAAGAAAAATATTTTCTTTCATTGTTAGGCCGAGAACTTTCCAGACTGCCTTCGTATACAGTGGATTAAAATTTCCCATCCCAATTCTCCCAATTTTTCCCGTTTAGCTGAAGATGTATGTAGTCTGGCATGGGCATGGTGGAATGTGATGCCTTTGCATTAATCAAACATATAACATGTTTGCATGTAAGTTGTGGAGCTTTTCTTCCCTTCGCTCTCTTTTCAACAGTTGCTTTAGAAAGGCAATGCAAGCAATTATAGAATATTATATTATAAATTATAACAATAAGCGAAAGTCTTGGATCTACAACAGTAAACTTTTGGAGCAAAAGAAACAGGACATATGGTTATTTGCATGTAATTCTTTGCTGTGAAACTCACACAAGAACAATTGACTACAGCTTACAAATTTTTCTGTGCTACAGGAGAGGGTAGAAATCGATTGCTTAAGATATTAATATAAGACTGCGTCAACTTCTTTAACGATGCTTAAATTTACTTAAATAATTAACAAGTTTTTTGTATTATAACATATATGTATTTTCATAACGAGAGTTAAAACTTCCTTCGACATTTTCGGCCTTGGACCGTATGAAGCCGCTCCAATGTGCGTCGGTCGTCGGCGAAACACGAGTCATTTGTCTTATCATTTTACCACTCCGATTTATGTTTCTGATAAGACCTTATTAAGAATTCGCCGAGAGTCGAAGAGATTGTTAGCGACTCAAGACTCGTCCACATTTGATGGCTTGTACATCCTGTTGTAAAGGTATCGGCAGATATACAAAATATACGTCGGCATGTTAAGAAGTGAGGTTTGCAGCACCGTCAACAAGTGCTTTGCTAAGGTAACCGCAGTTGCCAGTTTTGAGGGATTTTCCCAAATCGAAAGTTTTTAATTGCTCGTGCGAAAGGTAATTCCCATTTGAAATTTTTATTCGCGTGGGAAATTTTACCTTTAAAGCAATTGACAGTATTTTGTCTGCAGTATGAATTCGACCTTATGCGGTCCATACAAGGTTCTATTTAATCGTTTAACTAAATAGTTGTTCTTCAAATCATAGCGTTTGTGTCCGTGGGTCATTCAATTTGTGGGAAATTTAAAAGTTCTGACAGTTTCGGTGGAAACTTTACAGTAGGAATTTTTCATTTAAAATTGCCACGAGGGATTTTTTAAATATTGGTGTGGGGAAAAGGGGAATTTTCGTGGGAAATGAAACTGGCAACTATCTTTCGAATCCTGCATGGTGGTGTTATAAATGCAAATTAACGGCGGTTGCTACTATTTAATGGTCGCTAAAATTGGGTAAGTGTTAGCCAGAAGAAAGGAATTCCATGTAACAAAATAACAAAGGCATTCACTACTCGGAAGAACGATTCATCGCTGTTGCAACGAACATCGCGATATTCTGACCTCGAATACTACTCAGACGATGTGCGGTGAGGAACAAAAGAAAAGATTGCATCTACGCACAAAGTGGCGAGGCTAGCGGGGCGGGATTTCTCCGTGCTATGAGGTTCCACCTTAGGGGGCGTGATCCTATGAGGTGGCCTGTTATGTCATCCTGTGTGGTGACCCGATCAGACACTGCTTTTTACTGAACTGAGCAATCAAGAAAATAAGATCAATGAGCACATTTTCCAGTAGCAACTTAGTTAACTCATTTTGCGACGGCTAGCAATATTTAAGGGGGTTACGCTCGAGCAGAAGTTTTCCATACATATAGAAGTGCTTATTTCACGGCACAAGCTAAAAAAAAAACATTTTAACATATTTTTAAGTAAAACGAATTTTAAACAGTTTAGTTAACAGTATTGCAACTATTGTATATCCTTTTTATTTTACCCTACACTCAAAGCGAGAGGGTGTACTCACTTTGTTCTTTTGTTTGCCACGGGAATAAGGAGTCAAGATAGATACAGTACAAAAGTATGTATATATTTACAGCGTCACTAGTCTAACACTCTGTATGTGGAACTCACGTTCGCGGAAGAACGAATAGAGATTCCCAATAAATTTTTGCACTTTTATTCTTTGTTTTGTAGAGCGGGTTGAGATTGGAAATTGGCGAAATCGGTTGATCATCACGCGTACTTTTTATATCGAATGTAAAGGCACATCATTTTCAAAAATTTTAAAAAGTGAATATCTCATAAACGGTATTAGATATCAAGATAAAAATATTATCCGAAGCATCTTCATTTCAGTAATACTTTCTGAAAATGGGCCGGTCCACCCACTTATACAGCTTCTTGGAATGCATTGACCATGGCGACACTTAATCCCTTCACCTCAGTTTCAACTTCCAATGTCTTTCGGATCCCATTAACCGGGTTCTCTGCTAATGATTCCGTCAACTCTCTCACATATCTATTGCAATCCCAATTCCTAGGAACCTAGGAAGAGTATTCCCGCACTCACTTGCAGTTGAATTGTTGCTTCCAGCAGTAAAGCATTTCGAACCTGGGCCCTATGATCCGTCATTGTAAATCTACCTGGAACCATTTACAATTGTAGGCTTCACAACTTTATTCACAAACAGAAAAACTTGACTCAACACAAATTCAAGCATCGCTTCTCCTCTGTGGTTATCGCCTACCAACATCGTGCTACCGTGTTTTGTGCATTAGCATGATAGCATATAATCACCCCTTGACCTATACCCACACACAACTGCACCAGGTCTCTTAGCTTGCTTGTCGGATATGATTCTGGAGCATCGTATGGAATATATGCTGGATCACTGAGAAAAGATGCCTCCTTTACCTCATATCCTTACAAGTGTCACGTCCGGAGAACAAAAGTGAGTCATGCACAGCTTGCACTCCATTTCTCACTAGTATATAAGTCCTCCTGCATCTGGCTTAGAGTAGAGCAGAGTGAAACGTTGTATAGATAGTTCCTTAATCCTATTATGATTTTTTTATGATTGTGTTACTATATTAGCGCAGGCTAGACATTGCGCTCTTCCACAAAATAATGCAACGTTACTGTTGACGCCGCACTGCCGCACTGCTGATGGAGGTTTAGCTGAGATACTCTCAGATTTGCTCGGCTCGGCAAAAAGTCTATACTGTTATATTTTTAAAAATTGCTTCTATTATTTATTTAATATGTAAAGAATGTCCACATTTATATGCCTTGTACATATGTTTCGATAAGTAAACGTATGTGAGGACTATGTGGTTGCGGACTGTAATACAAACCCAATCATTTTCTGTAAGGTTTAAGATATAAACCATTTCCCATTGCTTCCATATCATTCTTTATTATGTCGATTCGCCTCTTATAATTGCTGCATTGTGGTTTTTGTTTCATTAACTGCTTTTGTGATTGCAGCTCCTCCAAATGCTAAATCTCCAACAGCTCAGAGAGCAGTTAAAATGGTTACTAATGGTAGAAACCGTCCTATTTAGATAAGGGTATGGAAGTCAACCATGAACTTGTTTTGCCCGAAAGAGTTTTTCACCACCTTTTGCACAACTTTTATGGCACTATCTTCTGGTTTTTGTTGTTTAAAAATTGTCACATAATTTTTAACCCCATGAGTAAGTACTTTCTTGCTACATTTCTTTATAACCTTTGTCTTTATTTTCTTAAAACTCATATTCAACGTACTCCCCATACCAATTTTACTTTAGCCTTCATTGCGTTCGCAACTAAAAACGCGTTTATTCGCTAACTGAATTTACGGCCTTGTCGAGAGCTGACAAGAGAAGAGCAAAACTTGTCCACAGAAGACTTGGAATTCTGTAAAACTATTGTCAGCTATTGTGTGTGAGCGTAAGGGTTTACGTTGTTTCGCTGTCTGTCTGTCTGTCTGACTCTCTGTCTGTCTATCTGTCTGTCTGTCTGCCTGGCTCTCTGTCTGTCTGTTGAAATCACGATTACGGGAGAACATAAAGAGATATCGCGATGAAATTTGGCACAAATATTCTTTGTTATGTAGGGCTGTTTGGGATTGAAAATGGGCGAGATCGGTAAACAGCCACGCCCCTTTAAACAGCCTCGTTTCAAAAAATGTTATAATCTGAATATTTCATAAAGCGTGTAAGATATTAAGGTATAATTTTATTCCGGAACATATAGCGTCTTTGATAAAACGTGTGAAAAAAATGGGTGTGCTACGCCCACTGATAACAAAGTTGGCAATATCTCTTGAACGGTATAAGATATTGAGATGTAATTTTATCAGGATATATAGGAAAGCATTACGAATAAGGTTGCCAAAACGTGCCACGCCCACTCATACAAAAGTTGTAAATATATTGTAATTGGTATAAGATATTAATAAAATTTATCACGAGATATCTAAAGGTATTACCAATTTGTGTACAAAAAATGGGCGTGGTCCGCCTACTTATACAAAAGTTTTCAATATCCCATAAACGGTTCAAAATATTAATACGTAATTCTATCTAGCAGTATCTAGAGACATTACTAAAACATTTGCCCGAAATGTGAGTGGTCCGCCTACCTATACAAAAGTTTCTAAATAGCGAAATTATAATTTTTTAAGTTACTCGGATGTAGGATATCGGCCAGGCCGAAGACAACTCTTTTACTTGTTTTTTGTCTGTAATGTTTGGTCTTTTCTTTGCGTTGATTTATCTATATAAGCAATGCTGAAACAAATTTCATATGAGGTTTCTTTTCTTCGCATTGATTTTTGTTTACCAACCCTGTTGACAATAGTTACCATGTTTGAAATATTTCAAGATTTTATTTAAGTAATTTTTAAAAATATAAAGATTTTTCAGCGAAAATTCGATATCATGATATCTAGCAACTATGCTGTTGACATAACGAAAATATCAGTTGTTGTTAATATCAAGAAAACATCATCTTGAAAATTGGGTGAAAGTACAATTCCATATCTTTTGAGAAATTTATGAAAAAGAAATAATTTCGAAATATTATATAATTAAATTAAATTTTTATTAAATAATTAAATCGTTATTAAAGTTTATATTTAAATTATTATTAAAATTTAATTATTATTAAATAATTTCTAAACAATTTCCATTGTTTGAAAAAATTGTTTCACTATAAATTCACGAAATTGTCACAACTACGAACATGTTATCTGCGTTTTGTTTGCAGACAACTGGTTTTTAGTTGTTGGTTTCAATGACAGATCAATTACCTGGTATTGTGAGTTTTCGACCTTACAGAATACCAAGACTGCAACGTAAGACACGAAAGCATGTAAACAAATCAACAACATACGTCGTGTCTTCTTCTTCTTCTTCTGGAATGCCGAGACTTTAAAACAACGAAAATAACAAAGCAGAATAAGCGATAATTGTCTTTCCTTGTGTTGTTTTGTGCTTACATAATAATTATCATTTGATTTTACTCTACCACGTTCTGTAAGTTAATATTTCATCTGCTGCATGTCACTCATTCAACTTTTGAGTTTTGTCACAAGCAATATCCATGCTCTTTACAGGCTGCGTACAAAGGCTTGATTCGTTTCCCCTCTTGCTATGCGTCTTTTTAGTTTAGTTGCTTGCCCACAAAATTGATAACCCGGTAAATGAAGTTCGATTAGCAGACAATTTATAAGCTTACTTAAAAAACTTCCTGCGATTACTTATTCATTAGGACTGAAAAGATTTTTGTTAGATGATGGCTTTTCATATACTTTCAACTGCTAGTGCTGCATAAAAATTAATATAAAGGTGTGATTATTTCATTCTTACATTAATGCTTAAAATGCGTTTGATTAAGCAAGATAAAAATATTATTGTGGAAAGTCTGGGCCTTGTATCAATAACGTGTAGAAATCCAGACACAGTTCCCTGCTATCAAATTCAAAAAGTTGTTTTATTGTAATTGTTACGAAAAATAAAGAATTCCAACTTTCAGTTCCAACTATGGCCTTTAAAAATTTTAGCTTCTTGCTGATCTTGGTTCCATTTGCAAGCCTACATAACGCATTAAGAAAGGGAGAAAAAATATTAAACAGACGAAAATAGCAAATGATGGAGAAGACGTAAACGTCAAAGTGAAGAGTCGCCAGATGTCGGTAACAATACCCCCTCTTTGCATCTGCCTGTCTTTAGCCAGTATGGCTTGGATTACCCTTCCTTTCTGCGAAGTTGTTCAGGGTTGATTCTCATCAACAATGAAGGCCATATCTCCTACCGCTATAGGCTTCACTATATCACTTGGACCTCATGTAAGTGTGGGCAACATTTTCTATAACCTATATATATATATATATATATATATATATATATATATATATATATATATATATATATATATATATATATATATATATATATATATATATATAACCTATATATATATAACTATGAATTTTCTAATGTACAGAACGGCTTTCTTCTATTTGAGATGGACAGTGAGTTTACAATATATGCCCTATAGGCACTTGATCATCGCTATCTAAAGAGATGTACATTAGACGGCGTGAGCTTACAATTAGCTCAACTTCCCATAGCGTACCTTAGGCTCTCGTCGGCAAACTTTTGAAACGGTGTTATTTTGCTCGACGCAGTTTTAATTGACCTGACTAAGCGCTCCCACGCGCATTCCACGCGCTGGCGGATTAAATTTCCAGTCGATTCCTTTGTAAGCCATGTGTTTTTTATTTTCAGCATTGTTTCTACTTATCGTTAGTGGAGTACCACGCCTCGCTATAAACTTCCTCAAACACATTAGGGAAGAGTCTGTGCTAAGACTTTATGCAATTTCTATGTGCGCAGTTCTGGTTTTGAGATATATTATTAACACTCTCCACCTCTTATTAGTTGCCTGGTTTTCGGGAACCATTATTTGACCATAATAGTCTATCACTACGTGAGTAGGTAGAAGGAGTCGCGAGACGACCAGTGGAGTAAGTAGTATGTATAAGATATTTCTGGAACAGTGTCTGTGTATTTCGGCGGATTAATCCGATTTTTGTGGTGATAAATTTTCATAGTGGGCAGATGGGAGACGAGTGGTATGTGAGTATTGGGAGACCATAAGTGAGTGAGTGTGTTATTTTGTTTATGAGAGCATGTAACTGTGGCTTGTGTCGCTTAGAGTTGGTAGGTTGGTTGGTTAGTGGAGTTATTAAATTAATATTTTAATAATGCAGGGCGGTCAAAGAGTGTTTCAGTTGCTGGGACAAATGCGGGAGTTCAGGATTGAGCACGCGCATTATTAGAAAGCCGTAAGCAATTGACTGTAAAATAAACAGGATGAGTACAGAAAATATGTCTCCATTTTTAAATCGGGTTCACGAGGTTTTCGTAAAACAGAGGCAAAATAATGTTAAGGAACATTTCAACGAAATGTTAACGGGATACTTAAAACCACTACCCACGACGTCAAGTTGTTCACCCCATTCCGGCTTAACGTACCTCAGCTGAGCTTTTCTTGAAGAAATGGACTTCACACAATCATTTGGTCCTTCGAGCCAGATCTACGATACGCTCGGGGAATCATACAATCAGACTGCCTTCAATAATCTAAAAAGATTTAAAAAGCCGGATAGGAGAATGTGTACGCATCAGTAAATATAAACACGTTTTTGAAAAAGGCTGTACACCGAATTGGACTACAAAAATTTTCAAAATTAAAACAAGTAAAAGTGTTGTCTTCGGCCTGGCCGAAGTCTTAATATCCTACTTAGTGTTCTAAATAGCCACTTAATTGAGACATTTTGCAATGTCTCTACATACTGCTGTATAGAATCAGGTATTAATATTTTGAACCGTTTATGGGATATTGACAACTTTTGTATAAGTGGGCGGGCCACGCCCCTTTTTGGTATACAAATAATACCTGTGTATACCCCGTGATAAAATTACGTGTTGATATCTTAAACCGTTTGCAAGAATGTTGAATTGATTGAATTGCCATTTTTGGCAAGCGTATTCGTAATGCTTTCCTATATATCCTGATAAAATTACATCTCAATATCTTATACCGTTAAAGAGATATTGCCAACTTTGTTATCAGTGGGCGTAGCACGCCCATTTTTTCACACGTTTTATTAATGACGTTATATGTTCCGGAATAAAATTATACCTTAATATCTTGCACGGTTTATGAAATATTCAGATTATAACATTTTTTGAAGCGAGGTGCCTTTACATTCCGTATGTAAAGTAGGCGGGTCTGTTTACCGATATCGCCCATTTTCAATCCCAAACAGCCCTACATAACAAAGAATATTTGTGCCGAACTTCATCGCGATATCTCTTTTCGTTCTCCCGTAATCGTGATTTCAACAGGCAGACAGACAGAGAGCCAGACAGACATACAGACAGACAGACGGACGGACAGGGCTAAATCAATTCAGGAGGTGACGCTGAGCAAGAATATATATACCTTACTACTCCCTTCGGGTGTAGGGTATAAAAAAAATATTCCAGCACATACCTTCTAGAGAAAGTTTAAAAAACTAAAGATAATAAAGTTTTTCTCAAGTGGCTAGGATTTTCCAATAAATGTAATTCTTGGATCGATGGTAATGAAATTTTGTATGGTGTATGTATGTAAATGAATTTTCTTGTATAAAAAGATTGCTTTGTGTGCTTTTATTTCATTAGCTGACCAACATACAAACAATAACCCTTACACTAAGTGGAAACGAATCCATTTTTTTGGCTGATTATTTCCACCTACAGACAAGATGTATATGTGTGTGGTCTCGTCGATATTTCATATTTATAATACCATACCAAATGTCGACAACGAAAATAATTTATTTCACATCGGAGATCATACAATTGAAATTCCTGTCCTTTCATATGAGCTCGACGATATCGCCGAGTATATTCAAAGTAAATATTTTAGTATAGAGATGTTGCATGAGAAACTGGAAATAACCACCAACCCTAATACACTGTAAGGAATCATAGGAACCAGTAAAAAAATTTTCTTTAATAAAGAGCGAATCTGTTCACTGTTGGGATTCAGGAAAAAAATATAAGAAGGAAAACTGCATACTTCCGACTTGCCTGTGACTATAAGAAAGATCAATGTTATACACATTGAGTGTGACATTGTAACCGGTGTATTTATTTATAAGTCACCAGCGCATACAAATCACATGTTTTCACTGAATGCCAGCCCTGTGTATAAAATAGATGAGATTCCGAAAGATGTTATATATTTTTGTGGAGAAACTATAACTCTCAGACTGCATTCAAAAAAGCGCTGACATAGGCGCACTTTTATTCACTTCTACTTTGCCATGTGAAGTAACAAGGACACAGAAGCCGCAGACAACTCTTAGCGCTCTACAAGGCAAAAATTTGACATTTACTAATAAAGAAATCTTCGGTTTTCAACTAAAGAAATTAAAAGTAGTCACATTCTTGATGTTCTATAGAAACCACTGCATGATTAAAGAATCATGCAAAAGGAATACCATAGCGACTCGTCAACCTACAATCCTATAAAAGCAATGCTGAGATAAGGATAGCGTTCAAAATCAAGATCTATACGTTTTACCAATGAGAGTTCAGTTTATATTGAAGGTATAGTCATCTCGAAAAATGGAGTTGCAACTTCAAGCGCAAAATTAAAAGTCAATTGTGTGATGCACTAATCTTCATTGAGGATCTCTGTCTTGATATGTTCGCAAGATATTGGCACAATTGAGAATGACAGCACCAAATCGGCTCATCAATGCAACATTCTATATGAATTAAAGCTGTTCGTCCTAGAAAATACTCCCAAACTCATCCAGAACAAAAGATAGCATTTGATACCATCATACAAGCTGTGGCCAACCAATACGGTGGATTGTATTTACTTCTTCGACGCTCCAGATGAAATTGGGAAAACCAAATTTCCTTGATCCTGGTTAATATCCGTTCAAACGGCTATATTGCATTAGCTCTTGCTTCTTCAGAAATTGCTGCCACGTTGAATGAGTGTACAATGGCTCACAAGAAGTCATTGGAAGCAGACTAACAACAAATATGAGGGTTCAGCTTTAAAATGATCCAACAGCTTACATATTTTCAAGACAATTACTCGAGGTCAATAACGGCACTGCACCTAAAAATCTACAAACAGGAAAAATCACCTTCCCGTTTTCCAAAGCATCGAAACAAATTATCGAAATCACGCATGATTGAGTGGAATTATCGAAATCACGCATGATTGATGGAATACACGATATTAACATCATTCTAAACAGAATAGCAGGTGAAACAGTGACGTACAAATCCATTGACTACGTGATGAATCAAAGGGATGATTTTCCAACGGAATTTCTTAATTCTCTCGATGTTCCCGGATTACCGTCACACATCCTGAATTTGAAAATTGGAGTGCCAATTATAGATATTACTCCGAAACATCAATCGTCCAAAGTTATGTTAAGGCACACGATTAGTAGTTAAAAAAACTGATGAACAATCTAATTGCAGCAACAATTCTGATTGGACCTTATAAAGGTCAAGACGTACTTCTTCCACGAATACCACTAATTCTGACCATCATGGCGTTCGAGTTCAAACGACTTCAATTTCCAATACGCCTTGCGTTCGTTATGACTATGAATAAAACGCAAAGGCAATCTTTGCAAGTGTGTATTTGAATTTACAAAACCATTGCTTCTCTCATGGGAAATTATACGTATAATTGAAATTATAAAGTATAATTGCCCGTTATTAAAACGTTATTAAAAAATCGTCCTGCCCATGTTTCGCTAAAGTAGGTTTATCTGCTATAAACTTACAAAAAAGCAACGAAGCTTGTGAAAAAAGAAACATATAGCTGAAAAATGGGATAATTATAAACTTTTTGGAAATGTATGTAACCTTATTACTTATGTAAACTGCTATAAAGTTAAAATATAAGCAACGAAGCCTGTGGAAAAAGAAACCTGCAGTTGAAAAATTGGAAAATTATAGACGCTCTCCAAACGTCTGTATCTTTTTATTAAGCAGTAAAAAAATTTACTATTATTCCTTACCCCTAAGATATTATGGAGCATATCAGGAAATTAGTTAAAAGTGCGAATGGTAATGCTGGGTGTTATATTCATCCTGAAATTCTAAGTGATTATTTTCTATCACATTCATGTTGATTACGTGATATTGCTACTTCTTTACATCCTAATTTATCGTCCTCACAGCAAGATTCAATGAAGTAAATAAAAATTATGTAATAAAGGGTATATTAAAAATAAAATCCATTGCTGTTGGGGAAGATAGAGTATCATTAAAGCTTATTAAAATAATCATTCGCTAGATTACAAACCCCTTAACACATATCATTAATCCCTGCCACCTGTATGATTTTTGCGATAATGCGGGGAAGCTATTGCAGAGTTATTTATCTTGCCGTAAGCAAAGAGTCAAAGTTAATAATATGTTTGCTTATTATAGGCAAGTTCACAGTGGAGTGTCTCAGGGATCAGTTCTTTGTCCGTTATTACTTTCAATCTTTCTAAATGACATTTTTACTATGTTAGTACGCATCTATGCATGCCTATGCTGGCGACGTGCAATTGTACTTTTTGGTAAAAGTAACTTAAAAGAGGACTTTGTTTTTAGATTGAATGAAGAAGATACAGCATCTATTTGGAAATGACTATCTCTAAATGGTCCTAAGTTAGATGCAAATAAATCTTGTGTATTACCTGTTTTGGTTATATAGAAGATATACATGAAATATCAATTAGGCATTAATTGATAAGGTGACTTATTGATAAGGTGATTAATTGATAAGGTAATTTGAACAAAGTGGTTAATTTAGGTTTTCAATAAATATTTATCCCACTTGTATTGATCATGTTAATAGTGTTGTGAGTGAAGATGTATTACGCCTTACGAAATCTTATAATCTTATCTACTTATACGCTTATTCTCAGTTGAAACTAGTTGCATTTAATCATGCTGCGCAATAGGACAACTTCACCGTATCCGATACGATAAGTAGATAGATTTGAAATATATATACGCGAAATTTATTCCGATTGTCAGTAAAATAACTTATTCAGTTCGAAAGTTTGCTAAATAGCCATTTGCTACCATTTCCGAGCAATTAGTGAAACTTTGTTGGCTTCTGGTTCCACAACTGCAATTAAAAACGACTTAAGATAGCGCATAGCGCTATCTTTTGAAGCATTTTTATAGCCTATGTTAGAGGATGAGTTGAATGTTACATGTGTACCGTATTTCTGTAGATATTTGTTAAGCCGTGTAGACGTGTTTGAAGGACAAACAAACAGACAATGGATAATTCTTATATATAAGTTATAAATAATATAATATATTGTATTATTTTATATATTCTTCTTATTAGTTAGACATAATATTATTATATATCTTTTTATTACAAATATTATCATTTATTCTCTATACTGTTATTATTATACAATACAATAAATAATATATATGTTATAATATGTTATTATTATACAATACAATAAAGAATAGATAATAAAATTATTTATTTTATTATTATTATTTTTGTTAGAACTAAAATATTGCGCAGAGTATTCTTATTGTACTCATTAATATTTTTATAAATAACTAGATGCACCTGGCCACGCGTTGCTGTGGCTCAGTTTCGTTAAATTGAAAAGTTCTGCAAATTTTTTCAATTGATCGTTTCTCCGATGAAGAACAATATCTCTTGAACAATATCGCATACTCTTTGTTAATGTGAGAGTTTTCACGTATCTCCACAAATTCGATGACTTCAAGCAAGCGTTTATTTCATCAGCTGCTGTCGACCTTTCTCGGGCAAAGTTTGCCGAAAATCCCCGGCTAGCAAAATCATTGTACCTCCAAAGATATCCTGATTATTGCGCAAATCTTTCAATGTTCGATCGAGCGCCTCTAACGCTCGTTTGTACGCCATCGTACACTCATCCCAAATAATTATTCTGCATGTCTGCAGTACTTTCACCATTGCTGAATTTTTTGCAATGTTGCACGTCGGTTCATCTACTGTTTGCAAATTAAGTGGCACTTTGAGTGCAGAATGAGTCCATCCTCCGTCTAATAATGTGGAAATAAGAAACGTTTTACCAGTTCCGCCAGGTGCATCAAGGAAGTAGACTCCTCCGTTGCCTTCGTTAACTGCTCTCATCAATTTGTCGTACGTGATTTTCTGCTGCTGGTTCAAAAGTGGGACCCTTGTTAGTACTAATCGACTCAATGTTTCTCGGTCGTATTGCCGTTCTCAATCCAATTCTCGATTAAAGTTGTCGTGCACGAGGCGAATCGGCGCAGGCATTCCTAATGCATGCAACATCTTGCTGGACATCATCACGCACAAATCCTCTGTGGATATCAGGGCCTCATTGTGGATCTCCGCGTTAATTTTTAGTTCTGGGTTCCCTGTTGTTGTACGGACTCGATGCAAAATATCTTCTGTCATATTGTCTTTATATTTGTTCCACAAATGAAGTGGGTTGGATGGAAAACATGTTGAAATGATGATGGCAAAAAGTGTTCGAATTTGAAGCGCAGAAGACGAAATAGCGGCGTCAGCGAGTGTGTGATCCCAATGAATGTCTTCCTCAAGTAAATGTAAGCGCTGACAGGCTTCTCTATATGTTGCACATAACTCACCATTAACAATTCGTATAAATTGAAATGAAGTCGGTCCGCAGTAACCAATAACAATCTAAGGTAAAAACATTCATCATTGTTTGGGTGAACTGTGTAAATTCGCCCCAATGCATCGCTTGAATATACATATATATATATTTTGCCATATCCTCTGCGTAATCGACTGTTGGATCGTACGTGAACGCCAAACGTTCGTTAATGATTGTGAAGATTGGCCGTCTGTTTTGTCGACGTTCAAAATTATTTCGAGTGTTAGCTTGTACTGAGCGAGTCGGACTTGATTCAATACGTTGTTCCGGAGTCATAATTGATCGCCCTTGTAAAATTATTACACGATTTTCTTCCAAACGGTGTCTGCGTTCTTCATCTGTCTCATTCACACGATTGTTACTTGATCGAGCTGAGTTACGCGTATGTCGGCCGATATTTCGACGTCTAATTCCATTTTAAACCGCATACCAAAAATCAAAATATTAAATTATCACGAACTTATATGACCACAGTAAACAAAAACACAAAATTATCAGGTAATGATCACTGATAATAATTATTATCAACTTTTATCAAAATACAATGTATGCCAGAAAGATACATTACCATCATTATTTTTTTATATCTTTTCAAAATTGTCTTTTTTAATTCTCAAAAAATTTTTTAATTTAATTATTATTTCTCTAAAATTTGATGTGACAGCAAACAACTATGTAAAATGTTTTTATCTAATATTTTTTTACTAAAGTGTTAGTTTCATACAAATTAAAAATACCAATTGACCACTTTTCCGATCGATTTTCTCATAAATTTCTTTCATACAAACCTTGTCCTGACAATTACGAACACAACAAAATAACAATCAGTCAAATCGGTCCAGCCGTTCTCAAGTGATGCGGATACATACATTCCATTTGTCATTTCATTTTTATATATACATATATAGATTTTCTTATAAATAATTTTTATAAAAATAATTTTTTTATAAATAATTTTTTTAAAAATAATTCTTTTATAAATAATTTTTATAAAAATAATTTTTTTATAAATAATTTTTTATAAACAATTTTCGACACGTATTTAGACAATAGTGCTAAAAGTCCCAGAATAAAATTATTTCTTAATATCTCATACAGTTTACAGGATATTCGCCTTTTAACATTTTTAAAAAAGAGGCGCTTTTATATTCAGTATAAAAAGTAGGCGTGGTTAATTTGAGTCCCAAACTGCTCTATATAACAAAGAATATGTTTTAAATTTTATCCATATATCTCTTGTCGTTTTCCCATAATCGCGATTTCAACAAACAGACAGACAGTAGACACACGGATGAACAAGGCCAAATCGACTCAGGACATGACGCTGAGCAAGATAATATATATGTATATTTTTATATATTTTGTCTCGATCTCTACGTCATATTAATTGAAACGGAGTTTGTAAATAATAATAGGCTGTTATATATATGAACAACATACTCTAAACAATTATTAAGGTGAATTTTATTTAGACCCAACACAATTGCAATATTCGCTTATTTTGATTTTGTTTTTATGTTAGTATCAAAACAACTGTGCAATAAAAGCTTAGTTTGAGTTAAAAATTTTTGAGCAGAATTATAAATTTACAGCAATCACTTACCTCGAATTCTCTTCAATTCTGAACAAAAATATATATAAAAAAATTTATATACTTTCCTATATCCACTACGCCTCCTTTAATGCGTTACAAACGGAAGAACGAAGTGAATATACCTTTAGCCCTTCGGGTGTAGGATACAAAAATTAAGTGGTTGTACTCTTCATTTGACTTAGGCGATTAATGCAAATGTGTTTATGAAACTGTTTATTATTGCGAATGCTTTTATACATATTTTTTTAAACAGTAAAAAAATTTTAAACAGTAAAATATTGTTGATACGTGATCTAAATTATTTAGTAAGTGGTGAAGTGACATAAGGCTTTTCCATAATTCCTTTCTAGTCAGAACAATTGAATAATCAGTTCAAGTGACTACTCAGTTACTAGAAACAAAAGGATATATATTTCTTTTCCAAGATGCAACCTACGATCAGCTTTATAAAAAATTTCTCTAAAACATTTCGCAGTGTAAAAACAGAGCAATAGTTTATCAGTATAATATTCTGTTAACTTAAAAATTTTTACATTTTTGCCATGTTACTAAGTTTTTCCATACAATAAAATGCCGCCATAGCCTTAAATTTTTGAAATCTTAACGTACCAAGTGAAAATACCTTCGAGTCTGAAAGTATGTATTGTATTTAGAATAGTTAGTCTGAAAATATATAAAGTTATAAATCATATCTGCAGTGTCGCTATTTCGCGAGTGTAATTGAGAAACGTTCAGTTGTTTGTGTTGTGCTGTGAGTGTCTGGCAACCCTGCAGTTTAATTATCCTGTTGGAATACTACAATACTGAGTCAAAAGCTACAGTTCTTTTTTGAAAATAAGTTCCTTTGACCTCCTGAACCCGTACAAATACAAAAACGACTTCGTAGATAAATGGAAAATAAATAAAGCTGCTTATTTATGCATTAAAAAAGTTGAAAGAATGTACTTTACTCATCACTTGAATTTAACAAAATTTCTTTATAAAAAAACTTTATAAAAATAAATTAAACCTATTTTATACATCATGTTCCGCATAAGACACGAAAAATTTTAAATTCTTATCCCTTATAAGATTTCCTGTAAGATTTTTTCTTGTCTCGATCCGAGTTTTGTGTCGCATCTTATGCGGAACACCCCGTATATTCGAATACGTGCGAACGCTTTCAGCTCATAAACTGCACTACAATATCGGCGTCGCATTCAAGATGCGGTCTACTCTGTGACTGCTGGCAGTTGTTTTGCTGATTTCTGCTCTGTGCGGACGCGACCCTGCAGCAGTCAAATTTAGCTATGTAGGTATTCGGCCGACGTAGTTTTCTTTCCCCTACTATTCTCCAGGCGATTTCGTGACGGATTGACTTCCTGTCAGATAATCTGCATTTTAATTTGACTGATTGCAAAGACCTATTTGCAACAAGACGTGTTTTTAATGGGCTCTTTCAACTTGACTGATATAACGCAAATTCTTACTCGTGCACGCACGAAAACAGAAACTCGTACTCACTTTCGCATCCATCATAAATTCATTATCCTTGCTCACAACGAACCCGAATTATGAAGTAGGAAGCAGATTTTTACGAGTTTGCATCGTGGTTGATGACTGGCGCACTTGTAGAAGGGGTGTGGGGGTCCACCTTGGGCAGCACTTTTGCGTCGCGGTGTAGTTGGAAAGCAGTCTTGCTAAAAAAATGCAGCTCCATTTAATTACGGTTTTTAAAAAGTTTTTATTTTAAAAAATTCCTTACATTACATTAGCCTACAAACAAACAATGTTGCCTAAATTTAAACTTTTTAAGAGGTGGTTAACTTTAAGCTTTCGTTTCTGCGTTACACGCCTTCGGGTGTAGGGTATAAAAATTAGGTAAAATTAATCAATATCGCTATCAATAAACTTATGCTTGAAGCTTTCGGAATTAATTGCTTGTTGCAATTTTCCGTATGTCTCTTTATCTGTCCGTAGAAATCGTGATTATATTATAACCAATAGAGACAACGCGACAAAATTTTAAACAATTTTTACATTAAATTAATTTTACATTAGTAAATTCTAATTTAATTAGTAAACTTTATATTAGTAATTAAATCAGTTTAATTTTATAAGAAGGTGTATCTCGGTAATCTCACTTAGTTTTTGAAGCTCCAGATCTTAAAAACAAACGATAGTTGTTCAGAAGGATCCACATAGTGTAGTCAACCCGCTTTATTCAAAAATCTAGTAACCATAAATCAGCAAATAGTCATATATGTTAAGGACAGGCAATTATTTAACATCACGTGATAATTTTAAGATTTAATTTTTAAAGTTTAATATTCGCACTCAACCAGTTAAAAAGCTAAGAGGTTAAGGTGGTTCCATTACAAAGGCGTTTTCGTACTGAACGCTGCACATAATGCTGGGACTGATTTCTTGTCACAAAATTGCCTTCCCACCTCTTCCCCCTTAAGTTCTGAAAGGAATCTAAGCTACGCCCATGTCTACTACTATAAACAATTTTCATTATGGATAAAAGTAACGTAGCGACCAGTAGGAATGCCAATGTTTGAGAATTTTCGGTTAACGATTTTTTTAAATATACTGTACAGATCCGCACTTTTGTGATTCTGATATGTCTTTGAAACAACCGCTGCGGTTGACTATCACGCTATTGGGCCTTTGAAGCCTGCGATGCATGCGTATGCACATAGTCTAGAGTTCGAAGACGACACAGTTTCCAGGCCGTAAATCGGAGTCCAAGAGAAAAATACGTCATTAATAATCATGACTCCAGATCTTAAGCTACCGATCTCTAAAGTAATACAGTCCGCATAAGACTGTCTAAAGTCTGGATGAAGTTGGATAGAAGTTGGGCTAACGTTTTTTGGATACACTGTCAACTTGAAATTTTCTTGCTGTGTGCGCTTCTCTTTGTTTTATCTACATACCAACAAGTGATACTGCTATGATAGGGGTTTGGAAAACAACTATAAAGTGACCCTGCTCGATTTCATGTTTTTGTGTGTGCGTAGAGATGGTTGAACTGATAAGAATTTTGAGAACGTTTGCGCCTTTACTCACAGGGCAAAGGACTCTTTTCATTCATTTTCGTTTCTATTGGAATAGAATCTTGCATCTTTCACGTATTCATGATAGCGTTGATTCCAGTTATGGAAACCGTCACACTGCGAGCGTTACCACCCGTAGAGTTTTAGAAAGGTTTCCTTTCGAAACTGTCAATTTAGGTAATCAGGATTTTATTATTGAATTCAGTCTTATCATTGTCCTGCCTTAAAAGTATTTCCGACCTTCTGTGCTTATTTCAAGTACATATGCTTTGTTATATAGATATTTACTCTATTTTAAATGGTTTCGGAACCGTATTACAGAACTGCAATGATTATGGGATACAAAGTTCGAAATCTGTGTTTTTATTTAAAGACAAGAGCCTTTAATAACTAATTAATTTCAACTTTAAGAGGAAACTTACATGGTATTAGATACCAACTGTAATCACAGCAATTTTCATTCACAAAATCGTGCTAAAAACTCCTACACAGATATGATACATTTTTATATAATTAAAGACAATTTTAATACGCTTCAGAATAATCATAACGATTTAGGAAAATTCTTTGATAAATATCGCTACCTCAGTAGCATATAACAGTGATGGAAAATTTTCAAAGTCTAATCAATTTAAATCCTACAGAGATGTAATGTCAATTTTTCCATATATGTGCTACCAACCTGCTAGCGGAATTTTTACAAAACCAACCAACCAATTACCATTAGCTTCATCTCGGCATGATTTCGACAATGTGGCCTTGGGCGAGACGTGGCTGAATATAATTTTTTCCAGCACTGAAATAGTTCACCACCATTATAATAAATATCGCTGTGATATCTGTCCTATTGCTGCGGCAGATCGAGATAGGGTGGAGTTTTATTAGCAATGAGTTCAGATTTCTACAGTCAGAAAATTGTCCCGTCAGGTATTTCCCCTTAGGTTGAGCAGCTTTGTGACGGATTCGATGATAAAAAAACCTATTTGTTGTATTATTTCTTATATTCCTACAAATATTGATATTTCTTTTCACGATAAACATTATAGTAGTAAGGAATATGAATATCATTTTATCATTTTAAACACTTATCTGATTGTCAACAAATTATAAGGCGATTTTAATTTAGGAACAATATCATCGCTATTGGTTGAGCAAGCCCTTTTAATTTAAAGTCTGGTGTAGATTCTCTGTTGATTAGTTTACTTTTTTCTGATAGATTTAATCAATTAAATTTCGTTGAAAATGATATTGGTAGAATATTGGATTTAATCGTCGTAGAAATAAATATCTAATAATGATGCTATGTACCATTTTCTTATTATATTAATCACCATAAACCTTTAAACATTTATTTTAAATTTTATACTTTGGAAAACGATTTATTTCTCTGGAAATATATATAATTTTTCTAAAGGCAACTTCGTGGCGATGAATGAATTAGGCCTATTGATTGGTCTTTGGATTCTATTTCTGTTCCATTGGAAATGTGTAATGAGGTAAAGATTAAAAGATATATGGTTCGCATCCATTGTAAATTTTTGTACGGTATTTTAGAATACCTGAGACGTACTGATAGCAACTTTTGTATAGTAGTAGGTAGACTACGTATATTTTAATCCAATTTGCAAATATTTTGGTCCATTTTGCAAATATTTTAGTCCATTCAGGAAATAGTTTGGTAATAACGCTGGAAAAGAGGTAGCTTACATTTGGTGTAAAAATTAAGTGTTGTTGTAAACTGTTTCCTATAACAAAGAATATTTCTGTTTATTGGGATATTTCTGTTCGCTCTCCCGCAATCGTGATTACAACAATCAGACAGAGAGATGGAGAGAGAGTGCTAAATTGACTCAGGAGATGATGCCGAGCAAGAATATTTTCTGTATTTATATTGCCTTCTTTCCGGCGTTACAAATGGAAGACCAAGTTTAAGAATATACTCTCTCTCTTCGGATCGAAGAGATCAAGTATAAATGAAAGAAGATAATACTTTAAATAACTTATACTTCAAATATTTTAATACTAATACTTTAGCAAACACTGGTTTATTTTCTGAGTGTAATAGTTTAAACACCTTGCAAATAACATTTTGCAAAGTAAGCTTTATAAATTAAAAACACGTTTGCCAATAATACAAATGTTTTTAAAAAATCTCAAAGATTTATTGGATATTGGCTGCTATATTCCAGGGTGAGCACTTGGATTCATATCTTTTAAGATCCAGATTTATAAATTGCATCTATAAAAGTCTGCGCTATGTAGAGGGGTGAAGTGCTCACGAACTTAGCATACCAACAATCTAGCATGATTTTCTGCCCTGTTTGCGTTGGTCGACGTCACTTGCTGATGCGGCCCTGCGTACTCAGTGACGGGATAATTAAATTGAATCTAATCGGCTTTGCGCTACCCTCTTTGCAGACTTGATTCCGGGATGCTCACGATGGCGTCGATAAGTCCTATTCCTCCACCCGTTGTCCTTGGCACTGCCGTTGGTGTCACTGGTGGTGAAGCTGCTCATTTCAATTTTCCGGCTTGTTATCTCATCACAGTTTAACGCAACATATTAAACGAACATTTGCACATGCCGGCAAAGGCGACGAGGGTTGAATGATCAGAAAAAAGCAGGGAGTCGGGAGCTTCAGTGCATTTGGTACATGTGCTTCATTAAGTAATGTATAAATAAAAAAAGTACTTTAAAAGTAATGGTATCTCATGTAGTCGGCAGCCCTGCCAAGAAATTGACATTATCAAAAACCACGTAAGCCTCAAGACAAAGTGGATTTCATTTCAGGAGGTTGTTGCGTTCTATTAAGTTAACTTGGAATGAACCATGGTTCTGAAATCAAAAAACATGCACATCCTGCCTTAGGCACATATTTGGGTTCGTTACCAGCCGAAGAGCGATGAGGGTAGACAGGGGTTCCAAAAAGTT
>OV277350.1:26004157-26056657 GCA_922984085.1 Sicus ferrugineus
GGTAAACAGTCTCGCCTACTTTACATACGGAATGTAAAGGCACCTCGTTTCAAAAAATATTATAACCTGAATATTTCATAAACTGTGTGAGATATTAAGGTATAATTTTATTTCGGAACATATAGCGCCATGCTACGCCCACTAATACAAAAGTTGCCAATATCTTGTAAACGGTATAAGATATTAACACGAAATTTTATCACGAGGTATCTACAGGTATTACCAATTTGTATACAAATGAGCGTGGTCCACCCACTTACACAAAAGTTATCAATATCCCATAAACGGTTCAAAATATTAATACGTAATTCTATCTAGCAGTATCTACAGACATTACAGAAACACTTGCCCGAAATGGGCGTATTCCGCCAACTTATACAAAAGTTGTTAAGTGGCGAAATTATAATTTTTTTCTGTTATTCGGGTGTAGGGTATTTAAATTTCGGCCAAGCCGAAGACAACACTTTTTCTTGTTTCTTTTCATATCGCTCACTTCATATCCCTTGTCTAAACAATGATGATTACATCCCCAGTATCCATCTAAAGCTAAAAATATAAATATTGCTTAAGTTCAAAATTATTCGAACTCCCGATGTACTTAATATGAAAAAAATATTTCATATATAGTAAATAAGGTGAAACAATTTTGACTTCTGAAAAATAACGAACGATGCGTATGAAAAAAGAGCTGGGATTGCACCCAATCGATCTTTGAAGTTCAAACAATTTGTATGGAGGCTAGTTTTGCGGTGTTTGTATCGTGGAAAATGAAATATTGTTGCATTCGATAGAGGATGATTTAATACTGATTTTGGACATGTACTGTAGTGGGTTGGCATTCCTATAATGTTTATTCCTGATTTTCGAACGCATGCAAATCATTTTCCGCGTTATAATCATTAATATCATTTCATGGCAAACATAATTACCGGACATTCAAATATTTTTATAAATACTTTAAAAAAACAGCATTGTATAGTAATATTAAAACGCAAATTTACGTCCTTTAAAACGCCAAGCGATTCACTCTGGACGATTCTTACTTTAACTTTAAGCGCTTACCTTTCTTTATAAAAGATGTTACATGATGAAACTAGTAGTATTGCAAAAATTTTGGAAAATCATTGTTTTTCTTATAGAAGATAACCAAATATATATTAACAGTTGATATGTTATGTATAACTGAAACTTGGTCTTATACTGGCATCCAAAGTTCACATTTGCAATTGAGGAATTATAATTTATTTCGGAACGAGCGTAAGCTGTGGTTCGGAAGTGGAATACTTAAACATTGACGTCTATAATGGCTCTGTAAAGATGTTTCTCTCGTGTGTGTATAATCCCAACCGAATGTATAGTCTGGATCCTTATTTCTCCTCATGATCCAAGCATCTAATTGATTATGATCATTTTATTGTAGTTGGAGATTTCAATATCAACGTACTTGTTAAGGATAGACAGTATGCTGACCTCACAGATAGTCTTGTGGAAGCTGGTTTAGCTATAGTTAACAGCACGATACGCTAAATATACCAGACCTAGTTTATGGGACTTTTTTGTTGTTTCTGATATTTCCTCAGTTCTACTTTTCGATCAGATATCTTTCTTGAGCGATCATGACTTAATACCTTGTACGTTCGGTATAAATCTTAAGTCTTCAAAAGTAGTCAATTCTTTGACGTATCGTGATTATAACTCGATTGATCGCAGCTCTTTGGCTGTTGCCCTGTCTATGATCGACTGGTCTGAATGCTGGTTATCTGCCTCAATTGAAGACAAATTGAAAGTTTTTAATGAAAAGATTTGTGAACTATATAATTTGTATGTGCCATTATGCACTTTTACCACTAACAATAGTAAATGTCCATGGTTTACACGCTCAGTTAAACTCTCGCTTAAGAGACGGCAGAGGATGTACATTTATTGGAAAAGGAATTCCACTGAAGAGAACTGGAAAATATACAAAATTTCAAGGAATTATGCCACTAACGCTGTTAGGCTCTCCAAAAAATCCTACTATATGTCAAGGCTAAGCAGTTCACTACCCGCAAAGAAGTTGTGGAGTATTTAAGGCAATTAGGGATGTCCAATAAGAATTTTGAGTGCAATATTGATCCTGACGTTTTCAACAACTATTTCATAAGCTCCTCTGTAATTACTAATAATTCTGAGTCTACTCTAGCTATGTCTAATCAGTTACCCAGATTTCATTTTGTGCCAGTTGAAGGTTCGGGTATGGTAAGATGTATCTCGAAAATTAAGTTGAATGCCTTGGGTGATGATGGAATTTCTTTAAAGTTTATTAAACTTGTGCTCTCCTCATAACCAATTCCATTCGAACCAATGCATAACTTGTTCGAACTTTCCAAAAATATGGAAATCGACCACAACTGTTCCAGTTGCTAAACGAGCGAATGCTATTGACGCGTGTGATTTTCGGTCGAACGGTGTGTTATCTTGTATCTCTAAGGTTTTCGAATCACTTTTAGCAGCACAGATCACCAAGCACTTAAATTATTTCCAACTTCTGTCCTCCCTTCACCCTGGATTCCGACAGAACCATAGCTGTAAAACAGCTATAATGAAAATTATGGATTATATTAGGAGTCCATATTATAATATTAGGATATTAGGAGTCCATATTATAATATGTGACAAGGGTCACATTACTCATCTTGCCCTGTTAGACTTCTCCAAAGCCTTCAACAGTGGCCATTATTAGTATGTAATAAACTTGAACACTTCTTTGGTTTTGATGTTACATCTGTGAATTTATTAAGAATGCAATTTAGTAGATAGGACATAAAGGGTCAGAACTGGACAAACATATTCTGCTTGCAAACCAATTTATATCGGTGTTCCACAAGGATCAGTGCTTGGTCCACTGTTATTTGTTATGTTCATTAATGACGTATTATTAAAAAATTTTTGATGGCGCGGTTATTAATTTTTTTTTTCTATAAATTAATGTTATTTTCTATAAATTAATGGTAAGTTGTATAATTAAGATGTATTGTTTATATAAGTAAGAGATATTTGTACAATGGATTGAGATATGGTGCATTTAAAACACTCTGTTCTTACGTGCCGATAAGTAAATAAAGGATAAAATGCAATGAAATGAAATGATGTTTTTACCGCTATTTTTTACATTTCTTAAATGTATGTATGTACATATGTACGTCTACCTATAGAAGTTATTTAATATGTTCATTGTGCGAACTGAAGTAAAGCGTTAACCTTTTGAAACAATAATTATTTCAAGTTTTTACAAGTTGAACCTTAAGTGGCGAATTTCTATGGTAAGAAAATTGTAGTTTGATTTTTTCAATGAAATACCTGGAATCGGGCATTTAGCGGATTTCCGATTATTCTAACCAAATTAATAAACAGATTGAGCTAAGAAAAAAGTTTGCGAGTTAAAATTAACATAGACATATTTGAAAAAGTACATTTGAATTAAATCTATACTATGTTGTTATAATTTTTTAGGGTATACAATAAAAAACCTTTGCATTAATGAAAGAAACTGCAAAAAATATCTGAAAAATGAAGTTTTGGAATTCGGAGTTTTGCAATATTCCAAAGTTTTAATTTGCAAATTTAGAGTTTGCAGTATTCCATCCAAAAAATCAAACTGCAATTTCCTTACAATAGAAATTTTTTTAACGGTTCAAACACTACGATACATAGAATTTCATAGAAATCAAGAAACAAACGCAACATTTTCACACGTCTTCTCGTCATTTTTTTTACCCTGCTATAAAATTATTTTGAACTTCAAAGATCTATTGTGTGCCTGCGAAACTTTTTTTATTCGCTTCATTCGTTATTTTCCAAAAGCCGAAGTTGTTTCATCTTCTATCATTGCTATTTGTGTGAAGGATAAAAATTGTTTTGTTCTTTTGAACGATATATTCGTAACCCTGCTATGTATTCAGTAAGTGCAACAAATGAATATTTTGAATCAAAGCAAATACCTAAACCTTTGATTGAGTAACTCTCTCAAAATGGTTTACGTCATCAAAAATTTGATCATATTCAATTATTAGAGACTGGCGAGTAAATGTCAACAAATTGTAACTAGAAAAAATTAGGCTTAAACCATTGAAAAAGCTCCACGTAATTAAGGAATTTTGATATGCACAAAGATTTTGACATCAACTGCATACATCAGACAGTTACAAAATTTAAGAATGGTAGGTAAGTCATTTATAAACAATAAAAATATAAAATGCCCCAAATGGCTTCCTTGTAAAAGTCCTTATGTAACCTCAATAGGGTTCGAGAAGTGTTTTCAGAAATGTGTTAAATATCAAAGGGCGAATTTCCAATATTTCAAATAGCTCAAGAAAATTTTTCTGACTAATGTCTATTTCTAGCAAATTTCGGAAACCTTAATATTATTAATCCTTAACCTTAATATTATTATTATTAAAAAACTGCATATTATTGTTAACTCTGGGCAATGTATTAAATAAAATGGTGGGAAACACATCAAAATGTGTCAGTCTATTGCTGAGATATGCGTACTGACGCTTCGCTTTGCTATTACAAAAAGTGCACGGCTCCCTCCTGTGGCAAATTTTAAACACGTCGTATAGGCTATGTCAGGCTGGATAGAACTTACGATGTAATACCGAAAGCGACATTAAAATTGGTCACTCCGCTGCTGGGATATGCATCCTGACGTTTCATTTTGCTCCTATAAAAGAGTGCGCACAGCTCTCCAGCAATTAAATTTGTAAAACTTCATATAGCCTTTGTCACCAATATGTTCGATGACAATGACGAAACCGTTCAAAATTTGTCAAACCGTAGCTGAGATAGAATATAAAATAGAATAGAAAATAAAAAAAAGGATATGGCTTATAAAATAAAATTTATTATAGCTTATAATAAAACAAGTAAAAGTGTTGTCTTCGGCCTGGCCGAAATCTAAATACCCTACACCCGAGTAACTGAAAAAAACTATAAATTCGCCACTTAACAACTTTTGTATAAGTAGGCGGACCACGCCCATTTCGGGCAAATGTTTTTGTAGTGTCTCTAGGTACTGCTAGATAGAATTACGAACGTATTAATATTTTGAACCGTTTATGGGATATTGAGAACCTTTGTATAAGTGGGCGGACCGCGCCCATTTTTTGTATGCAAATTGGTACCTGTGGATACCTCGTGAAAAAATTTCATGTTAATATCTTATACCGTTTACAAGATATTGACAACTTTTGTGTGGGCGAATCACGCCCATTATTGTGGGGTATCTTGAATCTATTCTCTATGTGATGCCTGTCCAATTGACGCTGTTGAATGCATTTCTCACATCTAGTGATGCAAATAATTTAGAAGCAAGGAAGACAAAGGAGAAAGGGTTTCCTCTACGCGTGGCCCCAATCTTAATCAGTGTTTCCAGCGGCTTTCCGGCTGTATCTAGTAAACACAATGGGCGATATGCATCCGCGCTCTTTCGGTTTCATTTTCCTTTGCTAATCCGTATAAGCCGCTGCCATTTCCATGGTATTGAGAAGGTGGTTTCTAACAGACAGAAGCAATGTAATGTAGTCAATACAAAATCGAAATGCTCGGAACTTTGTATGTAAATGCTATGAAACATGTTTCTAAGCGCAAATTTTCATTAAAAAATTTCCTGTCTCAAAGTGGGCGTCGGTGGTCAGTTTATAACTATTATTGCATTGCCATCCAAGTTTGTTCATCATCCATTTCTAGCTCAAGGCTTCTAGTACGTCTAACTAGCTTGTAAACTAGTTAACCGTGCAGATATAGCTGGATCCGCAAGGAATTTCCGGGCCGCGTGGAAATCCTTATCCTAGATTTCTTTATTAATGATTCCACTGAGAGGCTTCAGACATTTCTAAATCTACATAGTCTGTAGGCAATATGAACATATATGGAAATGAATGGAGCGGACCCACCCAAGGATTTAAAATATTAAAACAAAATCTGAAATGTTATTCCTAATCTCCGGCTGTAGCAATGTTTTTTTAGTTTCGATGTTCATCGTCTTCATCTGTGTTTTTTGAATTTGTTTAAGCGTCACTGCAACTAGCATTTTTACAGCATTAATCCTGGACAGTGCGTCGACAAAAGAGTTGTCTGCGCCGGAAACGTGGACTATTTCTGTTGAAAATTCGGCAATGAAGTTTAGATGACGCACTTGCCTAGGTGTCCCCTTATTTAATTTTTGACGAAAAGCAAATGAGTGGTTTGTGGTCTGTTTTATTTACAAATCTGCGCCCGTCGAAGACAAGACGAAAGTGCTTTATGGAAAGATAGACAGTCAGTAATTCCCTGTCGTATGTGCTATAATTTTTTTGTGATGGTTTAAGTCTAAAAAACCTACAGGTTTCCAAATACCATTGATCATGGTCAAGGTGTGCGCCAAACGCAGCGTCGGAAGCATTGCATGTTATGCAGAGTGGAGCGTTGGGCGATGAAAATGTCAACATTGTACCTTCTATAATGCTGGCTTTGCAATTCGCGAAGGCTTTCTGGAGTGCTGGAGTTCACTGTATTGGGGTTTTGTCACTCATTTTTGACACCTTGAAAAGGCTTTTGAATGGCGCTTGTATTTGTGCAGCATTCGGAATGCATTTGCGAAAAAAAATTTAAAATTCCCAGAAATCGCCTTAACTTTAAAATAGTTTGTGGCTTGGGATAGTTGACTATCGCTTCGTTTCTTTCCGTTGGAGGTTTAAGCCCTTTCGGTGAAATATTATATCCTAGGAAGACTAACTCGGAGGTTTCAAACTGGCACTTCGATAAATTAATTGATAAGCAAGATTCTCTAAGCTTCCCTAACACCATATAGACATGTTATTTATTTGATTTGTCTTTCTGGTTATTTGACATTATTAGAATATCGTCAAGATAACAGAAGACGAAGTTAAGGCTTCTGAAAATCGAGTTTTTTAACAAAAAGGCATGACTGCGAACTGAAATAATCCCATAGGGATGCAGGCAGCTGTCTTGCATATGTCATCAGGATGCATATTGGCAAAAGATGTATATTGTAATAAGCTTTCTTTATATCGATTTTAGAAAATATATTCTTACCCTGTAGTTTTTCACTGATGTCATCAATATGCGGTATAGGATAGCGATCCGGTATGGTGTTAGCATTTAATTTTCGATAGTGACCGCAAGTTCTCCAACCAGCAGTTTTTTTTATAAGTATGTGGATGGGACTAGCCTACGGCCTGGAAGAAGATCGCACTACGCCCTGTTGGAGCAAGGCTTCGAATTGCTCTCTGACTGCTTTGAGTTTTGCGCCAGCATACCTGCGGAAGCGGTTGCAGGGTCGTCTTTGAATGCAGCTTGGTCAGAGGATCAACAAGTTTTTTTTAGGTCAATAATCAAGCCAAAGTTTGATAAACAAATCTGCTCCTAAAATAGCTAATTTCACGTCTGCAATCAGGAAATTCCACCCGAATTCTCGTCTGAGGCCAATATTGAGGGATAAACGTTTAGAACCATATGTTTTTGTTTTTGATTTGTAAACTATCTGGCGTAAAACGTTGCTTCGTTTTAATGATTGACAATGATGGATGGTTTAGTGATGGTATTGTAGAAACTACGGAGCCAGAGTCGATAAGAAAAGTTATGTTATTGCTGTGAGCTCGTATGTGACGACGCCTTTATGAAGTGCAGCTGTCATCAACGCTCTCGCCTGCTGCAAGAATTGACTGCAGCGGAATTGGTTTTCCTGATGGGTGGCGCTGATAGTGATATCGCAAGGCGGAACATACTTTTTGGCGGCTTTGCCAAATCGAATGTGGAATTGACACACTTTTTGTAAATTGCGTGTTAGGCCTCTACCACGGCTATTCGAAAGTGTTCTATAAAAAGTTCGCTGCCGAGTGTCGACGACTCTGTTTTCGAATATTCCTGCGATTTGATTGACGATTTGACTAACAGAATTTTCCATGGCTACTATTCTGCTTTCAATTGATTGCATCTTCAAACCGCTAATGCTATCACAATGAGTAATTGTTTGATGCAGACATCACCTGTGCCGATGTCGAATTGTCTAATATTTTATCAGCTATTTCTGCTAACTCTGAGACTTCTTCCATTTACAGGCAAATAGAATGCATCTGACATGATTGAGCATACACTACAGCCACAATGTTGCTAAGGCGTCAGAAGAAATGTACGAGCCGGCCAAGTTGCGCATTTCTCTCAACAGTTGACTTGGTTTCTCATTGCCTAATTCCATACCAGTCAATAATATTGTCAATTGCTTCTCCTTAGAAGTTCCACCGTACTTGTCTGTTACTGGTGGGTTTTCCGCTATGTCTGAGACTTGGTACAATGTATCCGGGTCCAAGTATTTATTGTGTAATTACTGTGTACAATTTATATACTTCGGAGGTAATGCGGTTGACATGTAAAAGGCCGTGATCTGTGCAAGCTACAACTCAGGATCCGCAGGCATGAACCGTGGTAGTTTAAGCCAGCCCACTGCATCTATGTGGGGCTCCGGAGTATTGTTCGGCGTTGCCTGTTGGCTGCACTTGCACCCGACGAGTTTTACTTTTGTGATGGCAATGAAGCTGTGCCGCCGTCTTGTTTTTGTGGTGAATGTTGTAAATTCATGGCACCTATGTCGGGGACACCAGTTATCGGGTTGGGATAGTTATAAAAAGACGTTTTCCTTTTTTTGCTAGTTTTTTTACGTTCTTTTCTTAGGGTCCTAACGACTTGTTTTCTCTTTCTTTCATTCCCTTTACGTTTGATTTTTCTCGAACCAGGGTTGCATATATTGATACTTTTTAGTGTGTACCACAACTATAAGGTGTATAACGCTATCCAGCCACAGATTTAGGAAAACTCAAATAATATTGCTATCTGTGGGAAGAGTATTCAACAAAACGGTGGAAATGGCATCATAATAGGTTACTCTGCTGTTGAAGTATGCATCTCGATGCTTCACTTTGCTCCTACAAAGAAATCCACGGTGCCCTGCAAAACTGGTCTGAATAGAATAACCTCATAATGTCGAAAACCGCATCCAAATCGGTCCAGCGGTTCCGAAGTTTATTCATTATAAACAAACAAACATAAATTTAGCATTATTATAGAGATATACGTATACACGTTACGCAAGTGTAAATCGCTTTCCTGTGAGCTATGTACTTTCTTAAAACGTACTGCATTCACAAACTTAAAAGCATTTTAGCCCACAGGCGACATTATATTATATGTCTGATATAGCATGCCTATATCTATTTATTAGTCTTTTATCAATAGCCTTCACTTCAGACAGTGGTGTTTGTATATAAAATCACTGCAAGAATTTAGTCAAGGATCCATCACTCTAAGGATCCATCTAGAAATTGCGTTCAAGTTTTGTTAGGAGCCTAATCTTAAAGGAGCTAAATTTAATATTTTTGAGGTAAGGTTTAAAATCAGCGTACCCAAGAACATCAATGTACCACGCTAAATATATCGCAGACATCAAATGAACGTATTATCGAGTTATTAAGGTTATTGCAATTAGCCCTTTTGAAGATCTATACAAAATCTAACTCTTTATGGAATCCATAAATAATATTATTATTGCTCAAACAAATTTATATGATCTACCTTTAGATAATTATAAGACCTTTGATTTCTTTGGCATATCTTCTAATCCAGACTGCTTGGATAGTTTTTAAAATTTAGTGTTTCAAAATATTAATATGGAATAATGTTGATAACTGAGTGTTAGATATTGATTCATTTATAAATCAGATTATTATCTTGACGGAGACATGGATTTTCCATATACTCGTAGATCAATCTCTTTTCCATATTCCAGGTTCAAAATTTTACGCACATTGCAATAATCATTATGCTGCTGGGCTCTTCTGTAAAGACTGATATTGAATCTTAATATATAAGCCATAATCTTGAAAGTTGCGATATAATTATAAATATATTATTAAGAGGTGGCTTAACATTTACTTTTATTTGTATTTACAGGTTTCATGGTGGCTGCCAGCATGAAGTATTTTTAGGTGAACTGAAAGGCTTGCTGGAAAGGTATAATTCGGAAAATTTAATAATCCTAGTTGAAATAAATTTAAATATTTTGCAGAATTCAGCGTATCTAGACAACTGCCTACTTTTGCTTTCGTCTTTTAACATTGAATCCCGAAAATCAACCAACACGGATTACTAATTTTTCGATATTTTTGTGCGCTTAATCAAACCCATATAGCTACCTAATATATAATATTATAGCTGAGTAATTCTGTTTGCGATCTTCTTTTATCAGATCTTTTATAAGAGAAATTTTCTAGTTAGTAAAAATTCTCAAGCGCTTTCCGATAATTAACAAAACGCTTAACAAAATAATTACTGATTTTTATGCGCTAATTAAACTATTCTATATTCTGCTATATTCTATATTCTAAATTTAATAATGGTTATGAGCCCAGATTCTTGCAATTTTGATCTAGTGGTATAGTCACATTAAAAGTTGAATTGTTTGCAATTGTCCGAAATAATTTCTGGAACAGTTGTTAGTAGCTCCCCTCGCGATTGGACGTTCTTTTGATTGCTCTCGACTTTGGAAACCTTGTCACCTATAATCAGTTATTTCAATTCTATTCTCTCGCGAATTATTTAATCTGTTATAATCAACAATAAAAAAACAAATAGTGTAATAAAGCAATCTTCTTATATTTAACAATAAAAAAAATATTAAAAATTTATCGAAACTCAAAAACAAAAAATGCGTCGCTGCATCATGAAATAAATAATTTCTTAAGCATTCGTTCATCATAAATAAGCCACCTGATATAAAAAAACAATCCAAGCCTGATATTCCAGCCCTAAAAATGGATAACCTTAAACAATTAAAAATAAGTTCCCCCGCACCTAAATACTTAATCAAGTCCAGGATTAACAATAATGACTCTAAGTCTAAAGTGACACCGTTTCTCATTAAAAAAGTGGTTGACAATATTTGTGGTGGAGAAGTTGAACTAGATGTAGAAAAACAAGAAAAGGTACTGTTCTAGTAAAAACAAATAACCTGTTGCAGGCAAGCAAATTAATTAAATTAACGGCTCTATCGAATTTAATCACAGTCGAGATGACTGAGCACTCATCATTAAATTTCTCCTAAGGAGAAATATTCCAATGATTTGAGAGAAATCACGGAAGAAGAAATTCTCTCCGAGCTTTCTGAGCAAAACGTCATCGAAATAAAAAAAGATTCAAAATTCATTAGTCGAAACAGGTTTAATAATCCCAACGTTCTCTTCACCTAGGTTACATAGCGATATGAAAATCGGTTATGAAAAGGTTAACATTCGTCCTTATATACATCTGCCTTGCAATTCAATATTTGTTTTCGTTATGGACACAGCTTTAAAATTTGCAAAAACAAGTTGTGTTTCGGTTGCGCTGATCAAAGAACCACATCAAAGAAGGTGAACTATGCACAAATTCAAAACTATGTATTAACTGCAAATAAAACAACATAGCAACTAATGATCATTTGGCTATCGACAAAAAGTGTCCCATTTTTAGTAAGCCACAAGAAATTCAATCAATAAAAACTCTGCAGAGAATTGACAACAGAAATGCTATTGCAATTTACTACTCTCGGCATAAATGTAACTCTCTCTCTCTCTCTCTCTCTCTCTCTCTCTCATATTCTTCGGCCATCCAAAACAGATCAAGTTCTCCTATTCCCCCTTCAAAACCTCTCCAGACATTCAGCACCAACGCAAGAAACTGTAATAACATGGAAACTCATACGGTTCTTCCTTCAACCAAACCAACGCGAAATATAAGACAATATGATGACATTATGACTGATTTGGATCAAGATATAACTCTCCCATAGACCTCTGCTCGCTCTTCGTAACAATCATGTAAAACAAATTTTAAAATCCTCCAAAAGAACATATCAAAGAGATTTAAAAGTAAACTTAAAACTAAAGCAAACAATAAAAAACAACTTCTAAAGGAAAAACGACGATTACTCGCAGGTTCTAAGAACAATCTAAGCAACAACAATGTGTAACGAAGTTTCTTGCCGGGGTATACTCAGTCTCGCCAGAGTCCCGTACCGAACACTTAAATAAAAAGCTTTCGGTTTTCTTTTCACAGTTTTTCGACTATTTATTTACCGTAATTCAAAGTTTTATTTTTCGGTATTTTATTGCTAACAGTATTTCTTAAAACTAGTTCCTTTAATTCTAATGTCCGCTGAATAGCACTCAGTCCGTAAAATACAAAATCTATATACACACAGAGTTCTAGAATACGAGGTTTTATGATTGTCGGCGTCAGCCACTACGAGGTACTAGAATTTACTTTGATTCAGGTTTGGCGTCCGCTTAAAAGCACTCGGCCACGACGAGGTACTAAAATTTACTTGGATTCGGGATTGGCGTCCGCTTAAAAGCACTCGGCCACGACGAGGTACTAATGAAATTTACTTGGAACCGGGATTGCCGTCCGCTTAAAAGCACTCAGCCAGGACGAGATAGTAAAATTTACTTGGAATTGGGATTGGCGTCCGCTTAAGAGCACTCCGCCAGGACGAGGTACTAAAATTTACTTGGAATTGGGATTGGCGTCCGCTTAAGAGCACTCAGCCAGGACGAGGTACTAAAATTTACTTGGAATTGGGATTGGCGTCCGCTTAAGAGCACTCAGCCAGGACGAGGTACTAAGATTTACTTGGAATTGGGATTGGCGTCCGCTTAAGAGCACTCAGCCAGGACGAGGTACTAAAATTTACTTGGAATTGGGATTGGCGTCCGCTTAAGAGCACTCAGCCAGGACGAGGTACTAAAATTTACTTGGAAACGGGATTGGCGTCCGCTTAAGAGCACTCAGCCACTACGAGGTACTAGAGCTTCGAGGTTCGACGACTTACCACTTGGAGCACGAGATTCCAAAAGAGATCGAATTCAGCGCGGTGGGCCCTTTTATACACCGATCAAAACAACTCCGCCGCAGTCGTTGTTCTTGTGCACATTCTGGAATTTTCTAATGTGCATAGCGGCACACAATGTACTTGTTGTTGTTGTGCTTATTTCCAGAAATATTTCTTGTCATTTTGTTGGTAGTTCTTGTTCACATTCCAGAATTTTTTAATCTGCATAGCGGCACACAACGTACTTGTTGTTGTTGTGCTTATTTCTAGAAATAAATTCTTGTGATTTTGTTGGTAGCTTTCCACGCTCTAATTTAATTTTTGCTTGCTTGTTTGGTGTCTCAGTCTGTGTTGTAGTTGTTGTAAACAGTATTCCACCTGATTTTATTAGTAATTTCCCAAGGCTCTGCTTTAATTTTTGCTTGCTGGTTTCGCGTCTCGGTCTGTGTTGTAATTGTTGTAAAAAGTATGTGGTTCATGTATTCTATGTGACTGTGGTTTTTTTATCCCTTTGTTAGCAAGCGAGTTAATATGGTTGTTGTTGTTATTGTTAGTTTTGCATATTTTCGCCTTTGCTACGTTGCCTTTTTTTTCTTTTTATTGTTGATAGAATTTATTCCACCTGAAGTTGGGTCCGCACAACCCAGGTCACCGCGTTTTCAGTTTACGTTTACTAAAAACGGGCTCGGTTGGGATGCAGGCCAGGTTCTGCACCCGAAGTTGTAAGGAAAAATATTTTTTCTTACAAATGATTCAATGGAAACAATATTGCCATACTATTTTATTTATCTACGTTATTATCGTACTTTCACTCTCTTATCTTTAATAATCTATTTTGTTGCAGATATTTTTTCCATCTTTCCTATATTTTAAGACTTCAAAAACAATTCAATGGAATATTAGAGGATATGTAAACAATTACAACGAACTTCAATTTCTGATCAAAGAACATAACCCAAAATTTATTTCTCTTCAAGAAACTCATCTACACAGTCACTCTAACATCCCAAGTCCAATCAATTTTAGTATTTATTTAGTATATTTCAGTATTTAGTATTTAGTATTTATTTAGTATTTAGTTAATTCCAATTCGAACTCATTTGGATGAGCTGCCCTGCTAATCCATAACTCGCTTCAAACCCAAACAATTTCCCTTAATGATGATTTTGATGCGATTGCAGTCACGGCTATTTCTAAGTTGAAACTCACTGTTTTTTCTGCATACATTCCTCCAAATAAGCAATTCTCTTTTAAAAATCTAGGAAGAGTTCTAAATAATTTCCAAACTCATTGTATAATCACGGGTGATTTTAATAGTTGGCATCGTAGTTAGGGCTCTTCTTATAATAACAGAAAGGGAAATATTATTTCCAAGTTCATTAGTCGATCTAATTATATTCTATTAAACGATGGTTCACCTACCCACTTCAGTATTCATCAAACATTCACTCATATTGATTTAACATTCGCCTCCCCCTCTTTAGCTTTATGGAAACTTGAAGAAGACGCTCACAGAAGTGACCATTTCCCCATTACCATGGCCGTGTTCCCATGGTTAACCCATTTTGGTGAAAAGAGTAGACTTCGTTTTCTTTTAAACGAAGCGAACTGGAGTTACTATCAAAAACTAGCACACGAAAACAATAAGGCTCGCTCGATATCTCAAAATATAAACAAGGAAGCTGCCAATATCCACAGAATTATTTTACAAAGCGCCAACTTGTCGATTCCCATGAATTCCCCTCAATGTAACAAATCAAAACTTAGAATTCTGCAATTATTGGTTTAACGAAAGCGCTATTTTAATTTCTCCCATCAGTTTAATCAAAATAAATCTTTCACTATAGCTTTGCTTCACCCCTTGCGATAAGGCCGTTCAAATAGAGCTAGATATAAATTTTCTAGACCTAATAATAACTCTAAACAAACTTAAAGGTCGAACACCTGGTGCAGACCGAATATCTTACCCTATAATTAAGAATCTTCCTTGTTCTGTCAAGCAACGCCTCTTAAAACATTACAACAACATTTTCAATAATTTTATTCCACAAGCTTACAAAATTAGTTCAGTTATTCCTATTGTTACGTAAATTTAAATTTACGGGTACGACTCTCTCTTAGGTTCGATCTCTGGATTGTGAATAATCTAATAAAACTCAAAAATTTTGCTGTTCTTAATTTCACAGATTTTATTCTTTTATTATTGCACTTATTCCGCCTGGCGAGATCTAGGCTTCTTTCTTCTTTCTTCAAAAGTTTGTTGGAAAGAGAGGGGATGTGAGGAGAGAAAAGTCTCCACACATTCTTCAAGTGGAGAGTTTTTTTGAAGCCCAAATTCTGTTGGATTCTCGGTTCTTCTTACGCACACAATTAAACATTTGTCGCCCGAACGAGTTCCGACGCGGTTTCCCGAAGATTTGTTTACATTTTTATACTGTGCTTTGGAAGTGAAAATAAAGTATTAAATAAAGTGAAAATTGAAAAATATGATTAAAAAACAATAAATAAAATAAAATGAATATATTTCAGATCATAAAGTGTTGATATAAAATAAAAACAAGCAAGTATAAAACTGAAGAACAAAAGAACAACAAACGAAGTGTCCGCCATCATGAAATCGTGTGATTGCCATACCAAGTTTTTTGTGTGTTTTTTGTAAAAATTGTTTTTTTTTTTAGAAATTTAGTTTACTTATCATATTTTGGCCACGAATACGGTCGTATTTTGCAACTATGCGATTCATTTTCATTTAAAAGAAATTATACACACATAGAAATTCCTTATTTTTCAATTGTTAATAATCATGCAATATAATTATGGCAACTCTGGCGAACATTCGGAAATTCAGTAAATTTCACTCACACACATTTAGAAATCACACGTATATGAATTTTATCATGAAAGAAGAAAGTAAGTCTCGCCACGCGTTCTTCTCGAAGCCGGCTTCAAGAAGACAGATCTCGCCATCGCCATTAACACTTATTTCTTGACGCTAGGCTCACAAGGTGTCGATGTGTTCTGTTCAATAACCAAATTCGAACTAACTCTCTGAGACGCCCTGCGTCTATTTATATGGCAGTTGATACTGCTGCGAAAGGTTCTAGAATTATGTAGCAAATTCTCGATCTATTTATTTGATCTATCCCGCGCTAGATGTCGTTGTGAAAGATCGTGGAGTTTCCTAGCAAATTATCGATTTATCTCGCGCTAGATGTCGCCGTACAAAGATGTGAAAGGTTGTGAAACTAGCTATCTATGCGCGATTTAAATGGTTTCCAGAACTTTCGCGAAAGTTTCATTGTAAATTCGTCACACTGCCCTCCACTTAAGTCTGATCGTCCCGATCAGACTCCAAATTCCTTGATCCATATGGGGCTAGTGTCTCCAAGTGAACGACTTTAATTTTACCTCGTCTCTGCGTGTGGGATTGTATGCAATACACAACATCGTTCAGTCGCTTTATGACTTTGTATGGACCTTCCCACGATGTTTGCAACTTTGGAGACATACCCTTTTTCCGTTGCGGATTGTACAGCAGCACCAAGTCGCCTTCTTGAAATCCTTCTGAATTCATAGCTCGGTCGTAACGATCCTTCATTTTATTGCTCATTAGCTGTGTTCGCTGCCTCACATGTTGATGTATTTCATCCATTTCGGACTGAAGCAATTCCCAATAGCTGCCTCCAGTTTCAATAAGTTGATTGCTCTTTCCATATTTCAAATCTGATGGGAGTCTCAAATCTGTACCGAAAATAATCCCCGCAGGTGGATGGCCGGCAGTGTCATGGACTGCTGATCGGTAAGCCAATAAAAACATTTGAATGTGCTTGTCCCAATTGCGCTGACATTTGCCCAGTACTTTTCGTAAATGCTCTTCTAATGTACGGTTAAACCTTTCCACCATGCCATCCGATTGTGGATGTAGAGCTGTCGTTCGAGTTTTCTTGATACCCAACAATGAGCACATTTCTTTAAATATAGCAGACTCAAAGTTCCTCCCTTGATCTGAATGCAACTCAATTGGTATTCCAAATCGCGTGACCCAATTCTGTACAAAAGCTTCGGCTACAGTTTAGCCTCCTGATTTGGTATAGCATATACTTCTGGCCACTTACTGAAATAGTCCATGATCACCAACACATATTTGTTCCCAGAGTCGCTAGTAGGGAATGGACATCGCATCCATCGCATGGACATACATCCATCGCAACGCGTTCAAATGGTGCTCCCCCATTGTACTCCTGCAACCTTCCACTGCTTCTAACTTTCGGACCCTTAGCTGCCATGCATTGCGCGCAGTTTTTAATCCATTCAGCAACTGATTCTTGGCAATTCACCCAGTAAAACCGTTGCTTAATCTTTTCCAGAGTTTTCGTGATGCCAAGATGCCCTCCACTTGGTCCATTGTGAAACTCTTCTAATACAGCTGCTATTCTAGACTTTGGTAGGACAACCAAATCGCGAGTGTGTTTACCATCTTCACTTTCCCATGAACGATGCAGAACTCCGTTTATCAACCTCAAGCTATTCCATTGCGCCCAATACGCCTTGGCCAACGGACTTTCTGATGCCATTTCTTCCTTGGTTGGTCTTTTATCTGTTTCTTTCGCTTTCATGACCTTAACCAAGTCCGCATCCTTCAGTTGGCTTTTCCTTACAGCGCTGGATACCCATTCATCATCAGGTTGCAGATTTGTTAATCGGATGTCGACTATACCTTCGCATCTTTCAGCCTTGGAGCAATGCTTACACTCCAATGCACATGGGCGTCGAGATTGTGCATCGGCGTTTCCATGTTGCCCACCTTCCCGATGCTGTATTTCACAGTCGTAATTCTGCAACCTTTCTATCCATCGCGCAATCTGTCCTTCCGGATTTTTAAACTGGAGTAACCATCTGAGTGCTGCATGATCTGTTCTTAGATGGAAATGCTGTCCATACAGGTATTTGTGAAAATGTTTCACGCATTCGACCACTGCGTGTTCCCGCCTCGTAACGCAATAGTTCCTTTCCGGTTTTCCAAGGACTCTGCTATAGTACCCAATTACTTTTTCCTGACCATCGATAACCTGTGAGAGTACGCCTCCTATTCCATGTGCACTAGCATCTGTATCTAGTACGAACTTTCCGCCAGGAACTGGATAAGCCAACATTGGAGCTGTACATAGTAATTCCTTCAACTGCTGAAAGGCATTCTCTTCCTCCTCTTTCCACACAAATTTGCAGTTTTTCTTCGTCAAATTATGCAAACTTCTCGCAACGTTGGCAAATCCGGGTACAAAGCGTCGGTAATATGTACAGAACCCAAGGAAGCTACGCACTTCATGAACATTCGTTGGTCGAGGCCAATCTCTTACCGATTTTATTTTGTTTTCATCAGTGTGGATTCCTCTAGTGGTGATTTTGTGGCCCAAATAAGTTACTTCGGTTTTAAATAGATTGCATTTCTTTGGATTCAACCGCAATCCAGCAGAAGCAATTCGTCGAAAGACATCTTCTAAATTTTTTAGGTGGTCATCAAAACTCTGGCCCATGACGATAATGTCATCAAGATACACCAAGCATGTTTTCCAGTGAAACCCTTTTAGTACGTGTTCTATTAAACGCTCAAAAGTTGCCGGAGCGTTGCATAATCCAAGTGGCATCACGGAGAATTGCCACAATCCATCCCCGATGCTAAAAGCAGTTTTTTCGCGATCGGATTTCTCGATCTCCACTTGCCAATAACCACTTTGTAAATCCAGCGTTGAAAACCATTTCGCACCGGATAACGTGTCCAAGGTGTCGTCTATTCGCGGCAGTGGGTAGCTGTCCTTTTTAGTGACATCGTTCAGCTTCCGATAGTCAACGCAAAACCGGGTGCTTCCATCTTTCTTTTTAACTAACACGACCGGTGAACACCATGGGCTAGTTGATGGTTCAATAACTCCACCTTTTTGCATTTCGTCTATTATCTGTCCCGCTTCTTCTCGTTTTGCTAGTGGGACTCTGCGTGGAGCTTGCCGAATCGGTCTTGCATCGCCAGTGTCTATTCGATGTTGCACAATGGCAGTTCTTCCAAATTTATTGCCATCGTTGGCAAATATGGAGCTATAGTTCTCTAGTAGCCGTTTTGCTTTCATCTTTTCTGGCCCGTTCACCTCATTCAACCAGGTATTCACGATGTTAGGAATTTTCATGCCATCTTTGAGAACCTCGTTTTTGCATTCCTGAGGAGGATTGTCACAATTAACCACGGCTTCCACAGCTTGGCATTGTCCTACTAACTCTCCTTTCTCCAAAAATATCGGTGACCTGAACTCATTCATCACTCGAATTGGGATCCGCTTATTATTTCCCGTTTGTACCAAGGTTCGTCCAACCAATATATTTGCACTCCTTTCTGATGCCTCTACTAACCACAGCCTGCTTGCTCCATAGTCTCCCTCCACACATGCCCACAGTACTGCTTCAGACTTTGGTGGAATCTGCTGACGGTGACTTACACTTACGTTCCTGATCTGAGTCCGTTCATACCCAGTGCTTAGGGGTATCTCCATGTTCTGGCACGTCAGCATTCTTTTCTTCAGATCCAGAGTAAGACCATGGGCTAGCATAAAATCCACGCCGATTATTACCTCGTCCATTATTCCAGCCACTAAGAAGGTGTGAACCACTTCTAACGTTCCAATCTGAACCTTGCACACCAGTTTTCCACAAATCGCAGCTTCCTCCCCTGTAGCTGTTCGTAGCTTGCAACCAATCAGCGGCTCAACGTTATCCCCTGCTAGGTCTGATCGAATGATAGAATGTGTTGCGCCCGTGTCCAGAGTTAAGACCAGCGATCGTCTGTTTACAGTCCCGTTTATGGTTAAATTATTGTTTTTACGCTGTATTTGTGAAACGGAGACAGTGGGGCAATCAGTTGTGGGAACCAGCTCACGCCCCTTTGAACTGGTCCGTTTTAGTTTAACGATCGTTTCTCTTCAGAAGCGCCACTTGCATCTTCGTTGCTTCTTTTCCTTGCATCTACGTTTTTCTTACCAGACGCATTACAATTCCGTACCAGCTGTCCTGATGTTCCACAGCTGTAACACTTTAGTTCAAAGCCCTTGCGCGAGGTTGGCATCCTCTGAGAAATAGTCTGGATGAGATCCCTTATGGTTTTCTCTAGGGATTCACTTGGCTCAACTTCCAGCCGATAAACTCTATGTGCCTTATTGCTTAAAAGGCATGTTGTTTCCTGCGTCAAGGCAAATGACACTGTTTCGGCAAACGTCTTCTTTCGCATGGAGTAGACTGCACGTTTGGTATCCGCATCTCGTATACCACTCATAAACGCCTGAATTTTAAGTAATTCAGTTACTTCCGCTGGTGCATCTGCGTTGGCCAAATGCGCTAGCCGCTCTATCTCCGTTGCATATTCTTGTAACGACTCGTTTGCTTTTTGGTAACGATTCATCAGCTCCATTTGAAACACTTGTTTTCTATGGTCGCTACCATATCGTCGTTCAATCGCTGCCATTAACGCGTCATAATTACCACGTTCAATTTCAGGAACTGTTTGCAGAACTTCGACGGCGGAGCCTTTCAATGATACTACCAAAGCTGCCACTTTATCCGCCGTAGTCCAGTGATTGGCTTGGGCTGTGGTCTCGAACTGTAGTTTAAAAATTTTAAACGGTATAGTTCCGTCGAAAGTTGGCGCTTGCAATTTCGTTGCGCTAACAGCTGTAACTGGACCACTGGACTGTATTTCTCGCACATGACCATCCAGCCACTGTATTTCTGATTCTAGTCTGTGTAATTCATCCTCCATTTTGTCCTGCCTCGCCTGCAATATGGAAGAATTCCCTTCTATGCGCGATAGTTGCTCCTGCAGTTGTGTAGTGTTTTGTGCCAGCTGCTCCTCCATACGTGAGGACAGTTGTTCCTTCAATTGAGAAGTGTTTTGTGCCAGTTGCTCCTGCAATTGAGAAGTCTGCTGCGCCATTGCTGCTAAAAGCACATTCATGTCAAATGCTGGAGCTGGCTGCGGCTCTACCAACTGTCCATTGCTTTACGCAACCGTGCTTGTAAATCTGCCTTATGCCCTGTCACAGGCAAACCTCTAGCCTCCAGCTCTTCCCTCAGCTGGGGTATTCTCAGTTCAGCAAACTTCACCATAATTTAGGATTATTCAGCAATCCCACTTCTGACACTAATTGTTACGTAAATTTAAATTTACGGGTCGACTCGTACGACTCTCTCTTAGATTCGATCTCTGGATTGTGAATAATCTAATAAAACTCAAAAATTTTGCTGTTCTTAATTTCACAGATTTTATTCTTTTATTATTGCACTTAATAACACTCATTTCTTGACGCTAGGCAAGGTGTCGATGTGTTCTGTTCAATAACCAAATTCGAACTAACTCGCTGAGACGCCCTGCGTCTATTTATATGGCAGTTGATACTGCTGCGAAAGGTTCTAGAATTATGTAGCAAATTCTCCATCTATCTATTTGATCTATCCCGCGCTAGATGTCGTTGTGAAAGATCGTGGAGTTTTCTAGCAAATTGTCGATCTATCTCGCGCTAGATGTCGCCGTACAAAGATGTGAAAGGTTGTGAAACTAGCTATCTATGCGCGATTTAAATGGTTTCCAGAACTTTCGCGAAAGTTTCATTGTAAATTCGTCACACCATCATTAAACCGCAGTCAGATAAAAGCAATATAAGTTCGTGCTGACCAATATCCTTTAATCCATGCTGATCTAAGGTCTTAGACAAAATTGTTGCCAATAGATTATGGTGGTTTATTACCAGTAACAAACTAATCAATAGCAATCAACTTGGTTTTAAAAGTGTTAAGTCTGTATCTGACTGTCTAGTATATCTAGACTATCTGATTACAAAATTGTTGCCAATAGATTATGGTGGTTTATTACCAGTAACAAACTAATCAATAGAAATCAACTTGGTTTTAAAAGTGTTAAGTCTGTATCTGACTGTCTAGTATATCTAGACTATCTGATTACAAAATTTCCTTGTCGCCCTTTCCGCATGGCGACATTAAGGCTTCTTTCTTCAAAAGTTTCTGGGAAAGAGATGGGATGTGCGGAGAGAACAGTCTCCACACATTCTTCAAGTGGAGAGATTTTTTGAGGCCCAAATTCTGTTGGATTCTCGGTTCCTCTTACGCACACAATTAAACAGTTGTCGTCCGAACGAGTTCCGACGAGGTTTTCCGAACATTTGTTTACCTTTTTATACTGCGCTTTCGAAGTGAAAATAAAGTGTTAAATAAAGTGAAAATTGAAATATATGATTAAAAAACAATAAATAAAATAAAATAAATATATTTATGATTAAAAAACAATAAATAAAATAAAATAAATATATTTAAAATCATAAAGTGTTGATATAAAATAAAAACAAGTATGTATAAAACTGAAGAACAAAAGAACAACAAACGTAGTGTCCGCCATCATGAAATTGTGTGATTGCCATACCGAAGTTTTTTGTGAAAATTGTCTTTTTTTTAAAATTTAGTTTTTCTTATCATATTTTGGCCACGAATACGGTCGTATTCTGCAACTATGCGATTCATTTTAATTTAAAAGGATTTATACACACATCGAAATTCTTTTTTTTTTACGTGTTAATCGTCATGCAATACAATTATGGCAACTCTGGCGAACATTCGGAAATTCAGTAAATTTCACTCACACACATTTACAAATCACACGTATATGAATTTTAACATCAAAGAAGAAACTAGGTGTCTCCACGCGTTCTTCTCGAAGCCGGCTTCAAGAACCCGCTTCAAGAAGACAGATGTCGTCAGGGCTTTTCAGAGAAAAATCATCTTCCAATTATCTCTCTCGATTTTTCTAAAGCTTTTGACAAGATACACTCCGTTATAAACCAATTGGTTGAGTGGAAACTCTGTCCTAAAATTATTAATTATGTTAAGAATTTCATAACAAATAGAAAAATTATCAACAAATTAATCACAATAAACTTAAAATTTACAACTTTCTTATATCTACCCAGACATCCCCAGAAGAGACAATAAAATTTGGAAGACTGAGATTTGGTCACTCGCTTTTAACTCACCGACATATAGGTGAGACTCACCGACGCTTTTAACTCAGCGAGACAAGTTTATAACCTAATTTAATTTAGTTCATGCTAATAATTTTTTAGTCGACACAGAAATTAAGTTTTTTCTTATGTGAATTAAGTAACTTCTTGAATTAACTGAATTTTCCTAGACTCCAACTCCTCAACGATTAGCATACTTTCCAGCAATATTTTTAAACCTGTAGTTTTTAACATATCTAAAAAACTTTTCTATTTACTTAATACAAGGATCTGCTATTTTTCCAATAATTTAAAAGCTGTTGAGGTAATTCCCCTCTCAAAGCAAGGCAAATATCTGCTAAACAATTATAGACCTATCTCTCCTTCCTACACTACTCAAAGTGCAATATTTTAAAAAATTTTTAAATCGAGGATGGTTGAATTTTTAAGTAAGCACAAATTCTTGAATGATTGCTAATTTGCTTTCAGATTGAGGCTATCTACTGAGAATGCGCTTTTGAAATTCTGTTCCAATATTTATAACAGCCGAATTGTAAAAATGTCACTGCCGCTCTCTTCGTTGATATAAATAAGGCGTTTGATACCTCGTAAACTGGGTATTCATTACAGTGCCTATAGTATTACAAATATTGTAGTACTTATGCCTTAGGCCCAATTTTGTTTTTAATAATTAATTTTTTTCTCAAAAACTTGAAAATAATGTAATTGTATTTCCTGACGATATGGCGTTTATAATATATATTCTTGTCATTCCATTTTCGAGACTATTGAAAATATAGTATATATCAGTTGTGTTGTGACCGCGTGCGAAGGTGGATGTTACTTCCCACCACAATTCATTGTTCGGGACGAGTGCTCGCGAAAAAATAGTTAAACATCAAAACCGAACATATCCACAAGAAATAGATTTACACCACAAGAAAATAGAAACACAGTGCACATTAACCAAAACCAATAATATAACATAAACATGCATCGCTTATACAGCTGACCTTACACTTCCTTACGACACAAAGGCCTCGCCTTATACATTCGCAGTGATGTTGCGTACCAGTGTCAGCAACACATTTGCACGACGGATGCCGAATTTGCTCCATGTGGGTTAAGTTCAAAATCCCGTCGCACATACTGCACTTCTGCTTCATTTATAGAAGCTCGGGTCTAGAGAGGTTGCCCACTTTTGATAAACTGAACAGTCTCTCTGATTCGATTTCTAAAATTCTGGAATCGTATCCGAACAGTGAAATTGTTGTTGCTGGTGATTTCAATGTTCATAATTCCAATAGGCTACGTCATTCGAGTCACACAACACCTGAGGGTTTGTATGTTGAGTTATTTGCGGAGTCTAATAATTTGATTCAATTAGTGAAGGAACCAACGCTTTTTCCTTGCGTTGATGGGCCAAACCAAAGTAATCGGGACCTTTTTCTAACTTCACATCACAGCAAGTATGATGTAAATGTTCTTGCACCTCTTGGTAATTCGGACCACGCTACAATTTCTGCTACCTTCCCATATTCTAGTCTTCAATCCGCTCATCAGCCAGCTCCGAAGCGGACAGTGGGGCTCTATGAGAAGGCTAATTGGGATTCGCTGAACTCATTTTTCAGCCGTTTCAATTGACAATTGTGTTTCTGGGATAGAAACATAATTTTATTTGGTATGAGGTCTTTCATACCCAATAAAAGAATTTCCATTAAACCAAAAGACCATTCCTGGTTTAATGCGACTTGCAGACAGCAGTCAGGCCTAAAGAGGAAGTATTTAGAAATTGCAGTTTAAAAAAACTGCTGATACTAAACTTCTGTGCAATCAGGCCAGAAATAGGTGCAAAGGCACTCTGAAGCGCGAAAAAGTTCTCTATGAACAGCGCCTTAGACGTAGAGTTCTTCAATACCATAAGGGTAGTAAGAACTTTTGGTTTTTCGGAATCAGACGGGATCGTATATTCCAACTCTCCTCAAGGATGATCAGATCTTCACTCACTCGATTGATCCTTAAATAAGTTCTCGCTATTTTTTTTACAAAATAAAGGCTCTATTTAAATTATAAGGAACAAAAACATTTCATTCAAAGTATTGCCCATCACTAGCGACCACTTTCTCCCATCCTTCTGGCAGTATATGAATTCCGCGTCGGAAAAACGACATTTTTTTTGAGGCTATCCAAGAATCGATCCATTTTTTAGCTTCTTCATAAGAATGGAAGCGCTGGTCAGCTAGGCCATGCGCCATCGAACGAAATAGGTGAAAATCAGAAGGGTCTATGTCAGGTGAATACAGCAGGTGGTGTAGAACTTGTCATTGAAGCGTTTCCAGGTATGTTTTCACTGGTCAAAATCACTTTTACGTGTCTCTGCTCGTATAGCGGCCGTTTTTCTTTTCAGCCTCGACTTAAACGCTTCAATTGAAGTCGATGGCGCTTCCCCATGATAGTCTCATTCGGTTTGTGCAGCTCATAATAAATTACAACCCGCTGATCCCACCAAATACAGGGAATAAGCTTCGAACCATGGATATTTGGTTTTGCAAACGATGTTGATGCATGGCCGGGCTTATCCTACGATTTTCTACGCATTGGATTATGGTACTGTATCCACTTTTCATAGCCAGTCATGATGCGCTGCAAAAAACCTTTTCTTTTCTGGCGTTGAAGAAGTAGTTCACACGTGAGAAAACGCCGTTCCTCTCAATTCATACGGTACCCAATGTCCTTGCTTCTGGATCATTCCGAAAACTTTTAAACGTTTTGAAACAGTTGACTTATCTACTTGTAACGTTTTTCCAAGTTCTGCCAGCGTCTGACATCGGTCTTGATCGGGTAATTCCCCCAACTTTTCGTCTTCAAATTTTTTCGGTGCGCCAGAACGTTCTTTATACTCAAGTTTAAAATCATTATTTTTGAAGCGTCGAAACCACTCTCTGCATGTCGTATCCGACAAAGCATTGTCACCAAAAGTCTCAACAAGAATTCTATGTGCTTCAGCTGCAGATTTCTCTTGAATAAAGTAGTGCAATAAAATTCCCCGCAAATGCACTTTATTTGGCACAAAAGTAGACATTTTCAGAAATAAGAAGAAATTACTTTCTTTACACTAAAGTGAACTACCATACACTGAAATTTAAGGTTAGATACACTACAGTCTTGCATGTGTGTTACCATTCAAAATTACACAAACGGGGTACTGCTACTGCCATCTTTGAAGAAACAGCGAGAACTTATTCAAGGACCCAATAGTAGCCACAATGTTTACTGAAAACTGCTGTCTTCCTGAGAGTAGCCAACCACTACCCGTGATCGATGGTGTGTCTCATATTATGCCTGAGATGCATTTTCGAACGCGGGCTATTAAAGAGTGCTTGTAAACCTCAACTTCAATAAATCCTCGGGACCGGATGGCATTTCAGCCCACGTGTTGAGAAAGTGTGCCTCAACACTGGCTCGTCCATTGTGCAATCTCTTTAGCTTATCCCAAAGTTATGGAGAGCATTATAAATTTTAACTCGATGAGGTATCTGGAAAACAATCAATTGGTCAGTAATCGCCAGTACGGTTTCCGTGCTCACCGCTCCCCAGGCGATTTGAGGACGTTCCTCACTGAGCGGTGGAACAGTTGTGTTCACCAATTCGGTGAGAGAATGGTTGTTGCTCTGGATATCTCCAAGGCATTTGACCGGGTGTGGCATAAAGCACTCGTGTATAAATTGGCTGCTTATGGTGTCGGTAATACATTCGCTCAATGAATGTCGAGTTTATTCAGCGGCCGTTCTATTCGGGTTGTGATAGACGGCTTTACATCTGAAGAGCATTCTATTAATGCTGGAGTTTCACAGGGTTCGGTCCTGTCTCCGACACTTTTTCTTATTTTCATCAATGACCGTTTGTCATTGAGCCGTCCGTAAATTGTTATACCAACATATCGTGAACATTCACGATAAGAAGCCTTAGGAAGCCTTTCTCTGCTGATCTCAGGATGAACATATCCAGGTGCAGGATATGCAACATATCCAATCTTGCTTGCGGCGTGTTTTTGACTACTCTCGTAATTCCTAAAGCAGCGCACCTCTGCACCTTGTAAGAGAGTTTAAGGTTACTACATTTTTTATCGCGAACCACCACATCAGACATCCGTAGGTGAGAATCCGCCGTATTATTGCCGTACACAACCAATATACAATGCATGGTTGAAACCCTCATCTCCCACCGATGACCCTCTTACAGGCGTAGAAAGCATTCAATCCCTTCTTCATTCTCTGGACTGTGTTCTCTTTCCAAAATAACTTGCTGTCAAAAACAACACCGAGATATTCTACCCGGTCCGACAGACTTATGCAGTTCAGGTAAGGTTTTCTGAAGTCCGTTATCCTGTACTTCCTAGGCATTAGATGTGTTGGTACTAAGATCATTCTTATCCCTCCTCTAGAAATTTTCCTCAGGGAATATGATATTAGCTCACTTAATGTGGTTAGAAATTTACCTGAGATTAATAAGGCTATGTCGTCAGCGTAGACAATAACTTTAACTTGTGTTCTCCGAAACTCCCTCAGCATGCTGTCCATCACCAGGAGCCACAATAAGAGAGATAAAACCTTCCCCTCGTTGCAAACATACTAATTGTACTGGCACACATGAGCAAACATACTAATTGTACAAGTTCATGAGGGCTTCATTTATTACCTCCGATTTAACGTTAATAAACGCCCCCTCTACATATATAAACGCACCTAACGTATAACTTGTGTACAACTTGTGTTGTGTAAACGATTTTTCAATTGTGGCAACCACACAGTGCAGTGAGCTCTCAACGGATTTGCCCTTAATATACGTGTATTGAGATTGGCACAGCCGGTGTGTGATCTTACTCCTTATATGAAGGTCCACCGACCTTTCAAGTGTCTTTAATAAGAAGGATGAAAGGGTGATTGGCCTGTAGTCCTTCGTGGAGAAAAGAGTTGGCCTACCTGCTTTCCTGACCCTTACGTTCCTCCACTCTCGGGGGATGTACCAAGGCACTCTCTAAAGATAAGAATGAGAGTCGGCATAATTGTATATACCATACTATCCGGATACGATCCGGTCCGCAGATTTGAATGGTCGGAAGGATCCAACCGCCCATGATACTTTGTCCTCATTCACAACATCACGTTGTCCTCATTCACAACTTCTCGTGTTTTTCCTTATTGCCAACAACTCCGAGGTCCACCAAACTGGATTGCCTTTCTTACGCTGATAGCTGGTAGGACATGAGGCGTTGAATCACTTCCGAGAGAAATTGAAGCAGGTCTTCGGTATTCTCGGTCATGGTACTTGTATTGCCTCTGGGCAATTTTACAGCGATTAGTTTTGAGAAACCTTCCCAGTCCGTTTTCTTTGGGTTTCTTAAAGGTTCAATTTTAGGTTTACTAGCTCTGATGGTGAAGAGTATCCTGTAATGATCCGAAAAGGAGCACTCGTTGGATACTCTCCAGTCCTCTATCTGAATACCCATAGAATTCCTAAGCGTTAAGTCTATTACCTCAGACCTAGTCTTATTACTAAAAGTTGGTGAAGCCCCCATTTTACATATAACCAGAATATATCTAATAATAATTTAAAAAATAGACTCACGCCTTGCGTTGATATCACTGCAGCCCCACTGGGTATGATGTCCGTTCGCATCGCATCCAATCACCAACTGCATCTTGCTTGAGCTAGCAAGATTAGTCAGCACGTGGACTTGGTGCGATGAGGGCTCCGCTTCTTCATACGGTAGGTCTGCAGACGTGAGCAGAAATGAGCCATCCTGCTTTGTATCGCATATCACCACTTTGAGGTCTGCTGAGCTGTATTGTGGGAATATAAAAGAATTAGTAATGCTTCCTACCATTATACAGGTTCTAACCTTCCAATTGCTATTCGGCTCGAAAAGTCGGTATAAACATGACTTCAGTCTTGCAACCCGTCCAACCACCAGCCAGGATTCTTGGGATCAAAACCACTTCTATGCCGTTTCTCGTCATGACAAGCAAGAGGTCATCAGTGGGCGCCTTGTAATAATGTAAATTATTTGCACCACTTCCATGCGGCCTCTCTCCGCTTCCCACTTCTCCCCGTCTCTCACACGGCAGTCGGATCTTCAGAGTGGACGCCCCTGATTCCGATACCAGAGGGTGAATCCACACCAAGACCGTTTGTCATAGAGGAGGGGAGGATCGGGGTAGGATCTTTGGCCTTCAGCCAAATATCGCCAAGGCCGCTAATAGTGGCTGTCAAGAAGGCCAAGGACCTCTTTTTGCCACAACCGACGACCTTGACTCCCTTCTTGCCAGGTTCGAACTTTTCACCATTGCCCTTCTTGAGGATGTAGGCTTCTCGTCGCCCGTGTGTATTACTGCGTGACCTGCAACCGTTTTGTTTTAAAAGTGGTTTTGGAAGTTACTTTCTTATCAACCTCTACATGCGATGGAGCGTTGGCTCTTTCGAACCTTGCCATTTTCTTCGCATTCTCCATTTGCAGGCACTTCTGTTTTTCGGTCAGAGTGGAGGGATCTAACTTGGCTAGCTTTCGTAGGAAGATTTTCGCCCTTTTATAGGCTCGCCTGTTCTTATCCTCCTTTGACCGTGTCGTGATTTTGCTAGTCTTAGTAGTGCTGATGAGAGGTGCGTCCTCCAACAGAGCAGCTTCGGCCCCCAGGTCAATCATTGTGGCCTGGCTGGTTATCGAGAGAGAGTCAAGGACCTGTAGAAACAGGAGGGCACCAGGAGAAGGTGAGGATGGCAGTAGAAGGGGAGAGGCAATGTATGATGTTTCCACAAACTTTACCCCTCTTTGTAAATATTCACCATGGTTAGGAAATTCTGAGGCACAGCTTTACCACTAGCAAACTTATCGTATGTGTTAAAACCAAAATAATGTTTTTTAATGACCGCAATATATATCTATACTTGTTTTTTGGGTTGCTATATATTGTATATATATCTATATATTATATATATATTGTATATATATATATATATTATATATTATATATATATATATATATATATATATATATATATATATATATATATGTATGTATACAGAGTTGTAAAGTTTGTTTCTAATGGTTTCTACATATATACATATACGGTCATTAACATTAAAAAACATTATTTTGGTTTATATATATATATACGATCGATGAAAGAGAGCCAAAAGAATGCTCCCAAGAAGATAAATCCATCAGTGAGCTTCAAATCTGAGCCGGAGCTACAGGTGGCCGTCGTTGATATATATATATATATATATATATATATATATATATATATATATATATATATATATATATATATATATATATATATATATATATGTATGTATGTATATGTATATATATATATATATATATATAGGACCTTGAGAGGCCAAGGACCTCTCAAGGTCCTCACTGAAATTCTGAGGCACAGCTTTACCACTAGCAAACTTATCGTATGTGTTAAAACCAAAATAATGTTTTTTAATGTTAATGACCGCAATATATATCTATACTTGTTTTTTGGGTTGCTATATATTATATATATATCTATATATTATATATATATATATATATATATATATATATATATATATATATATCAACGACGGCCACCTGTAGCTCCGGCTCAGATTTGAAGCTCACTGATGGATTTATCTTCTTGGGAGCATTCTTTTGGCCCTCTTTCATCGATCGTTGCAGTTGATGAGACTTGGCTGCTCTACTAGTAGAGGGCTGCGAGTCTGGGTGTCTTTCAGAGACAACGAGCGCCTTGGATGCCAGGTTCGAACTTTTCACCATTGCCCTTCTTGAGGATGTCGGCTTCTCGTCGCCCGTGTGTATTACTGCGTGACCTGCAACCGTTTTGTTTTAAAAGTGGTTTTGGAAGTTACTTTCTTATCAACCTCTACATGCGATGGAGCGTTGGCTCTTTCGAACCTTGCCATTTTCTTCGCATTCTCCATTTGCAGGCACTTCTGTTTTTCGGTCAGAGTGGAGGGATCTAACTTGGCTAGCTTTCGTAGGAAGATTTTCGCCCTTTTATAGGCTCGCCTGTTCTTATCCTCCTTTGACCGTGTCGTGATTTTGCTAGTCTTAGTAGTGCTGCTGAGAGGTGCGTCCTCCAACAGAGCAGCTTCGGCCCCCAGGTCAATCATTGTGGCCTGGCTGGTTATCGAGAGAGAGTCAAGGACCTGTAGAAACAGGAGGGCACCAGGAGAAGGTGAGGATGGCAGTAGAAGGGGAGAGGCAATGTATGATGTTTCCACAAACTTTACCCCTCTTTGTAAATATTCATCATGGTTAGGAAATTCTGAGGCACAGCTTTACTACTAGCAAACTTATCGTATGTGTTAAAACCAAAATAGTGTTTTTAAATGACCGCAATATATATCTATACTTGTTATTTGGGTTGCTATATATATATATATATATATATATATATATATATATATATATATATATATATATATATATATATATATATATATATATATATATATATATATATATATATATATATATATATATATATATATATATATATATATATATATATATATATATATATATATATATATATATATATATATATATATATATATATATATATATATATATATATATATATATATATATATATATATATATATATATATATATATATATATATATATATCTATATCTATATATTATATCTATATCTATATATTAGTTAATAATTTTATTTCATTTTTCCCGAAGATGAAACCCTGACAGATCGATTTGATCGACCAACTCTAAATCGCCCTAAGGCGATATATATATATATATTGTTTGTGTATATTTGTTTTTTGAGCTGAAACCCAGCTCTAAGGATTTTTTAAATTTATGCCTTAGGGCGATTTAGAGTTGGTCGATCCACAAACTTTACCCCTCTTTGTAAATATTCATCATGGATTTTTTAAATTTATGCATTAGGGCGATTTAGAGTTGGTCGATCAAATCGATCTGTCAGGGTTTCATCTTCGGGAAAAATGAAATAAAATGATTAACTAAAATCAATGATTTTTTCAATAAAAAAAATTTTTTTCCTATTATCAAAAGGTCTGTCAACAAATATTCAAAAAAATTTACATTTGGCAATGGAAATTATTAACCAGTTAAAATTATAAAAATATGAAAGACCGAGTTGTACTCGCTCCAGCAAATAAGAACATTAATTAAAATGAATGCTGAAATTATTTACAAACTTCCTGGAGAGTATGAAATATATAAAAGTTATGATTCGGTTAAAGATCAGGATGAAGGAGCGCTTCAATTGACCGCAGAATACCTTAATTCCATCGACGTAGCCGGTTTACCATCACACGTATTAAATGTAAACAAGTAAAAGTGTTGTCTTCGGCTTGGCCGGATAAACACCCCACACCCAAGTAATTAAGAAAATTATAATTTCGCCACTTAACAACTTTTATATAGGTAGGTGGACCACGCTCAATTTCGGCAAATATTTTGCAATGTCTCTAGGTACCTCGGGATAGAATCACGTATTAATATTTTGAGCCGTTTATGGGATATTGATAACTTTTGTATAAGTGAACGGACCACGCTCATTTTTGGTACAAAAATTGGTAATATCTGTGGATACCTCGTGATAAAATTACGTGTTAAATCTTATACCGTTTACAAGATAATAACAACTTTTGTATGATTAGGCGTGGCACGATCATTTTTGGCAAGCTTATTGCTAATTCTTCCGCATACATCGTGATAAAATTACGTGTCAATATCTTATACCATTCATGAGATACTGCCGTTCATGAAAGTTGGCGTGGCACCCCCATTTTTTGCAGAAATTTTAGTAATGACGCTATATATTCCTGAATAAAATTATACCTCAATATCTAGCACGGTTTATGAGATATTCACCTTATAACATTTTGTGAAACGAGGTGCCATTACATTCCGTATGTAAAGTAGGCGTGGTTGTTAACCGATCTCGCCCATTTTCAATCCCAAATCTGTCTTCGTTCTCCCGTAATCGTGATTTCAGCAGACAGACAGACAGACAGATAGACAGACGAACGGACAGGCCTAAATCGAGTCAGGAGGTGACTCTGAGTAAGACAATCATTCACTATACCAAATCCGAGCTTAGTGACTTTATTGCAGCATTAGGGCTGTGTTATATCTTTATTATAAGCATGCGCTCGACGATTGCTACAACAATGGTTGCAACAGCAACATCTGCACTTCCAATGCCATGCCTGTTAAATTGTCCTAATGCTCTGAAATTCCTGATTTGGCATCTAAAAAGCATTATTTATGAGGCGATGAAAAACAAGATCCGCGGCTAAGTTTACTGCGCAACTACAAGGCAGACTTAAAAATTCCTAAAATATCTCCACGCAACAATCATATACGTGCCAAGCCACAGAATGTAACGGTACATTCTATCAGCTACTTGAAATGCTCTTTGAAATATACTTTCCACCGACAACAATTACGACTTTCCCTCTGATTACGTTGCCACTACCCGCGCACATACTAATTCCCACAGTTCCGCAGCCACTGCTACCCACATTCACCATCTCTCCTACATCTACCCAACGAACATTTTAACATCAACCAAACAACAGACTTCATATTCCGTGAAATAACTCCACGGGTCAACCCTATACAGCACAAGCCACAGTTCGCTTAACTCATAAACAAGGCAAACTAAACAAAACACAAATCTCGCACTCACACTGCATATGCGTATCCCACCCTCTTTCAGTTACACCGTCAAGCTACACACTAATAAGAAAAATATAAATATTAAAACGATAAAATAAATATTAGGTCACGATCATCTCACAACAACAACAACAACAAGAATTCTCAAGGCAAAGTGTTACCTCTTATGAACTCCTAATACTCACACACACTCATCACATCTTATATCTCGTCCGTCCGTCCATAACATCCAATCTCGACCGACACCACTCAGATCATCTATCTCACTCTTAAACTTAAACATAACTTCCAAAAACGCCATATATACATGTCGAACGTGCCTAATTATAATGTGTTGCGAATGGACCTCAACTAAGACGCCATCAAAAATTTGACAGCTTATACTCGTACCGAACTCTGCAGCTACTTCCTACTTTTGGATTGGGAAGCCGGTGGAACAACATCAAAGAAAAAACAAGTAAGAGTGTTGTCTTCGGCCTGGCCGAAATCTAAATACCCTACACCCAAGTAACTGAAAAAATTATAATTTCGCCACTTAACAACTTTTGTATAAATAGGCGGACCACGCCCATTTCAGGCAAATGTTTTTGTAATGTCTCTAGGTACTGATAGATAGAATTACGAACGTATTAATATTGTGAACCGTTTATGGGATATTGACAACTTTTTTATAAGTGGGCGGACCACGCCCATTTTATGTATACAAATTCATCGCGATATCTCTTTTCGTTCTCTCGTAATCGTGATTTCAAGATAGACAGATAGACAGACAGACAGACCGATGATATGATATGATATATATGAATAATATATATATGAATAATGAGCAATAAAATTAATATCTTTGTTCTTTATAACCGAAAATTTTAATAATACAATAGTTTACATAACCAACTATTCAAAGTTTGGCACATTCAGATTGTTTGTGCACTCATTGTTAGAGTCTGTGGCAGTAATTATTCCTTTGTTCTCCAACAAAGAAATCCAACAAAGAAGTGTTCAGTTTCGACAAACGTCGCTACGAGGAAGTACCCGTCCCAAGGCAAACAAACCACACATATGTATATCAGGAAGAAGTAAAGCCTGTGAGCCACACGCCGCCAAGGGCGAGAAGTGCATCGCCGACAGCATTAGCAGCAACATCATATAATAATTGCCTACGGCTACGGAGCACTACCAGCAACCATCATCAGACATTACCACTCAGCTACTCTCGTCGCCCACTCAAGTGCCTACCGCTACAAGCAATTTTGACATCGAAAGAAAGCTGTTTTTGATGCAAAGCGGATTCAGCAGGCAGCTACACTCACTACAGGAAGTGATGGCTTCTAACAACGGGGAGCTGAATAAAAAGGTAAGCAGTATGCAAAATGATATTAAAAATATTACAAATATAAAACGCCCTGCAACGCAATGTGTCGCATCGAGAAATGCTGTTCAAACGTGCGACAACCAAATGCCAACGTCGGCTATGACAGCGCTGCATGTAACACAGACACAGTTTTCATTAATGCATTCTACGTTAATGACACAAGCCAGTTCGCATACGGGTCTGCTGATGCATGTGGTGTCATCACAGCCACATCTCCCTTAATACATCCCCAATAACAAATTTCGCCAATAGAGTGCAAAATATGGCAAAATTCCTGGTAAATGCCAGGGGCATTTTCTCACAATACTGTGAGAAAATCCAAGATTACGTCGAAAAAGGATATGCTACAAAGCTATAATATACAGAAATAGTCTCTTCAAATATATTGTATTTATCACACTTTACCGTAAGAAATCCAAACAAATCCGGGTTGCGGCTTGGATTTGATGTTGCAACAAAAGTGCAGAACATTTCTTTAAATGATGCTTTAATGCCAGGACCTTATATAAACACATCTCTAATATCCATTTCGTGAAGCTCCAATTCGAGTGCGGGGCGACATTAAAGGGATGTTCCATCAAGTCGGTGTCATCAAGGGTGAGAAGAACTATTAAAGGTTCCTATAGAGAAATGGAGATAACCATAAACCACCTGATATTTATGTTGTGCAAAGATTAATATTTGTAGCCTCTTGTTCGCCCACTATCGCTCAGTACGTATAAAATTGAAATGCTGAAAGACGCTATGTCCAGCTCTTGCACGCCGCCGCTTCCTTGCCTTGGGAGTGTGATTCTGCACCGAGCTTTCGGACTTGGTGGAGCTTCCGGTGACGCGGCTTCTCTGCTTCATTTTGAGTATCAAGGCATACGCAAATCCTATCTCCGATCAAAGATGAGCGATGACGGAGAGCGCATGACAGGGATTGTGAGACGTCTGCAGGATGGTCCCGTGCTATAACACTCCTGTCTATCAGCTGTTAGGGTATAATACTATTCAAGTATAAGTTTATCGGGAAAAATTTGCATATATGCTCGAATTGAAGAGTAGCTACAGTTTTGGTAAAAATATCAGTTCAGAACCTTGCACATACTTTATATTGATTAACTATTGCTGTACCTTCTCTCTAATAAAGTTGAATTTTACATCAATGTGTTTTGTTTTTTTGTGATAAACAGGATTATTTATTAATTTAAACGTACACTGATTATCAGTACATAGAGTTGTACAATTCTGGTTAATTTATATGTCTTTGAAAACTTTTTTAACTATAAAAGATTCTTGGCAGCTTCACACCCAGCCATAAATTCAGACTCAGTCGTTGATAAGGCGATACAAGAGTGTTTCTGACTTGCCCACGATAAGGGACCACAATTTAACCACAGGGTTTTGCTACGCTCATATTAAATTTATTAATTATCTGTTCAATGTATTGTTTTTGATTGATAATTACAGAACTACCAGTTTTTTATATTTCTAATCCAACAGAATTATTTAAATTAATTTCTTTGATATTAAATCCCTGTTTCAAGTAACAAACAATTTTACTTAATATAGTATTTGATTGAGACATAATCAAAGAATCATCTACCACAATATGCAATTATCTGCTTGTGACTGAACAAACCGAGCCTCAATAAAAAGCTAGTAAAGGCTAGTAGTTTCTTCTTATTCCAACAAGGAGATGCTTGTTTTAAACCATATAGTGACTTTATTTTTTATTTAATTTACATATTTTATCTGTACGTGCTTTAACTCCATCTGGGATTTCAATAAATATATCTTCCTCTAATTCTCCGTACAAGACTGTCTTATATTCCAGTCATATTCAGCGGCGATGGACAACAGTATCCCTATGGATCATATCTAGTAGTAGGTGAAAATATTTCATTGTAGTCTAGTCCTTCAATTTGTATAAATCCACGAGCACAAAGTCGAGCCTTATATCTATCAATTTAACCATCTTTATTTCTTTTATATTAAAATCCCATTTTGATGTTATAGTTCTCTGATTTTTCTTCTCAATAAAACTCCAGGTGTCGTTGGTTCGATAAGCTTCCAGTTCTTCATGTATAGCTTCTAACCACAGCTTACGTTCCTTGCTTTTGACTGCTTCATCATAAGTCACGGGAACGTTTAACTCCATTAAATTTACTTCTAGAAACTGGTTCCTTCTTGATCGCAAAACCATGCTAGAATTTTCTTCATTAGTAAAATCAATATCATATGAAGGTTCATACTTCTCATCATTCTCATCGACGGTAATGTCTACACTATCATTTTCCAAGTCGTGATCACGGGGGTATACTAGTTTTTAGGGTTGTGCTTATTGCAAGCATGTTCGTCAACCATTCCACAAATCAAACGGGGGACCAATGCAACCAGGATATTTTTTGTTTGTTTTCTTTATGGAAAATGAAACCACGGTCAGGGGATGCCCCCTATCGATGCACATCATTTGTTGGTTCCGAAAAGATGACAGGTTAGTGGGAAGGGGAAAGAGGGAGTAGTGACGGTTTACACTTCGCTTAAAGGTTTCGACACTGTAAGTGGGCGGAAGACATTCGCAGGGAGATTGTTCCACAATCTACTGACGCGACAGAAAAACGAAGCGGTGGCATATTGCAGAATGGTGATTAATGGTGAAGTTAATAATTCATTTATAATGGGGAAAAAATTGTGCGCCAACTAGATATCACTCAATTCGCAAATGAGGGTTACAAGCTGCCGTATTGGCGACGAGATTAAGTGATACAGTTATAAAACATCACACAATTGGTGTCAAAAAGCAATATTTATGGACAGACTCACATACTGTCATGCCGTGGATCCAGTCGGATCATAGAGTTCACAAACAATACCTTGCCTAATGAGTATCGCAAATTTTGGAAAGTAGCAAGGTACCGGAGTGGCGATTGTTTCCAGGCAGTTGTAATCCAGCAGATAAGGCCACTGGAGCAAAATTTCCGATTAGATATGCGGTAGACATGGTTACATATATTTGACGGGACCAGAGTTCCTGCTAAAAGAGGAGTCTGAGTGGCCGAGCGACATAAGTCAAAATCAGAACAAGTAAAAGTGTTGTCTTCGGCCTGGCCGCAATCTAAATACCCTACACCCGAGTAACTGACAAAAATAATTTCGCCACTTAACAACTTTTGTATAAGTAGGCGGACCACGACCATTTCGGGCATATGTTTTTGTAATGTCTCTAGGTACTGATAGATAGAATTACGAACGTATTAATATTTTGAACCGTTTATGGGATATTGACAAATTTTGTATAAGTGGGCGGACCACGCCCAAATTGGATATGCGTGTAGATACCTCGTGATAAAATTTCGTGTTAATATCTTATACCGTTTATAAGATATTGACAACTTTTGTATGAGTGGGCGTGGCACGCCCATTTTGGCAAGCTTATTGCTAATGCCTCCCTATATACCGTGATAAAATTACATCTCAAAATCTTATACCATTCATGAGATATTGCCAACTTTGTTATCAGTTGGCGTGGCACGCCAATTTTTTTCGAACGTTTCAGTAATGACGCTATATGTTCCGGAATAAAATTATACCTTAATATCTTACACGGTTTATGAAATATTCACATTATAACATTTTTTGAAACGAGGTGCCTTCACATTCCGTATGTAAAGTAGGCGTGGCTGTTTACCTATCTCGTCCATTTTCAATCCCAAACAGCCCTACATAACAAAGAATATTTGTGCCAAATTTCATCGCGATATCTCTTTTCGTTCTCTCGTAATAATCGTGATTTCAACAGACAGACAGACAGACAGACGGACGGACAGGACTAAATCGATTCAGGAGGTGACGCTGAGCAAGAATATATATACTTTTCTATATCTATCTCGTCTCCTTCTCTGCGTTACAAACGGAAGAACAAAGTGAATATACCCTACTCCCTTCGGGTGATGATGAAGATTGTAGCGAATATATGAATATACCCTACTCCCTTCGGTAATGATGAAGATTGTAGCGACGACGAAAAGAAAACAAAATATTTGTTTTGTACGAGTATAAGGCAAGTACGCTTCATTGTAACATATATTAAGCGTTTTTCCAATTATTTAAGGCTTAAGAGATGCATGAGCTGGATTATGCGGTATGTCCACAATCTCAGATGAGGCCAAGTACCCGATAATCCTAATAATCCAAAAAATCATCCGCTGACCCAGTTAATAGTAAAGCAGTTCCATAAAAGATTTTATCACATCAACCAGGCCGCGACCATTTGCGAAATTAGGCTTAAATTTTGGATGCCTAAGTTACACTGGAGTAGACTTCTTTGGCCCGATTGAAGTTGCCATACGGCGCAGTACAGAGAAGAGATGGACAGCATTGCTTACTTGTCTAACTGTAAGAGCTGTACACCTGGAAATTGTGAATTGTGACTCAGGTGACGCGGATCTCTTTCGTTTTTGAGATTGCGACCTTAGCTCTGTTATTTCAATATCATTATTACCATCTTTTTATTTCAATATCATTATTACCTTTCTCTAATTCCTGCTTACTCCTTTCTCTTCTCTGGTTTATTCTATAAGAAATTCTCAGTTTTCACTCTATGTTCCTATAATGGTAGTATTGTCAAATAATTTTGAAATGTTAGTTAATTTACATTTAATAAATTATTATATTAGATTTAATTTCCATTTACATTTACATTTAATTATATAATTGCATTTGTTTTTAAGTTCTATTAAGCATTGTTTATTTATTTTCGTTCTTGTTATGTTAACAATACTTTGCTATAAAAGAATGTATTCATATTGCAAATCCTATTTCTTAAAATAATTAAATAAATAAGTGAAATGAAAATAAAAATATAAGAGCTCACAACTCAGATATTTAGTACTAAAATTTAAATTAGAACTTATAACTGCTCAGACATAAAATGTTATGTTTTTACTGTAAGAGTACATTAAACATAGAATTTTCGATTTCAATTTGCCAGTTGACAACTTTTGAATGACTACGGCCATTTTTGCATATATTGTGGTAATATTTCAGCAAGTTCCGGAAAGAAATTCATTTTAATATCCCTCACCGTTTATAAAGTATTTATATTTCTAAAAATTTGCCTTTTCATTGCATATAAAAAGTAGGCGCGGTTATTATTCTATAGATTGCTCTATAGATTAAAAGGTATGAAAATTAAATAAAACATTTATTATGTTTACACAATGGTGAGGTCTTGATGATTTAGTTGCTTTATTTAAAATGTGTATTGAAATTAGCAAAATAATACATTTCTAGATTGCAAAGAGTATATGTGGCAGCAATTAGGCCAACAAAGTAATTTTCATTGTCCGAAAAATCCCAGTTTGTTGGGACTAGTTTTTTTAGTGCAATGCTTTCACTTTTACTCACTCTTAACTTACACCAAAAAATTTCGCATTTATTTAGCCGCCTACAACTATTATGCTTTTAAGCCTACTTTGTGGCCTGAACGAAGTCTAATATTATAGTAGCTTTAAACAGGGAAAAAGTTCGCCCACAAAGTCCGTGGTCCGTGGTTACAGCACAACTTGTTCATGTTCGAATGCCACGAGCATTCGAAGAAGTATCTTCACTGGGGAGGGAGGTTGTGAGGCATCCAAATGTGGCTGACCATGTTTATTCAGGTTCAGTTTCGGTTAGCTTTCCTAATTACCCTTTCGAGTATAGTCACACTACTCTTTCCAGCATAGGGCTGATAATTTGTCAAGCCACTCACTTGCCATTTTGTTGACTCCTCAGTGCAAATCTTCGGACAATGAACTGAAAACCTTTATTCCTGTTTCATCTGTCCTCAGTCCATAGACGTGTCCGCCCCTTATATGATACGAATTTATTACTACCCATTGTGTTGCGACCGTGCACGAGAAGAAACATTGTTGCTGCTCCTGTGGTCCTTGGTTCCTGGGCAGACATTTCAGTTCAAACATGCATAAACTTCTGCCAAAGAACGGTTGAAAGTTATGCTTGTTATAGTTTCGACATACAATGTGCAATTAACACCTTATAAGAGAGTGCAAGATAACACAAAAACTTTTACGCCACGTCCTGCTATAGGGTTCTTATGAATGCCAGCCAGTGTGTGTGCTGCGTGCCTTGTTCGTAACACTGAAAGTGGTTTAACTTCAGCTCGAGTTCTCTTCAGCATCCTCTTTTTTTGCCAGAATGTTCTACTTTAAGTCCTTTCAGTGTGGAATTAGTAAACCATTGAAATATTTTACAATACCTTGATACTGCTGCAATAATATTCCCTAAAGTACTCCGATAATTATCTGTTTTGATAATTATAATTAGTAACTTGAATCTTAACACCTTATACTTGCGAAGTTTAAAAAATAAAAATTAACGTAAAATCTTAAATAGAAAAACAAAAAACACATTCTCAAGAAAAAGTGCTGTCTTCGGCATGGCCAAAGTCAAAATACCCTACACCCGAGTAACTAAAAAAATTTTAATTTCGCAACCTAACAAATTTTGTGTAAGTAGGCGGACCACGCCCATTTTTTGCAAATATTTTGCTAATGTCTCTAGATACTGTTGGATAGAATCACGTATTAATATTTTGACCGGTTTATGGTTTATTGACAACTTTTGTATAAGTGAGCGGACCATTTTTTTTTTTTTTTTTTATGACAGATGAAACCAAGCTCAGGGGATGCCCCCTATCCATGCACAGCATTTGTTGGTTCCGAAGGGATGACAGGTTAGTGGGAAGGGGGAAAGAGGGAGTAGTGACGGTTTACACTTCGCTTGAATGTTTCGACGCTGTAAGTGGGCGGGAAGACATTCGCAGGGAGATTATTCCACAATCTAACGGCGCGACCGAAAAACGAACTCTCACGGTAATGCGTGGTTCGTTGGAACGGAATCGCGACATAAAAGGGGTGCACCGCTCTGGAAAGCCGAGTAGTTCTGCTAAATACCTGAATCGGAGGAATCAGGCTGGCTACTTCAGAGGAACATTTACCGTGAAAGTAGCGGTAAAATAGTGATACACACCCCACATCACGACGACGCTCCAAGGTTTCAATAGAGCTGGATACCCTACTGTCCCCTATAAGTTTTAACGCACGACATTGGACACGGTCGAGAAGCTGAAGATATGCCCGCGAAGCTCCCGACCATATATGCGAATTGTACTCCATTTTCGGACGGATATAAGTGGTGTAGATACAACGAAGATCGGTTGGAGTGAAGTACTTCTTACACCGCTTAAGAAAGCCTAAGCACTTGGCTGCTTCTTTCGACACGTCAAAGATGTGATCGTTCCAGCGAAGATCGCATTGGATTGACATGCCCAGAACATCAAGAGCCTCCGACTCATTAATATCCACACCACCCATATTTAAAGGTGGAAAGTTGTCGCCCGCCAGACGCTTGTGGGTCAACAAACAGCATTGGGTCTTCCGCGCATTAAAATCGACCCGATTCGCTTGACCCCACTCCTGGATTTTGTTGAGGTCAGATTGGAGTGTGTCATTCATAATTCTGCGCCTTCTATTGATCTCCAGAATAGAAGGACGCCTGGAGAATGAATATGAATGACAAATGCTGCTGTCATCAGCAAACGAGTAGACGGGGTTTGATGTCAATGACAGAAGGTCATTGATGAAAATAAGAAAAAGTGTCGGAGACAGGACCGAACCCTGCGGAACTCCAGCATTAATGGAGTGCTCTTCGGAAGCAAAGCTGTCTATCACAACCCGAATAGAACGGCCGCTGAGGAAACTCGATATCCATCGAGTGAAAGTATTACCGACACCATAAGCAGCCAGTTTAGACACGAGTGCTTTATGCCACACCCGGTCAAATGCCTTGGAGATATCCAGAGCAACAACCTTGCTCTCACCGAACCGGTGAATGCAACTGCTCCACCGTTCTGTGAGAAACGCCATCAGGTCGCCGGTGGAACGGTGAGCACGGAAGCCGTACAGGCGATCGCTGATCAACTCGTTGCTCTCTAGATACCTCATCAATTTAAAATTTACAATGCTCTCCATGACTTTAGAGAGCACTGAGCAGATTGCTATGGGCCGGTAATTTGCAGGATTCGTAGCCTCACCTTTTTTGGGAACTGGCTGCACGTTGGCAATCTTCCAGGAAGCGGGAAAAACTCCTGAAGTAAAAGATAAATTAAAGAGATTGCGCAATGGGCGAGCCAGTGTTGAGGCGCACTTTCTCAACACATGGGCTGAAATGCCATCCGGTCCCGAGGACTTATTGACATTGAGGTCTGCAAGCACTCTTTTAACAGCTCGCGTTCGAAAATGCATCTGAGGCATAGCATGAGATACACCATCAACCGCGGGCAGTGGTTGACTACTCTCAGGAAGAGAGCAGTTTTCAGCAAACATTTTGGCTAATAAGTTTGCTTTATCAACCGAGTGAGTGAAGATCTGATCGTCCTTAAGGAGAGTTGGAATAGACGATTTCGTCTGATTTTTCACCCTCCCCACAAACGACCAAAAGTTCTTGCTACCCTTATGGTATTCAAGAACTCTGCGTCTAAGGCGCTGCTCGTAAAGAACTTTTTCGCGCCTTAGAGTGGCATTGCACCTATTTCTGGCCTGATTGCGCAGCAGTTTAGTATCAGCAGTTTTATTTAAACGCCAATTCATAAATGCTTCCTCTTTAGACCTGACTGCTTGTCTGCAAGTCGCATTAAACCAGGAATGGTCTTTTGGTTTAATGGAAATTCTTTTATAAGGTATGAAAGACCTCATACCAAATAAAATTATATTTTCTACCAATTTTGCTGCAGCATTTATGTTTCTATCTCTGAAACACAATTGCCAATTGAAACGGCTGAAAAAGCAGTTCAGCGCATCCCAATTAGCCTTCTCATAAAGCCACACTTTCCGCTTCGGAGCTGTCTGGTGAGCGGATTGAAGACTAGAATATGGGAAGGTAGCAGAAATTGTAGCGTGGTCCGAATTACCAAGAGGTGCAAGAACATTCACATCATACTTGCTGTGATGTGAAGTTAGAAAGAGGTCCAGAATATTTTGGTTTTGCCCATCAACGCAGGGAAAGTGCGTTGGTTCCTTCACTAATTGAGTCAAATTATTAGACTCAGCAAACAACTCAACATACAAACCCTCAGGTGTTGTGTGACTCGAATGACGTAGCCAATTGGAATTATGAACATTGAAATCACCAGCAACAACAATTTCACTGTTCGGATACGATTCCAGAATTTTAGAGATCGAATCAGAGAGACTGTCCAATTTATCAAAAGTTGGCAGCCTCCCTAGACCCGGGCTTCTATAAACGAAGCAGAAGTGCAGGATGTGCGACTGGATTTTGAACTTAACCCACATGGAGCTAAATTCGGCATCCGACGTGCAAAGGTGTTGCTGACACTGGTACGCAACATCACTGCGAATGTATAAGGCGAGGCCTCTGTGAGGTAAAAATAATGGCAGTAGATGGTACCCCGGCATGTGAAAGTCCAGTGGATCTGCACCCTCAGACACCTGGGCCTCACCCAGTGCCATTATATGCGGTTGGTGAGTACAAATATGCGCATAGACCGCGAAGAAATTCGCCCTCAAGCCACGTACATTAGTGGAGTCTATGCGGAATTTTGTCATCGCCGCCCACTGTAGCGAAGTGTAAGGTCAGCCGTACAAGCAGCCACGCGTACGCCGCAAGCAAAGCAAAACGCGACAAGACAAGTGTTATGCCTTTATCTTGCCGCGCTTCAGCCCACGGTACACTCACAGCCGCCTGCACACCTAACGGGACCAGGAAGAAGGAGGAAGAGTGAAAACCAACGAAATGCTGAGCTTTACTGCGGAGAGCATAAACAAGCCCCTCGCATGTTTCTCTGCATTGCGTTAGATTGTCTATTTATATGTTATATTTTCATCAGGTTTTATTTATTTGTTATGAAGTATTGAGTTAAGTAGTGCACTATTTTGTTTGTTAAAAAGTGTTGTATGGTGAGGGGTTATTGTTTTATTTTCGCGGCGTGGGTTTTCACTATTGTTTTGTTTATTTTCGCGAACACTGTTTATAAGCTGAATTGGCGGGCGCACCGTCCGCCTCCATCCGCGGTCACATCACAACTGACCATTTTTGGTGCACAAATTGGTAATACCTGTGGATACCTCGTGATAAATGCGTTAATATCTTATTCCGTTTACGAGATATTGACAACTTTTGTATGAGTGGGAGTAGCACGCCCACTTTTGGCAAATTTATTGGTAATGCCTCCGGATACATCGCGATAAAATTACATCTTAATACCTTGTACCGTTAATGAGATATTGCGAACTTTGTTATGAGTGGGCGTGGCACGCTCATTTATTGCAAAAATTTTGCCATAATATCTCGCACAGTTTATGAGATATTCACATTATAAAATTTTTTAAACGAGGTACCTTTACATTACAGTAGGTAGGCGTGGTTATTAACCGATTTCGCTGATTTTCAATCCCAAACTGCTACATAAGAAAGAATATTTGTGCCAAATTTCATTATCTCTTGTCGTTCTCCCGTAATAGTGATTCAACAGACAGACAGACAGACGGACGGACAGGGCTAAATCGATTCAGAAGTTGACGCTGAGCAAGAATATATATACTTTTCTATATCTATCTCGTCTCCTTCTCTGCGTTACAAACGGAAGAGCAAAGTGAATATACCCTACTCCCTTGGCATGTAGGGTATAAAAAGCTTTTAAAGATTTCGCCTTAATATATCATACCGTACACACAACACATACTTTAACTAGTAAGAGGGCTGTTCTTGGCCAGGATAAAGTCTAAATACCCTACACCTGAAAAGTCAAAGTTACACGTGTCTTCGGAAGCACTTAAAGGCTCTGATATTCTTTACAACTGTTTAATTGAGAAAGTCACACACATTTTTGGAGATATCATGCTAATGTCCGTAGATAAACCGAATGAAATTTAGTGTTAAGATTATCATACACGAAATGCATTAGTTCTAGCTATATTACCTCCTGCAGTAAAGAGAATTACAATTCGAATTATACAATTCATTATCTTCTGAATGTAGGATATATGACACGACAGTAGTGTCGTCACCGCGAACGAAGGTGGATGCTGTTACCCATCGCAGTGCAGTGTTCAGTGTGCTCGCGGGAAAAAACATAAACAAATATAAAAAATATTTTCAACAAGCTTAATAAAGTCACAGTGCAATAATATTGGATTGAAACACAGTGCATTAAAACATTACAATAAACATTAATAAATTCACAAAAACAATAATATAAACAAATAAAATAACCAAATAACACAAATAGACAATCAAACGGAATGCAGAGAATCAAGCGAAGGGCTTATTCATGCTGTCCGCAGTAAAGCTCAGCATTTCGATTCTTTCTTCTCTTCCTCCTTCTTCCTGCTCCTGTTAGGTGTGCAGGCGGCTGTGAGTGCACCGTGGGCTGAAGCGTGGCAAGATAAAGGCATAACACTTGTCTTGTCGCGTTTTGCTTTGCCTGCAGTGTAGGCTTGACCGCTTGTGCAGCTGACTTTATAACTCTTTACAGTGGGTGGCGATGACAAAATTTCGTATAGACTCCACAAATGTGCGTGGCTTAGGGCGAATTTCTTCGTGCTCTATGCGTATGTTTGTACTCACCAACCGCATATAATGGAACTAGGTGAGACCCAGGTGTATGAGGCTGCAGATCCATTGGATTTTCACATGCCTGGGTACCATCTTCTGCCATTGTTTTCATCACACAGAGGCCTCCCCTTATATATCCGCAGTGATGTTGCGTACCAGTATCAGCAACACCTTTGCACGACGGACGCCGAATTTAGCTCCATGTGGGTTCAAAATCAATCGCACATCCTGCACTTCTGCATTGTTTATCGAAGCCCGGGTCTGGAGAGGCTGCCAACTTTTGATAAACTGGACAGTCTCTCTGAGTGACTTCAATGTTCATAATTCCAATAGGCTACGTCATTCGAGTCACACAACACCCGAGGGTTTGTATGTTGAGTTATTTGCGGAGTCTAATAATTTGACTCAATTAGTGAACCAACGCTTTTTCCTTGCGTTGATGGGCGAAACCAAAAAATTCTGGACCTTTTTCTAGCTTCACATTACAGTAAGTATGACGTGAATGTTCTTGTACCTCTTGGTAATTCGGACCACGCTACAATTTCTGCTACCATATTCTAGTCTTCAATCCGCTCATCAGCCAGCTCCGAAGCGGACAGTGTGGCTTTACGAGAAGGCTAATTGGGATGCGCTGAATTCATTTTTCAGCCGTTTCAATTGGCAATTGTGTTTCAGGTACAGAAACATAAATGCTGCAGCAAAATTGGTGGAAAATATAATTTTATTTGGTATGAGGCTTTCATACCCAATAAAAGAATTTCCATTAAACCAAAAGACCATTCCTGGTTTAATGCGACTTGCGGACAAGTCAGGTCAAAAGAGGAAGCATTTAGGAATTGGCGTTTAAACAAAACTGCTGATACTAAATTGCTGCGCAATCAGGCCAGAAATAGGTGCAATGCCCCTCTATAGCGCGAAAAAGTTCTCTACGAACAGCGCCTTAGACGCAGAGTTCTTGAATACCATAAGGGTAGCAAGAACTTTTGGTCGTTCGTGGGGAGGATGAAGAATCAGACGCGATCGTCTATTCCAACTCTGCTCAAGGACGATCAGATCTTCACTCACTCGGTTGATAAGGCAAACTTATTAGCCAAAATGTTTGTTGAAAACTGCTCTCTTTCTCAGAGTAGCCAACCACTCACCTGTGATCGATGGTGTGTCTCATATTATGCCTGACATGCACTTTCGAACACGGGCTGTTAAAAGACTTCTTGTAAAGTTTACAATGTGCCACGCTCATTCGTAATAAAGTTGGTAATATCTCATGAACGGTAAAATGTATTGAGATGTAATTTTATCACCATGTATCTGAAAGCATTAGCATTAAACTTGCCAAAAATGGGCATGCCACACCCACTCATACAAAAATTGTTGTTAATATCTTGTGAACGGTATAAGATAGTAACACGTAATCACTAGGTATCTACCGCTATTACCAATTTGCATATCAAAACTGGGCGTTGTCCGCCCACTTATACAATAGTTCTCAATGTACCGTAAACGTTTCAGAATAGTAATACGTGATTCTATCCAAGAGTATACAGGGACATTACAAAAATATTTGCTCAAAATGGGCGTGGTCCGCCTACTTATACAAAAGTTGTTAAGTGGCGAAATTATAATTTTTTCAGTTACTCAGGTGTAGGGTATTTAGATTTCGGCCAAGCCGAAGACAACACTTTTACTTGTTTTATTTTTCTTTAAATATTCCTACAACTTTACATAAATATCACTTCACTATTTAAATAAATATTAATCATAAACTCCTGTAGCCAATTTCAACCATTTCAGTCATTCCTCAAAATCTGATTTATAATAGTTATTCAGTTTACCGCCTGCGAATACCCGACTTTTTTATACTCTACGTCCGTAAGAATAGGGAATACTTTGTTCTTCCGTTTGTAACTCAGGGAAGGAGACAGGATATATATTTATATAGAAAAGTATAAATATATGTATATTATTGCTAACCGTCACCTTCAATGCCGATGTCCGTCCGTCTGTCGGTCCGACCGTCTGTCTATTTGTCGTCTGTCTGTATCTCTGTATATCCTTCCGGATAAAATTAAGAAACCATATTGAGTAAAGGTATTGCTCTGAAATTTGTCACAAATATTCGTTGTTTAGTAGACCAATGCGTAATTGGTTTACAGCCACATAGTCTAGGTGGTCTAATTTTTATACGCTATATAGAGGTACATTCTTTTAAAAAATTTTTAAATCTTTTCGAAATTTTGTATAGAGTTTGAAATATTAAGTTATAATTTTATTCTGGGGTACATATTCACATTAGTAGTAGGTATATGGGTTTACGGGGAAACGCGTGTTAAAAAGTGGTGCTCAGGCGGTACATAAAAATCCTTTGTGCAAATGGTGAGCAAAGGAAGTGGAGATGTGAGAATGAGATAGCAACCTTATAAGTATAAAAGTATGACGGGTGACAGACGGGCGGACAGCTGACAGATGGACGGCTTACAGACGGACGGACGGCTTACAGACGGACGGATGGCTGACAGACGGACGCATGGCTGACAGAAGGATGGAAGGTTTTGAAATGCTGCCGTTGGAATCTAATAAAAATTAAATGTAAACCTCTCAAATAACTTATTATTGGAAGCATTGGCTGTATAGGAGTTCAGGATTACTCGTGTGTGTGTTTTCAAACAGAAGCAAGCAATACTGTTGTGCCTCTATTTTTAAAACCGAGTTCATAAGTTTTTTAATAACCCATGAAGAAAATCTGTTTGAGGAGCATTTCGACGAAATGTTAACAGGCTACTTAAATCTAAGACGGTAAGAGCACACCTATTCAATTGAGCTACAGTATGGATACCATTACAGCATTTGTTTCTGGTCTTCAAACAAACCTGTGGATGGACCAAATACTTGGATTTGCTGTACTCCCACATCAAGTATTAGCAAAATAAATAACCTGATGACTTTATATTCTACATTAAACAAAATATAAGCAGATATTGATGAATAAGTAGCAAGAGACGCCTTTATAAATTATTTTAATTTATTTAAACGCATTTCTAAATTATTTTCATATTCCTCTATTTATAAAAATTTATATAATAATCCGTTGCTAAATTTTGCTATATTACAAACATGAAACCTATATATTATCCAATTAGCGTTACAGAAAATGTTTTTCTATAATCTGCAGCCTAAGCTCCTGTTGATTTATCTGAGTGTTGTTTATCAGCTTAGCTACCCATAGCTTCTTGCGTTCCAAGGCAATTAGGTCGAACGGAATATTTCCGCTGATAACAAATACTGCTGCCTCAGAAACTGTCCTGTACGTTGAGGCTACTCTGAGTGCTACTCTTCTCTGTATTGACGTCAACACCTTTCTTCGAAATTTAGCATTTAACGCCTCTACCCATAGCTCTTAACCACGGCCTGGCTGGCCTTATTAGCTGTGTTTTTTATTTTCTCCCAATAGTTTAACTTGGAATCCAGTCTCACCCCCAAGTATTTCACGGCTTTCTTTGTGATAATCGGTGTCCCGAAAACTTGCATCTCAATCTATTTCATTGTATTTCAGTTTTTTTTTGCCAGCTTCAACCCATCATCCTGTAGCCATAATCTCGTCCGCCTCGTGACTTGGTTAGATTACTCTGTGCCTCTTCTGTGTTGAGAGCAGTTATTACTGCTGCGATGTCATCTGCAACCAGGTGGGTGTCGCGCATGTCGATCTTAAGGACTTCGTTGTAATTGACGTTCCACAAGTCAGGACCTGAGATTAAACCTTGCTCAGCGCTTGAGGTTATTTGTTTATTTCTCGGCCCGTCTAAGGTGTCATAATTAAGCTGACGGTCTTGAAGGAAACTCCGGATCATTTTCTGGGGCATTCTGAACCTGTACTATCTATCTAATTTATGCTGTTGAATGCGTTTCTCACTTCAGGTGATGCCAGTGAAAGTAAACGCCTAGAAAATTATTTCCGCCACGAGTAACCTCAACACTATGTTCACACACTATGTCCACATCTTTTGTGGACTCAACGTGGATCTGCCTGGTCTGAAACCGTGTTGTCTAGTCGATAGCCCGCCCGCCTCGCTTTCAGCAGTTTTGTGCCTAACCAATTTCTACATGCTTCCTCTTTGGACCTGACTGCTTGTCAAAAAATATATAACAAAGTAATAAATATAACAAAATAATATAATAAAGTTTTTAATTAAATGAGTATGGAGCAAAATATTTAAAAAAAAATACAGTATATAATATACTAAAGTTTAGGATTTAAAGAGACTTTCCTATATGAAATATAGATTTAAAGGAGAAATCGACATAAAGTACAATAAGAAAAGAAAGAAAAGTTCATCTTAATCATGATGAAAGCAATAAATGCTAAGAAGAAAGATGATTCCACATGGCACACTTGAAGATCTCAGTAGACGAAATTGCCTTAAGGCTGCCTTAAGGGAAAGAAATTCCATAGCCTGATAGCGTTGATAAAAAAGAACCTTGAAGTGTTAAGCGATTTAAAAGCAGGGATAATATGTAGAACACTTCTCCAGGAATGCCCAAATCGCAATTTATCGAATAAATAATATAACTAGGGGTTCTTATATAAATAAGCTTGTATAGAAAGATACAATTTCTAGAATTGAGATAACTAATGACATCACTTCCGAGTATACCACGAATGTGGTGTGAATGCAGCTGAAAGTTTAAGATTACGCATTACCAAATAGATCTTACGGACAAGATAATTAATATGATCAGTACAGGTAAGTTTGGAATTAAACCTATAACCAAAATTAACTATTTTATCAAGGAACTTTAACTTATGATTGCCCAAATAAACAGCCGAAAAGTCACATAAATAAACTGGTTCTTTCGAGATAGTAAGTAAAAAGGTTTTAGACGGATTAAGCATGAGATAGTTTTTATTAGCCCAAAATAAGATGCGATTTAAGTCCTCATTTAACATAAACATAAGATACTCTTTAAGATTACTACTATCTGAGAGATATATTTTGTGTCATCTGTATAAGCATGAATAGATGAGTACATGCAAATTGAAAGTATATAATTAATAAACAAAGAGAACAGTAAAGGCCCCAAACCAGAAGCTTGTGCACTTTTTTTTGGCGAATTAGACCAAACTCAGGGATGCTCCCCTTTCCATGCAATGTATTTTTTGGTCTATGAGAGGAAGATAGGTTAGATGGGGGGGTGGGGGTGGAAAGAGAAGTAGTGACGGTTGAGACTTGCTTTAAAAGATTTTATGTTATAAGCGGGCGGAAAGACATCTGCAGGAAGATTGTTTCATAGACGAGTGGCGCGGAACGAACCACTCACGGTTATGCGTGGTGCGTTGGAGCGGCACCGAAACGCGAAAGGGCTGAACCGTTTGAGATAGGCGAGTTTATCTATTAAATACCTGGTTCGGTGGAACCTGGTTGGCTAATTCCCTCGCGCACCTACCATGAAAATAATGGTAGAATAACGACACACACCCCACATCCCGATGATGCTCCAAGGGTTCAATAGAGTTAGATACCCTACTGTCACCTATAACCTTTATCAAGCGATTTTTAAACCGGGCCGTGAGCTACGGATATGTTCTAGAAGCCCCTGACCATATATGTGAATTGTACTCCATTTTGGGACGAATATAGGTGGCGTAGGTAGAGCGCAAATCGACAAAGGTGAAGTAAACCTTACACCGCATTAGGAAGTCTTTTCACTTGGCTGAGGGTCCTAACTATATGCAGCAGAATAATCTTCATAAACCTGAGGTGAACTTCACGAAGCTGACAGAGTTGGAACTAATTCTACACAGCGCACTAAAAACATCAGCTTCACTCACAG